>JBAIZL010000001.1:330225282-330617782 GCA_036971475.1 Prosapia bicincta
CACTGGGATATAGGAAAGTTGTATCAGGATAGATCGTTTATTCCATTACTTTCCTAGAATCTTTCAAAGCACCCACGTGAATACGTTTTTAAAACAATTATATACTTTGAATTAGGCTTATTGTAAAGGGATGAAATTAATAAAAAACAATTAATAATAAAGATACGAGCTAAAATCGTCCTTACCGTTGGGAGAATACCGATTGACTGGTCTTTAACCTTGTCTAATTCGTTCTCGTCTTTTTCAAACTTATCCTTATAAAGTGGTGTAACATTAGACATATATTTATAATCCCAATAGAGAGATCACGTGGTTCCAGTAACCTACCCTTTATTCCTATTCGTTGAACGTGGTACAGTCTTACTTGCCGATCACTTGAAATCTACATTCTCTCTCTCTCTCTCTCTCTCTCTCTCTCTCTTATCTCTATTTGTTTATTTCCTGTATGCTTCTGCCCTCGCTTCTCTTCCCCAGTAGGATGCAGATTTAGCGCTAACCTCCAACATAGGCCAAACGTACATCACAACAGGAGCTCAGAGTTAAAGGATCTGTTACATAAGCATCTGCAGGAAGAGCTTATATTGCTCAATACACAAATTTATTCTATTTTGTAATATATATATATATATATATGTCAAATTTTAATAACTGCAATTTATTAAATATCTATTATTAGTTCACACTCTCCTTATATATGTCTTGTTCAATTTATCAATTAAAGTCATAGTCAATGACACTTGATGTTTAAACAGTTTATCAAAGAATAACTCATTGATTAAATTTAAATACCTAATTTTAGTCTTATATGGGACGAAAAACTTTCACAAAAGTAGTAAGATATGCAATATAATTATTTCATCCTATTTGGCTAAAAACAATTTGATAACATAATTTCATAAAACAGGTGATTCTGAGTAATAGGTTGTGTACTGGGACAGCTGTTTTATGTAACAACTATCTTGTATTAAAAATCTTTTGTATTTTGCGAAATAATGTAACTAGAATTTACTTCTTAACATCTTAAAACGTCCCAAATAGGACGATGCTTTGAAGCGTACAAACGTGTTACAATTGACAGCGCGTCCACTTATCTCAGCGACGTAAGCAAACAGATCGAACTTTACGGAAAATGTCTAGACAACAAAGTTTTTATTAAACCCTGCTTCTTCGCAAAACAGCCCTAAAGGTCTCGTTGAGAGGACAAAATAAATTATCGAGACCAGCAAAAACTCAAGTGATTAATGGAGTTCCTGACAGCAACATTGTTCTTGCATTGTCTGACAACAGCGCGCGTTTTTGGTGAACAGTTCCAAAATATCGATTCTACAGCTCTCAGTTGTGCAAAATGTTTGGGCTGAAACATATCACCTGTGTCCAACACAGTACTATGCCTGAATGTAATATGTTGAAATGTTTCACGTCCTCTCACGTTAAGCTCTTGAAGTTCTGTTTCAGTGAATATTGTCCATATATTGTGCAAAAGATACATAAATAACAAGTTTTACTGACCAAACATTAGAGGTGATGTAAGATTAAATTCGCACCAGATGACGTGTCTAGGCCGTTAGTGTGACATGTCCATTCCCGCTTGTGGCGAGATGCCTTATTTGGAGATCGTCAAGAAGTCGGGCGGGTGTTGTTTTGGTAACGAGGCCACAGAAACCTTCCTTCGTCAAGAAGGGACGGTCTTACTTGTTTACCGTTGCCTAGCTCCACTCTCTTCAACACGTTTATCGTTCCCTGCAGGTAACTGTCTTCAAACATGTTTACCGGTTTCTATTGCTTCTCCAAAACGATCCCGTCACCCCCTTTCCCCTTTATAATGCAGTGTAGTATGAAGGTGTTACCATTGTTTCAGAAACACACATTTTTAAAAAAATCAAATCAAATGTTTACCGCCAAAATTACTAATTAATCTAAAACTTTTTATTGAAAATTGTAGTAAATATTTTGTTTTACTCAATATATAAAATTCACAAAACAAAACGGTCCTATATAGTTTTGCGAGGGTAAAACTGGAGGAAAGTAGTACTGAGTTTAAAAAGAAAGTCTTTTTACTTGTGTATATTTTGTAAAGGGGGGGGTCACTTTCCCAAAAAGGTTAAATCGTCGAGGAATCAATGTCAAGTTTTGTTATTTTTACCACATGTATACGAAGACGTTTTGCGTCGCCAGGAATATTTCTTCCATTGTCGTTGACGTGTGAATGAGTAACAAATTTTTATTTCTAATTTGGTTTCGATAATTTAATTCATTTGTATGATATATATATATATATATATATATATATATATATATATATATATATATATATATATATAAGATACATTTACTTATAGATGTTGTACAGGATTTTTGCCACTGAGGGAATCAAATGTTCTGTCTTACAATAACTGATTTACATTATGTTTTCCGAATTTTAAAAATTACTATGTATATATAAAAGCATTGTAATACATTGTATCGTCATTATATATAAATATTAAATGTAATAAAAAAAAGATGTTTGATATTATTATTTTATTCAAGTAACATTCAAGTTCGTTGCTATAGAAACGAAGTTAAGAATTAAATAATTGTTTTGGGACGACTTTTTACAATGAAATGGAGTAGTTAATAGATGTTTTTGATAAAACATTTTGTAGAACTACGGAAATTGGTTAGTATCCATATGCGATGGTATATTAATAAATGTAAAGTTTGTATTTTATTATTTTTTTTTTAATGTTATATTAATATTCAATCTAAATATAATGCTCAGTTAAAGCAAACATCGTTTTATATTTGCGTAAACCATGTGCTACATGGATAGCAGAGAATGTGTAAAGGACAGATGTTACACAGGCAGCAAGGAAGGCAGAAGCTGCAAAGGACAAATGTTACACAGGCAGCAAGGAAGGCTGAAGCTGTAAAGGACAGATGTTGCACAGGCAGCAAGGAAATCAGAAGTTGTAAGGGACAGATGTTACACAGGCAGCAAGGAAGTCTGAAGCTGCAAAGGACAAATGTTACACAGGCAGCAAGGAAGGCAGAAGCTGTAAAGGACAGATGTTGCACAGGCAGCAAGGAAGTCAGAAGTTGTAAGGGACAGATGTTACACAGGCAGCAAGGAAGTCTGAAGCTGCAAAGGACAAATGTTACACAGGCAGCAAGGAAGGCAGAAGCTGTAAAGGACAGATGTTGCACAGGCAGCAAGGAAGTCAGAAGTTGTAAGGGACAGATGTTACACAGGCAGCAAGGAAGGCAGAAGCTGTAAAGGACAGATGTTGCACAGGCAGCAAGGAAGTCAGAAGTTGTAAGGGACAGATGTTACACAGGCAGCAAGGAAGTCAGAAGTTGTAAGGGACAGATGTTACACAGGCAGCAAGGAAGTCTGAAGCTGCAAAGGACAAATGTTACACAGGCAGCAAGGAAGGCTGAAGCTGTAAAGGACAGATGTTGCACAGGCAGCAAGGAAGTCAGAAGTTGTAAAGGACAGATGTTGCACAGGCAGCAAGGAAGGCTGAAGCTGCAAAGGACAAATGTTACACAGGCAGCAAGGAAGGCAGAAGCTGTAAAGGACAGATGTTGCACAGGCAGCAAGGAAGGCTGAAGCTGCAAAGGACAAATGTTACACAGGCAGCAAGGAAGGCAGAAGCTGTAAAGGACAGATGTTGCACAGGCAGCAAGGAAGTCAGAAGTTGTAAGGGACAGATGTTACACAGGCAGCAAGGAAGGCAGAAGCTGTAAAGGACAGATGTTACACAAGCAGAAGGAAGGCAGAAGCTGTAAAGGACAGATGTTACACAGGCAGCAAGGAAGGCAGAAGCTGTAAAGGACAGATGTTGCACAGGCAGCAAGGAAGTCAGAAGTTGTAAGGGACAGATGTTACACAGGCAGCAAGGAAGGCAGAAGCTGTAAAGGACAGATGTTACACAAGCAGAAGGAAGGCAGAAGCTGTAAAGGACAGATGTTACACAGGCAGCAAGAAAGGCAGAAACTGTAAAGGACAGATATTACACAGGCAGCAAGGAAGGCAGAAGCTGCAAAGGACAGATGTTACACAGGCAGGAAGGAAGTCAGAAGATGTAAAGGACAGATGTTACACAGGCAGCAAGGAAGGCAGAAGCTGTAAAGGACAGATGTTACACAGGCAGCAAGGAAGGCAGAAGTTGTAAAGGACAGATGTTACACAGGCAGCAAGGAAGGCAGAAGATGTAAAGGACAGATGTTACACAGGCAGCAAGGAAGTCAGAAGCTGTAAAGGACAGATGTTACACAGGCAGCAAGGAAGGTAGAAGCTGTAAAGGACAGATGTTACACAGGCAGCAAGGAAGGCAGAAGCTGTAATCACAGATGTTACACAGACAGCAAGGAAGGCAGAAGCTGTAAAAGACAGATGTTACACAGGCAGCAAGGAAGGTAGAAGCTGTAAAGGACAGATGTTACACAGGCAGCAAGGAAGGTAGAAGCTGTAAAGGACAGATGTTACACAGGCAGCAAGGAAGGTAGAAGCTGTAAAGGACAGATGTTACACAGGTAGCAAGGAAGGTAGAAGCTGTAAAGGACAGATGTTACACAGGCAGCAAGGAAGGTAGAAGCTGTAAAGGACAGATGTTACACAGGCAGCAAGGAAGGCAGAAGCTGTAAAGGACAGATGTTACACAGGCAGCAAGGAAGGCAGAGCTGTAACGTACAGATGTTACACAGGCAGCAAGGAAGGCAGAAGCTGTAAAGGACATATGTTACACCGGCAGCTAGAAAGGCAGAAGCTGTAAAGGACAGATGTTACACAGGCAGCAAGGAAGGCAGAAGCTGTAAAGGACAGATGTTACACAGGCAGCAAGGAAAGTAGAAGCTGTAAAGGAAAGGTTTATACAGGCAGCGAAGGAAGGCAAAAGCTGTAAAGGATAGATGTTACACAAGCAGAAGGAAGGCAGAAGCTGTAAAGGACAGATGTTACACAGGCAGCAAGGAAGGTAGAAACTGTATAGGACAGATGTTACACAGGCAGCAAGGAAGGCAGAAGCTGTAAAGGACAGATGTTACACAGGCAGCAAGGAAAGCAGTGCTGTAAAGGACAGATGTTACACAGGCAGCAAGGAAGGCAGAAGCTGTAAAGGACATATGTTACACCGGCAGCTAGAAAGGCAGAAGCTGTAAAGGACAGATGTTACACAGGCAGCAAGGAAGGCAGAAGTTGTAAAGGACAGATGTTACACAGGCAGCAAGGAAGGCAGATCTGTAAAGGACATATGTTACACCGGCAGCTAGAAAGGCAGAAGCTGTAAAGGACAGATGTTACACAGGCAGCAAGGAAGGCAGAAGCTGTAAAGGACAGATGTTACACAAGCAGCAAGGAAGGTAGAAGCTGAAAATGAAAGTTTTATAGAAGCAGCGAAGGAAGGCAAAAGCTGTAAAGGACAGATGTTACACAGGCAGCAAGGAAGGCAGAAGCTGCAAAGGACAGATGTTACACAGGCAGCAAGGAAGTCAGAAGTTGTAAAGGACAGATGTTACACAGGCAGCAAGGAAGGCAGAAGTTGTAAAGGACAGATGTTACACAGGCAGCAAGGAAGGCAGAAGCTGTAAAGGACAGATGTTACACAGGCAGCAAGGAAGGCAGAAGTTGTAAAGGACAGATGTTACACAGGCAGCAAGGAAGGCAGAAGATGTAAAGGACAGATGTTACACAGGCAGCAAGGAAGTCAGAAGCTGTAAAGGACAGATGTTACACAGGCAGCAAGGAAGGTAGAAGCTCTAAAGGACAGATGTTACACAGGCAGCAAGGAAGGCAGACGCTGTAATCACAGATGTTACACTGACAGCAAGGAAGGCAGAAGCTGTAAAAGACAGATGTTACACAGGAAGCAAGGAAGGTAGAAGCTGTAAAGGACAGATGTTACACAGGCAGCAAGGAAGGTAGAAGCTGTAAAGGACAGATGTTACACAGGCAGCAAGGAAGGTAGAAGCTGTAATGGACAGATGTTACACAGGCAGCAAGGAAGGTAGAAGCTGTAAAGGACAGATGTTACACAGGCAGCAAGGAAGGTAGAAGCTGTAAAGGACAGATGTTACACAGGCAGCAAGGAAGGCAGAAGCTGTAAAGGACAGATGTTACACAGGCAGCAAGGAAGGCAGAGCTGTAACGTACAGATGTTACACAGGCAGCAAGGAAGGCAGAAGCTGTAAAGGACATATGTTACACCGGCAGCTAGAAAGGCAGAAGCTGTAAAGGACAGATGTTACACAGGTAGCAAGGAAGGCAGAAGCTGTAAAGAACAGATGTTACACAGGCAGCAAGGAAAGTAGAAGCTGTAAAGGAAAGGTTTATACAGGCAGCGAAGGAAGGCAAAAGCTGTAAAGGACAGATGTTACACAAGCAGAAGGAAGGCAGAAGCTGTAAAGGACAGATGTTACACAGGCAGCAAGGAAGGTAGAAGCTGTATAGGACAGATGTTACACAGGCAGCAAGGAAGGCAGAAGCTGTAAAGGACAGATGTTACACAGGCAGCAAGGAAGGCAGAAGCTGTAAAGGACAGATGTTACACAGGCAGCAAGGAAGGCAGAAGTTGTAAAGGACAGATGTTACACAGGCAGCAAGGAAGGCAGAAGCTGTAAAGGACAGATGTTACACAGGCAGCAAGGAAGGCAGAAGCTGCAAAAGACAGATGTTACACAGGCAGCAAGGAAGGCAGAGCTGTAAAGGACATATGTTACACCGGCAGCTAGAAAGGCAGAAGCTGTAAAGGACAGATATTACACAGGCAGCAAGGAAGGCAGAAGCTGTAAAGGACAGATGTTACACAGGCAGCAAGGAAGGTAGAAGCTGAAAAGGAAAGGTTTATAGAGGCAGCGAAGGAAGGCAAAAGCTGTAAAGGACAGATGTTACACATTCAGAAGGAAGGCAGAACTTGTAAAGGACAGATGTTACACAGGCAGCAAGGTAGGCAGAAGCTGTAAAGGACAGTTGTTACACAGGCAGCAAGGAAGGCAGAAGCTGTAAAGGACAGTTGTTACACAGGCAGCAAGGAAGGCAGAAGCTGTAAAGGACAGTTGTTACACAGGCAGCAAGGAAGGCAGAAGCTGTAAAGGACAGTTGTTACACAGGCAGCAAGGAAGGCAGAAGCTGTAAAGGACAGTTGTTACACAGGCAGCAAGGAAGGCAGAAGCTGTAAAGGACAGACCACGTCACCAAAGATATAACGAAATCGAATTTCTAAGAAAACGTCAAAACGTAGAATGAGTTCTAGATAGAGAAGAAAAGTTGAAAGTGATGTGACATAGAAACTTATTTCCAAGACTTGAATTAGAGGTGTCATTGAATTTATTTGCAGCTGATTGCACATTAAAAGAAACAACCTCTAATTAAAATTAATACTCGAGTTAATTTTGTCTTGAAGGGGTCTGTATTGACTCAGTTTATAGCGCACGCCAAGTCCTTCTGGTTAACCCAATTGGAAATCCCTTTCCTGATGGAACATACAGTGGTTGAAGTGATAGAAATGCCTTTTTTCTGAAAGTTTATTTCTCACAAAGTACGACGTAATCCATATTTTAAAAGTGTTCACCTACTTCTTTTTTTTCAAAAGAAATATATATTCATTGATTTTTAAAAAACTTAATAATATTTAAATACAAAGCCTAATTTAGATTTAGACTATAACTGATAGCATTGGTGTTGGTAATAATAAAGCGGATTAAGTTAGGGATGTAAAGCTCCAGGCTCTGTGCTCTGGGGGAGAATCTACACACACAACGAGTCCGCTATGCGTAACTCCTTGTGTACCACTACATACGCGAAACAGAGTAAGTTGGATTAAGTTAGGGATGTAAAGCTCCAGGCTCTGTGCTCTGGGGGAGAATCTACACACGCAACGAGTCCGCTATACGTAACTCCTTGTGTAAAACTACATACGCGACACAGAGTAAGTTGGATTAAGTTAGGGATGTAAAGCTCCAGGCTCTGTGCTCTGGGGGAGAATCTACACACGCAACGAGTCCGCTATACGTAACTCCTTGTGTAAAACTACATACGCGACACAGAGTAAGTTGGATTAAGTTAGGGATGTAAAGCTCCAGGCTCTGTGCTCTGGGGGAGAATCTACACACGCAACGAGTCCGCTATACGTAACTCCTTGTGTAAAACTAAATACGCGACACAGAGTAAGTTGGATTAAGTTAGGGATGTAAAGCTCCAGGCTCTGTGCTCTGGGGGAGAATCTACACACGCAACGAGTCCGCTATGCGTAACTCCTTGTGTAAAACTACATACGCGACACAGAGTAAGTTGGATTAAGTCAGGGATGTAAAGCTCCAGGCTCTGTGCTCTGGGGAAGAGTCTACACACACAACGAGTCCGCTATGCGTAACTCTTTGTGTAAAACTACATACGCGACACAGAGTAAGTTGGATTAAGTTAGGGATGTAAAGCTCCAGGCTCTGTGCTCTGGGGGAGAATCTACACACGCAACGAGTCCGCTATACGTAACTCCTTGTGTAAAACTACATACGCGACACAGAGTAAGTTGGATTAAGTTAGGGATGTAAAGCTCCAGGCTCTGTGCTCTGGGGGATAATCTACACACGCAACGAGTCCGCTATACGTAACTCCTTGTGTAAAACTACATACGCGACACAGAGTAAGTTGGATTAAGTTAGGGATGTAAATCTCCAGGCTCTGTGCTCTGGGGGAGAGTCTACACACACGAATCCGCTATGCGTAACTCCTTCTGTACCACTACATACGCGAAACAGAGTAAGTTGGATTAAGTAGCCTACTCAATGAAGACTATATAGCCAGCAATATTCCATAATCGCTCACGTTTCTCCTAAAAGGCCTACTCATTTTACAGTTTGAGTCGCCATGGGGACTAGAAAATTTGAGACCTTAAGACCTGGAGTCTGAGGAATATGGAACCTCACCACCTGGAGACTAGGAATCTAGGACTTCAGGATCTAAGGGATAGAAAACCTAGGACCTCAGGATCTGGGGCCTAGAATATTTGGAACCTTAAGACCTGGGGCCTCCAAACCTCAAGCTCGAAACTCTAGGACCTCAGAACTTGTGGCGAATGAGTGCTATACCTGCTAGAGGTCTCTGCTGGAAATAATTCTGTTTGTAAAAAATATAATTCCTTTAAATATGTGTGAATAACATTAAAATCACTGCAAGTTTTCGTAAAATAAAACAACTCTCACATCTTATTTGTTTCTGCTGCCCCTAACGCAAATATTGCCAATATAGAACGCCGTTACGTACCTTGAAGAGGTTTAGACTTGACTTGTTCTGTTTGTCCTCCTTTTATATATAATGTGCTCGACTATGGTACTAATAAGATGAGTTTTCTAAATCCAAAATTCTATTTTCTGTTTCACAAATATTTGAAAAAGGAAAACAGTGGTAATTTAATTATTTATCGTGAAATAAAACTCAATAGAAATAGAAGATAACGCAAAGATATTAACCTAACTTGAAAGTGATACATTTACAAGGTCTAGGGGAAGCTTGATATTCCGTCAATTTGTTAACTCTTAGTCACGGTTTCTGTAAAAATATAACTACTGAATAAAATGTAACTGCTAAATAATATGTAACTGCAATATGTACCTGCTAAATAATATGTAACTGCTAAATAATATGTAACTGCTATATGTAACTGCTAAATAATATGTAACTGCTAAATAATATGTAACTGCTAAATAATATGTAACTGCTATATGTAACTGCTAAATAATATGTAACTGCTATATGTAACTGCTAAATAAAATGTAACTGCTATATGTAACTGCTAAATAATATGTAACTGCTATATGTAACTGCTAAATAATATGTAACTGCTATATGTAACTGCTAAATAAAATGTAACTGCTATATGTAACTGGTAAATAATATGTAACTATTATATGTAACTGCTAAATAAAATGTAACTGTAAATTTATAAGGGCGATTTTAAATTCAACTCAAATATACCCCTGTACTTGGCCAGTATTTAGTGATGCGCTAGTGTATTGCATGACACAGTAACACTGACTGTCCGTGCATCCAAATTATTTAACGCCCTGATCAGATGCATTGCATGGCCCCAGTGTTGTCACCGGTCACCGGTCGATTTAATCGTCGTTTAACATTGCTCTTAAAATATATCAACGCCCACTCAACTGCCTTGTCAGTTGGCTTTATATTGCTTTGATTAGAGCGAAAAAGTTTTACATACATAACTTAAAGCCCTGGCGTGTACAGCCCTAGATTGCTGTATGCGTAGTCTAGAACACGTGGTCTTTATTGTATGTAACTGTTATTGTTCTGCATACAAAATATAGTTTGTAGTTCACTGCTGTTCATGGGAACGTGGTCATCGGGAGATTACGCAAAACATATCTTTGTATTTACTTACAGACCGCCTGGAGGTTAAGTTTAAATACAATTTCTCATTCAACCAGAAACACCGTACATTTGATAAAGTTATGTAACACGTAGGGTTTCATGCAACAGGTGTTGTCATGGCGCGTAGGTCATGTCTCATCCTGTTCTGTAAACGTTTAAGTAGACATTTGTTATAATAATTACTTCAACTACAAATATAAACGAAACCAATTACAAATAATTCAAAGGAATTAGAACAATTTGTGTCGCCATTAAAGGTGAAATGTATCTACCCATAAAACTTTATTATAAATATTATATATATGAACCTTATTATATAAACCTATTATTATATATTATTATTATTATATATATATATAAACCTTATTATATAAACCTAATATTATATATTATTATTATTAGATATATATGAACCTTATTATAATTATATATATATATGTGTGTGTGTGTGTTGCAACGGACCAGGCCAGCGCCTACTCGCTGCGCCGTGCCGTCAACCCTTCCGTCGTTGACCAGCACTCGCGCGCAAGCCCGCCCACCAACGCCCGTTGCAGAGCAAGAATTTTGAAACGAGCCGCTCGCAGCAAAAACCACGAACGCTGTGCAATGCTCGCCAAAATCTGCCAGAGAACAAGTCACTGGACTTAAAAAAGAAAAAACCTAACTTGCTGCGGATTCTACCCTTAACGGGTAAGTCGTCCCGGGGGATGGGTTCTTTTGAAAGACATCTAAACGGCGAAATGACCATATCAGCTGTAGGAGAGTGTAAGAAACTTGTTTAAAATAATACTCAGTTTGTTTGCAAGTTAGTTAAAAAATCTTTATTTTTTAATTTTAAAAATTTAAAATTTTATATTACAATGCACAGTCTGCAATTTATTTGACAAAAAAAAAAATATCCTTTGTGTTGGTTCTTAACACAGTTAAGAAACCAACTCTGCTTATTTTAGTTGACATTTAAATTTAAATTAAGAATTTACAATTTTAATTTTCTTTCAATCAGAGTATGCCAAAGCGTAAAACTTCGCTCTACTTGACGGTCAATCTTACTTGTCGGAAATATAACCCTTTACAACTTGTCATAATTTTATTTCATTATCCCAGGTTCTCAACCTTGCGATTTTAAACGTCAATATATGGTTTTGTTTACTTAACTTTTTACTGAAAATTTTAATTGTTACGAATTACAAATATTCGTTGATTCAAGCAAAGCCTTACTTTTCAACACACTCCGAAAGATCCCTACTTTTCACATTTTGTTCATTTTATTTAAACTTTCTAAACACACTACTTTATTTATAGCCATATTTTACATAGCCATGTAAATGATATAATCTTTTCTATATCTTTATCGAATTTAAAATGAGCAATTTAAAATTCATATTCTATTTACTTTAGCAGGTAAAATTTCAATCAATTTTACCAAACAACCTAAAAGCAATTTCATAAAACATATCAAATTATATAAAAACCAATTATGAAGTACATACTGAAACAAAAATTACATATAAAACATATAACCATATCTCCTACAAGATTATCAAAATATTTACTGAACATCAAATCATAATTTATAAAAATTCTTAAAACATCTGCTGAATAAATTCAAACACCTTCCCATATTGAAATTATAATATTTAAATACATATTTTAATAAAAATGTTTACTGAAACATATTTAAAACCTTTTTCAAACATATCTTCACTCATTTACAAAATCTACAAATTTATTTATATTCATTTAACCCTTTGATTAGAAAATATTTAACCCTTTGATTACTCTTTGATTAACCCTTTCGGCATGAAAATTCACATAATGAAATTTATTTATATTTATTAAAACCTAGTTACACCCTTTTGCACTGATCCTTGATCATTTACAAAGAAATTTACAAATTTTAAAATTTATTTAACCCTTTTTATATAAAATAAAAAACCCTTTAGTTATCATTTGGTTAACCCTTTCTTCATTAAAATTTTAAATACTGAAGTTTTGTTTACAACTTATTTAATCATAGTTAAAACCTTTTAATGTAAAATATGTAACCCTTTGGTTATTATTTGAATTAACCCTTTCTTCATGACAATTATGCATACTGAAGTTTAATTAAAATTTATTTAAAATTTATCAATGCAATTTCTGAAGGAAATTGCTATTTAATAAATTTTTAGTAACCTTTGCTAAAATGGCTACAAGCCCATTTGCCTTTATTTTAGAACTTACATTTTTAAACCAATTTGCAAAAATTTCAATTTTCTTTCTAAGTTACTCTACCACCAAGATATTATTTTAAATACACATAAATCATGAAATAAACAATATATATACACTTATAATTCAAAAAAGAAAACTTATATTAACATATTAATTTGGTTAGCTAGACCCAATTACAAATTTAAAATCTCTTGTTTAACTTAACCCTTTTATTGTACCTTTTAAAAATTTAAAATCTACCCATATTAAAAACATTTTCCTTTATTCTTACTCAAACCTTGGTTTGATTCAATTTATTTTATACACATATATAATTTCACCCTTTTCTAACTAAAATCAAAGGTATACATTTAAAAAGCTTCAATTTGTTAGAACCCTTGTTTATTTTAAATGAAAACAATTTATGTCAATTTGTTTCATATGGAAAAATGTCGTAATGACTCCTTCTAAATAAAATACCAATTTAGTTTAATTTAATTATATGAAATAACACTCCTGTTTATAGGAGTACCTGAAACTAAAGCATAGCCTTCCAATCAGCTGTTGTAAACAATGGCCTTTTGTCCGCCATCTTGGATATTTACTTTTAGCAAATTATATTTAACTTTATTTCAACACATCTTTTATTTAAATTCTTTACACCTTCATAAGATTTTAAACTCTTTAATTAATTTAAATCCCTTTATTTGATTTGTTTATTTGAAACCCTTTCCCTTTACACAAGTTCTAATCTAAAATTTCTATTTCCCTTACATTCAAAAAATACAACGTAATTTCTGCATTTATGGCATCGCCATCTTGAAACCCCCCACTCTTTAAAACAAAGCCACCAGCATTTACTTGTAAAATTTACAGTTTACTGTTAATGATTTGAAAATTTATTTAAATTTTATAACATTTTCCCAATTTAGAAAAAATTCTTCAAATTAAAATTTTAATTTGCAAAGGGAAAACAATTTAGATCTGACCTGATTCCACACAAAGCATGGCTTGCATTTCTTCTCCCTCTCTTCTCCGTCTCTCCCTTTGTTCTCCAACGGGGTGGGGAAAATCCGGCTTGGCTGTTGCTTTGCTTCCACGTAAGAATACTTGGATGACTTCCCACGCGTTGCCGCCATCTTTGAAATCCTCCATCCCTTTGTGTGTCTGCTAGGCCTCAGGTAGATCAGCTCGCTTCACCCTTTGGTTGAGATCCTTCCATCTTCTTTCTTCGATGCCATTTGCACCTCTTTTAATTTTTAACGGTTACCAGTAAAATTTTAGCTTTAAGCCCTTCTTTTAACACAGTTCTTGGGCATTTCTTAACACAGAAAAGAAATAGAAAATTCTTTTAAAAACGTTTATCAATTTAGTTAAATTTTGTTTAATTTTGTTAGAAATTTAGACTCACACTTTTAAAACTGTTTGCTAGGTTACACTGTTCACATCGCCTTGTCCTTCTAGTAAGGCTGTAACACACACATTTAACGACGCTCGCACATAATTTGATGGAAATTTATGGGAACCTCTTTCGCAGCGATCTTGAAATGCGAAAGGGCCCCATACGAAACTACAGCGTCACGACATCTCAACGAAACAAACTTTCCCTAGCCACTCATAGTTTTTGAACTATTGACGGTAACAAACTATTGTTCATTGTTTTACCGGAGCTACGCCCGACACCGACCTTACCCTTCGAGAGTCCTGGTTTAGCTGGGGCTTCAAAAGACGCTTGGCCTGCTCAACCCGGGAAAACACCCCCACCTGCAGTCCGTTCCCACGAGTTGACAACCAATAAGGATCTTAAATCGATGTCGCCTGATCGGCGCGCGCACTTCTTTTGTACTAGTGCGTAACGGCTCGCAAAATTGATAGACCGATCGATTTAATCCATTTTTTCGATCAAGCCGTATAACTCTTTAAGGGTGCTTCTGATGGAATTTTATTATTCTTTAATTTTGATTTTTCTCGTCTTGCTTTATCTCTGGAAATGTCGATGGTAATTCTAGGCCAATTTTGACCATCTTCCCCTTGCAAACGGCCTTAAATTTAAGTTTCAAACCCTTCCCACGGTGGCTTGGTTTGTTTTACTTACAAGAACTTTAGACTCTTTATGTTTTACATGTTATCTTTTTGCGGCATGTATTCCAAGAGAATATTGCCCGCCGCAGTGTGTGTGTATGTATGTATATATATATTGTTTTTACTAATATAAAAGCATAAGGAAACGTATTCTCATATACGTAAGATGGGTCGATATTTCACGTGTTTTAACAGCAAGTTTGTCCTCAAAAATACAAAAATTCATGGTGTTGCAAAGAGTAAGAGATTTTACATACATTATACATTACCTGATTTGCATTCATTGGGGGAGGGAATGTCACATGCTAAATAATGCAAAGTGTACTAACACCAACTACATTGCAATGTGGTGACCACAGCAAAAGTAAAAATTAGGAATGAGCGTAAACGTGTAATAAACGTTTTTGCAGGTAAGCTGAAGAAAGTCTTGGGCACGTGAGGAAAACAAAAGATGTTACCTAGCCCTCAATAGCAGGTGCAAAGTTATGTTGCTTGTTTTAAACAGAATTTCCTTTAGTAAGGTATCGAGGTTTTGGCGCTAACGTATCCTGGTATAAAGTGAAAGGCTCAAGTCTCCCTGACTAGCCTTTAGATTCCTAATAGTAGTACCAATATAAATAAAGCTAACTTACCAGTGAACAATGGTGTATTTAATAATAAGAAATAACCACCTTAATTCCTAAATTAGCGCCTCTTTGAACGTAATTTTAGCAAGAGTATACACCCCAGCACACTTGGCTGTATCTGTTTATACTTACATCCTTACCGTACTTTAAATATTATTTTACCAAGAGAATATTCTGAATGCAGTGCCCTTTGTTTATGTACTAACGTAATAAATAGTATTTTAAGTGGAGCTCTATTAAAGTCGACAGCGTTCCAAAACTTTGGGGTTGTGGTTTAACTTTCAACTGTTACTGTTGTATAAAAATATTACTTCAAGAAATCAACCTTATTCTGTAACTCAATGTTTTTAGAAGAAATTGTTAGTGTGTGTGTGTGTCGTGTGTGAGTATGTGTGTATGTGTGTGTGTTTGTGTGTGTGTGTCGTGTGTTAGTGTGTGTATGTGTGTGTGTGTGTGTGTGTGTGTGTATGGTTAGATAGATATTTTAGAAAGAGATGGAGCTAAATGCATAAAAACTAACCCAGTTAATGATTGTAGTTACCTAAGTATGCTTACAATAGGTTACTATAAATTCAGGTTGGTATTAGACAAGTCAGACCTCTAACAGTTTGTATTATTCGTCCCAAGCACCCTATAATCACGTCTCCCTCGTGCAATAATGTCTGCAGTACTGCTGCAATAAGCGAGGACTTGTAGTTAAATCCACGATTACCGATGTCATTATCTGTAACTACGTCCGTTACGTAAACACGTAAGCACCCTCTTCTACCGCTCGCTACAAGTCTCTTGTGGACGCGTTTGCAAACTATTATTTTTACAACTTATTTATTCAGGAATACGACATATATTGTAAGGATTTGTGTCTTTTACAAAAGATATTTTTTGAACTTAAAATTTAATTTTCAATATTTAAAAAATATTTTGTAAAGTTAAACTTACACTACTAAGCACTAGGGTTAGTAATGATCATTTACATTATCAATCACTGGGGTCAATATGAACGGATAACTAACTGGCTCTGTATTGTGGGGTGTGGGGCATGCTGAGGTGTCGTGTTACACCGGCTGCGATGTAGTGAGAAGGGGAAGAAAGGATAGAGGGGAAATATTACGGCACTTAGGACGGTTCTGAACGTGAACCACGGAGGGAGGAGGCCTCACTTAGCTTATTAGCATTTTTTAATGGTGAAAATTATTTGCAAGAAATTATTTAAATGATAGGCTTTGGTGTTAATTAGCAGGAAATACACGGAGAAACACACAGAAACTATGTAAAGCTAACTGTAAATGGTCCTAAGTTCCTTGAAACAGTACTTAACAATATATTGTTTAAAATTATTTTACATGTTTTTCAAATAAAGAAAAAGTGTAAACTTGTCTATTTAAACTGGCTTTACAAGTACATATACCCATTTAAACTGTTCCTTCGTTAAGATATGAACGTCACGTTGTCGTCGCAAAGTATCACGTCGATATTAGAGGAATGTACGTGTGAGGGATGTGATAGCAACCGGTAGCAGTGGGCGGGGCGGTCTCGCTATAGCAAGTGACTTTAACGCCCGCATCGCATGGTATACCTGAGATAGCAATTGTAGCTAAGTTATATTTGAAGATATGTTTGGACCTGTCCGACCTTCGTATCTCATGGAATACTTTGCTTCAGAACAAACCCGCGATGGAGCTTCGACATTACACGACAGGCAAGAGGTTGTATGTATAGATATATTTGAAGATATGTTTGGACCTGTCCGACCTTCGTATCTCATGGAATACTTTGCTTCAGAACAAACCCGCGATGGAGCTTCGACATTACACGACAAGCAAGAGGTTGTATGTATAGATATATTTGAAGATATGTTTGGACCTGTCCGACCTTCGTATCTCATGGAATACTTTGCTTCAGAACAAACCCGCGATGGAGCTTCGACATTACACGACAAGCAAGAGGTTGTATGTATAGATATATTTGAAGATATGTTTGGACCTGTCCGACCTTCGTATCTCATGGAATACTTTGCTTCAGAACAAACCCGCGATGGAGCTTCGACATTACACGACAAGCAAGAGGTTGTATGTATAGATATATTTGAAGATATGTTTGGACCTGTCCGACCTTCGTATCTCATGGAATACTTTGCTTCAGAACAAACCCGCGATGGAGCTTCGACATTACACGACAGGCAAGAGGTTGTATGTATAGATATATTTGAAGATATGTTTGGACCTGTCCGACCTTCGTATCTCATGGAATACTTTGCTTCAGAACAAACCCGCGATGGAGCTTCGACATTACACGACAGGCAAGAGGTTGTATGTATAGATATATATTGAAGGGAGGAAGAACATAACCTGTCTGTGTGGCTGTTTCTACTTATTTCGCTAATCACGTTCTGCATTGCAGAAAGAGCATTAACTTAGACGAGTAATTGCAAATGCAAGGGGGACTGCACACAGAGCAGGTTGCAGGGGGTTATGGGGGCACGGTTGGAAACCTAAGTGCAGTCGTACAAGTACAGTGTCTTGTTTAGGGAACGGTGACGGGTTGCTTCAAATAAATGAATAAATAAAAATGGTGAATATGGGAAATACAAATTTAAAGTGTGAAATAAATACTGGTGTAATTAAAAAATATCCACTAAACGTAATGTTTGAACATCAAGATATTGCAAAGTACCATTTAGATCTAAGACGGAATCCAAAGAAAAGATAACAGAAAGTTTTGTAATCATTTGAAATAATAATTACAGGTGCTATGTAATAATGTAGATTGTAATAGAACTGATGAAATCATAGAAGTGGCTATATGAGCTTGGGATGCAACGCATTTTCTTTTACGTCCTTTTCATGAATAGAAAAACACGAGGTTTTGGTATTTTATTCAGACTCGCCACAGGGAACCAGTTGAATCCGGGGTGTATGGGAAGCCGTAATAAGTACCTGTGCTTTCAGGATGTACTCTTCCTTATCAAGGAACCGGTTCCTTCGCCCAGAACGTAGCGTCCATTCCACAATACCTATGAGTATAAGTCATTGCGTAACCTACTAGGAAACTCTGGAACGCACTCATTTGGATCTGGCGTCAGAGGTTACGCGAAAAGGTTTCAAACAGTTTCAAAAGCAAAATCAACAACGGTGGTGATAGCGCAAGAATGGGTTCCAAGTACAGTCTGGTGCTGCTGATGCTGGAACAATACCACTCTCCATCTTATCCCTTCTCCAGAGACGGGTGGAGCACTACAGGAATGCAGGCCGGGGATAATGGAATGCCCCTCGGAGCCGTATTAAATTAGACCCGGCTTTAACGAAATTAAAAGGAAATTTAATAACAAAGACGCCTAAAAATTTAAATTACGTTTCCCAGCTCCAGGGAATTGCAACACAAAATGTAATCTTCCTGTCCCCAAAAGAGAAAGATAATAAACAATATTTATACTAATTGTCTGCAACAACTTACTTCGTAAACTCGTGTACTTGGTTGGTTTTACGTTTTGCTGTCTGAGAACAGGTATGTTCGCAGTGGTTAAATGCTTCAATTCATATTTAGCAATTCTACTATTTTCAATGAGAAACAATAAAACTGTGCGAACTGCACTAAATGCCATTTGAGAACACCTGATAGACTCGTAAACAAATACAAAACCGGAAAACCGACAAATTACAGAAACAATTAACCCAACCTAACAAAGGTATACAGTTAAAACATAAAGGTTTTCTACATAAAACAGTTATGAAATTTAATTTTTTTTGTTTCGACAGCTTTGCAGTTGATTTTTTATTAAATTTTCCAGAAATATAATATCTTTGTATTTAATAAAATTACACATAGTCTTAGAATTACACAAACATTTCTATTCAGTGAACAAATCTCCCGATCTAGACTAAACACAGTAATTCATTGATAGAGCAAATAAGGTTTGATCTAAGGTCGTTGTCAAGGTATATATTCCTTAATAGACACAACTCCCACTAACTCGCTACAACTCGTTTATTGCGGGAAACACGACGCGACGGTTAGAGGAGCACTTTACAATGCGTAAATGTAATTACAAAATAATTAATATAAATCCAAACTAATTTTAATGTATTTTAACTATTTGTTCTCAATTGGACTGGATCACAAACGTATGGCTTGGTAAACATATGCTTGAGTTAACACACACACACACACACACACACACACACACACACACACATACACACACACACACACACATTCACACACACACACACACACACACATACACACACACACACACACACACACACACACACACACACACATACACACACACACACACACACACACACACACACACGCATACACACACACACACACACACACACACACACACACACACACACACACACACACAAACAGTGAGTGACTATACATTATGTGTACCATCTTAACAAACGTTTTGCTCACATCTCGGAGCAAGGACTTAGGCTTAATAATTGCCCAGAAGTAGCCAAGAAGATTGCTTCCGGTTAATATTTGGCCAGAAGGTGCCACAAGTACAACAATAAATAAAAGGTCCCGGCTATCCCAACTTACACAAGGTTAAGAAAAAAGCACCCCAGGTTGTAAACCTGTGGATACTCTCTAAAGGTCCAAAAACTAATAATATTTTCAATTTTTACTCTAATTGCAAATTAATAAGGGCCCTACAAATGTAATATTCCTAAACGTATATTATTTTTAATATATAGTTCTATTGGCTAATACTAATTTATATATTTATAGCTTTTCCAATGAAGAGATCAATTTAATACACAATTTCGCTTCTTTGCTCGCTAAAGGTATTTTAAAGGAACGTACTGATGGGTGCGATGCAGGCCGCCATTTGAGGATGCATTGTTTATAAAGTTTTATTATTGGATATCCTACAACGGCATTGTGTGTGTTCCTATTTAATAAAACACAAAATCTCTCACTTTGCTTGGTTCCTGTTTACTTTCTCTCTTTCTCCCCCTCACCCTACATTACAGACAGACACATTACCTGGCTTTTGAATTTCTTAGCAACAACTCATTCATTTTCAATCTGACGAGAAAATATTATTATCTAAGTGCCTCTAAAGAAAAATATATTTGAAATAATATAAATATAACAAGAGATAACAAAGAAAAGTTAGAATATCAACAATACAACAACAAACCACACCCCCTAATAAAATAATCTGTCACTAAATATATTTTGCTATATACTTCAGTATAAAGAGTAGCATCATAAATATTAAAAACTTGTAATATTTAAATTATGAAAATAAATTTTATTCGTAAGTAAAACAGAAACTTTTATGTCAACGTAAATTTACAGCTGAGTTATTTCAATAAATAGTCTTTGGTTCAGGTCTCTGAAGAAACACAACGCCTGTATCCCATCAGTATGCGGCTGGCTCAGCCCATTAAGGTAATTTCGTTACGTGGTCTGAAATGATTTCACTTACCTTTTTTTTTCTTTAACGCATTCATCGCTTATCTCCCGTTAAATTCGCCATTAGTAATAAAACATAAGGTAGCTCGAGAACAGAAACTCAATGTTGTTTATAAAAATGAACTCTAAATTATAAGAAATAAAATGCTTTACTACAGAATACAAAGGCGGGGGGGTTGATATTTCTAGAAACCTTGGCTTTACAGAAGATACGGTTTAGAAACGTTTAGAAAATCCTACTCATCATCAATCGATATTTTACATGACAACTTTTAAAATTGATGGTAGTTTATGTTTAATATAATGTATAAAGATGTATTATAACATAATCCTACTACGTTTGGGCAACAAACTATAACATAAACTTGCGTCGCTCACCAACTTCACCATTATATTGCTTCAGTTGTGTTTGAGATTAAAAATATGGAAAACTTTAGTTTACATTTATTATTATCATTTGTTATTACTGAATAATTTATAATTGTTGCCAAATCTGTATTTTAACAGTTTAAATGTTAAATGTTTAAACGATCTGTACGTCCTTCTAGAGAAATATTGCAGAGGCCCACATAAGGGTTTTGTTTTGCCGGATGTGGTCACCGGATGCAGTTTGGCTGGGGCTGGTTTGACAGGAAGAACAATGTGGAAATTTAAATTTGTGTAACAACATTACCAATTACTTTAACGCAAAATAAAATATGTAAAACAATACATAATTTACAATACAAAAACATTGAGAGATGTATTTTTAATTTTCTTATTATCTGTGGCGCTGCGAGTACTTCTGACAGTTAAGTAGCGACATTCTGCTAAATTTGTTGTTTTTAAAATCCTTCAACTTCTAAAAGGAGGTTTAAACACTTTGTGTTTTTTGTCCAAGTGGACTTGTATTAATATAAACAGCTGGACTTACTTGTGACGTAATCAATTTAAAGAAACATCATTATTACAGTGTTAAATATAGTCCAAGGCACACCTCCCGCTTCTTCTTGGAGTACCTTTGAATACAAATGGTTTGTTTAACAAGACAGAGTGTTCTACCCTGTTTAAGATATGTTTGAGCAACAGATAATGTGGGCAAGGCAGAACTCCCTCCCCCCTAAAGTTAACTTTGAAGTCCCTTTTGGCAAACTTTATCAAAGGACTTTGAGAGGTACGGAACGCATAGACACAGCTACAGTTATAGCAAAGGCCGTATTAATCATCCTGTTTACAACTCTACGGTGCTGCTCTCTAGGACATTGCTTTTGTCATAACCATATTGACGGACCTTGGCCTTTGCAACCCTGGGGACATGTGAAGGACATTACAACTTTGTACATGTGAGCAGTGACTACATTCCAAAACCAGGGACCTTACATGGATGTACCTTGACCCTCGTCGTCCTTATAGAAGTTGTGAGTACATCCCAATACCATGGACCTTACATGAGTGAACCTTGAACCTCGTCTGCTGTTTACTTGCCTATTTAAGGTTATACTAATTTCCATTTGACCTGAATAACGTTGCAAATCAGCGATCTTTGACTGTGGGAGATTTCACATTAAAAGATTTCGCGTTTAGTATATTTACCAAGTGATTTGGATTAAAATTAGGTGACTGAAAACGCGAATGATGACCCTTGTTAATCCCCGTTAAAGTCACTGACTGTGTGTTATGACGCTCTTCTATATTCTACTTTTAAACATATTTAAGGATTTCACAAAACGCCATTATTAAATGCATATAACGTCTTGTATAGGGTGTAGTAGTAACTACTTCTAACGAAAACACAAGACTACTGCGCAAGCCATCCTTCTATACAGGAAAGCATAGCGTAGAAAATACCCACTTTGTGGTCTTGTAAATATAGATTATATATTAAAAATATAAACAATCTAAACACGTAACTAAAGATTACATAAAGGCAAATATTTCAACCTTTTTAAAAACAAAAAATATTAATCTTTTAATTTTCTGTTTTGAACGAACGGTGTTGAAGTTTTGCACTAAGACCTCCGTAAAAGTAGCCCCAATCTTACTGAGGCGTCTTATCTCATGAAAGGCTGTGTGTGATTGCTGGGAAACTGGTGCAAGACGGGACTTTGTGTGAGTTTAACGATGGATGTATAAGATGTCTGGTTAATTTTGAAGGAAATATACTTGGAAGAAATGTATGTTTTTAATTCCTTTCACCTTATCCACCATTTTAGTTTCCTACACGAATAAAAGGATTGTTAATCACTATTTTTTCACAGTTGATCGTCAAAATGTGTGCAAGATTATTCAATATTTTTGTTTAATCATAAAAAAAGCATTCAACTCACTACAATGAAATACGTGCTTCACCAAGGACAAGCAATAACATTACTCCAGGTTTACTATTGGTGAAATAAATGAGAGTTCCGTTTATGTTGAAAGCGGCTCGGTTTGTGACGGGAATACCAACGTGTTAACAAAACAAACTTTAATAGAACTTTCTTTGTCTCGGAGAACCCAGTTTGAAAGTTTGTACGCTATAGTCGTAACTAGTTCTAACGGAAACACAAGACTGCAGTGCAAGCCATCTTTCTGTACAGGAAAGCATAGCCTAGAGGAACGCCACTTCCTTGCCTTGTAAATATAGATAGTTCTGGTCTGACTGGTTACAACCATTTCACAATCAATAATCTACCTCTCTTTACGTTAAATTGGCTTTCTTACGTAGCTTTTGTCTATACTTACAGCTCTTTACATATATTTCCTTAAGGAATTAATTATATTCAAAATTATTGGCTCCTTTAACGAAACAGAAATCACGAGATAAGACATAATTTTATATGAACTTTCATGGACATCTGCATCTAAAAAGAACCTCTGCATGTAGGTCCAGCAGCTATGAGGTTTTATTTTAACTATTTAATTTATAATGTCATGACACTTATTCAAGTGGTTATTTTACTTACAAAGACATCGATGACACATTCTGATTTAATTAGGCTTCTTTTCAAGGACAAGAAGCAATGAAATCAGTTTGTGTTAGTTTGCTTATATCGACCTTCTTTACATATATTAACGTTTATATATATATATATATATATATATATATATATATATATATATATATATATATATATATATACGTTGTATAGAACATGGCTGGTGAAACGGAGTCACTTCAGGTAACGCTTTACCCACACCAAGTTGGCCCCATCAGGGAAACTAACTGTGACAAGGAATAAAGTGTCTCGCTTTATTGGACGCAGACGTATACACTGTAGTGTGTGGGTCTATTGGGCCTTAAACCTTGCGCCAAGATGGCACTTGTCTGAGGTGACGCTAAATTCATTGGGTGTACGTTCTACTCCAAACGTTGCTGTTGGCCTTAATGTTTACTGACCCAAACAAATTTTATAGTTTGATTTAAAACAGAATAGGATTATAGGTAGGAGAAATCGACCAGAGAGTGAGGGGATTAGAGACTTCTATGCGAATAGGAGGCTCACATCTTGCTGCGTGGGTGAGCCTTGTTGCCATTTCGTCGTTAAACTTCCGTTCGTCGCTCAGTCTCAATGTAGCTGTGGTACAGTGAGTTACTAGTAGTGTAGCTTGCTTCGTTCTGCAATTTCAGTTTTGCTCCCATTCAACAGTCTTTTCAAGACTAAACTGTCTTGATCTATATATACAGTTAACTCGGAAGGTTTTTAAATTCCTTCTATTACCTCACACTCTCTTATATATAAGTTACGTGTTATATTAAGCTGGAAAGGTTTTTAAAAATGATTTTTATTTTAACAAACCTCTATTGAATTTAATAAACAATTAATTTAGAAAACTGTTACATAAATTACTTAATAAAACAATTCAATTGATATGCACTCAATTGAAGTGGAAGACGTCTGTTCGATACAGAGGCGAGTTACACACTGCCGGGATCTGTTCACACCACCTATATTATACAAAAGCTGCATAAGCAGGAAATTTCCTAGCACGCATTTTATTATGAAAGGTTCACATATTTCGTTCATATAACTTTTATATATATATATATATATATATATATATATATATATATATATATATAGTACCTATTTACAATCGTTAATAAAATTCGTTTTTATTCATCCAATCAAGTTCAATTACATATTTTTAAAGCTATATTTGATGACAATTGATTTTAATAAAGAGTATTCAAATATTTATTCAATAATTGAATTACAAAAATTTGAGGGTCTAGGTTGGTTTCGAACTGAGTATCTTCATGTTCAAAGTCTAGCGCTTTTTGGCTTTGAGCCAACTTTCCAAAGATAGAAATAAACATCTCAAAGATCTATATGAAAAACCTCCATTTTATAACCTTAAATTGTGCCTATGTTTACCACACAATAACATAAATAATGCTCTAGGATTAGTAATAAACGAAAAGAATAACATTAACAAAAAAAACTGGATTAACGTTATCGAACCTTTTCTTCACAAACGGGCAATGCAAAAGGAAAGCGAAAAGATACTACAACACAGTGCAAGCGACGAAGAAATGAAAGCGTGTAAATAGTAATAAATTAAAATAATAGTCCAATACCACACATGAAATGAAAAAGGAAAAGTGCAAAGAAGTTCGATTTCTATTTTGCCACTTAATATTGTTATTCTGTCATATTTAGATTAATTGTAATTATAAAATAAACAGAAATTTTAAAAAAAAATTCTTTGTTGATTTAAGTAGAAATGGACTTCGAATAAAAATTTTATATTACTATTGAGTTATTTTCTTGTGTCACGTAATGCTTATGTCACATCCTAATCTATTTATAGCCGTGATTAGCGGACATTTGTTTACATTATTATGGCAGACTACTCCTTCGTACATCCAAGCATTTTGGTCATTGTCTTTTATTTTTATTAGTCAGTTCATTCGTTTTTAATGACATTTATCGTTTATCCGTGTTAGTTATATATATGCCTACCCATTATTTATATAATACCATTATGTATTTATATAATAAATTTCATATTTTCTATAAATTTTTGTAGATATTTAATGGTTAACGTGTATATATTAAGTTCATATTTTTGTATGTAATGAATTAAATTTGTTTACAAGTGTGGAACTACTCATCGTAATACTGTCAAACTAAATTTTTCTTTGTACAATCACTTCAAAGCTCTAACCTATATGCATGAAGAACATTTTAACATATATGAGATAGTAATTAAATAATTGTTGCATGTTATATATTATTAATTACATACTATATTTCAATTTCCGAATTTACTCCGGTTAGTAATTAAGTGGTATTTATGAGAGATACTTCACGCTCATTATACGAAAAAACTGTTTTTTACAATAATTAAGGCAGTTTTAATAAGGAGGATTAAATTCAGAATAAAAAATATGACTTTTTGGGGGGAAAATCTGTAAGTTAATGAATGATTTTACCAACTAGCTACTCTTGATGGCATTAGCCGCTGGCAATGGTGATTTGACTGACTGTCACAGCGTTCGATCTGACAACACCGCATCCCTAACCTACCACAAACCCATTCCTATTCTACTTTAAATCAAAGTATAGTAGCAATTGCAGCTGTGTTTAGAAAGTTGTGAATAATTTTTGTTCTGGTTAAAAAAATTGTTTTTTCTGTTTATTGGTGGCATTTTCTACTTCGAAATAGCTTATGGTAAATATTTTGGGATTAATTTTGTAGTAAATGCATCGCATTATTCTATACGTCTTAGCTTTAAAAAAGCTATAATATAAAAATTCTAAACACGTAACTGAAGATTACTTGAGGCAAATATTTCAACGGTTTTAAAAATATAATTCTTTTAATTTTCAGTTCTGAACGGGCGGTGTTGAAGTTAGGGCCTCCGTAAAAGTACGCCTCGACTTATCTCATGAATGGCTGTGATTGCCACAAGACTTGCAATTTAAGACGATGTGATTTTATTGATGGATACAGAAGATGTCTGTTAAATTTTGGAGGAAATATACTTGCTATTTATATAGTTGACGACCGTCAAAATGTGTGCAAGACTATTTATTCTTCTTTGTTTAATATAAGAAAGCATTAAATTCACCTAAAAAGAAAGAATTAAACTCACCAAAATGAAATACGTGCTTCACCAAGGACAAGCACTAACATTACCTTGGCAGGTTTACTATTGGAGAAATAAATGACAGATGCCGTATTTGATGAAGAGGGACGGCTTATAACGGGAATACCAACGTGTTAACATGAAAAACCTGAATGAAACTTTCTCTGTCACAGAGAAACCAGTATGAAATTATGGAAATGTTGTAAACATAAAATAAATGTAGATCTAAACAGCCAAAACAGTTGCGAGAATGTGATATAAAGCTGGTCGATAAGTTTGTGAAAAGCTATTTCTGTGATAAAACTCTAATTAATTATAATATAAATGTGTCTGAGGGTAAGAAAGAAGGGCGAGGGCGAAATTACAAGACTGGCATGAGATAAGAGAGAGAGAGGGGGGGGAGAGAGATAGAGAAAAAGAAAGAGAGGGAGAAAGAGAGACCGAATTTTTAATCATGTTCTGCAACGCTGTTGGAATAAAAGCAAACGTCGAATAATAATTTTGATATTTTATATAAATTTATATTTTAATAACTAACGAGCAACAATATTTTAGGGTATTCATATTCTATCACATACGAATTATTGATGTCTTTTTAGTACTGAAACACGATTTGATGTAACGACAAGACGGAAAATTTCTTTCAACTGAATTCATAGAGATTCAAATATCTGGAAGATTGATTCAAGTAATACGTAAAAGATTTAAATTTGTTTATTTTTATCAAAACTAAATTTTTATTTATCTTGTTTTTTTTTAATTTTCAATTTTAGGTTTCATACCTAAACGTTCTTCACAAAACCGTTGCTTGACGGTTATTTTTGAAAGAATGTTTGCTTAGATAAGCATTTAGCTTTTAGATCACTGAATTCTGAAAATATTTTACAAAAAAATACTTATTTGGTTTTCACGTATACAGGTATATATATTGCAGTAGCGTGCGGTACTTGAGAAATGTGAAAGTACGAGGAAACTTGTTACCACAACACATCCAACTATGACGGTAAAGTTCCCACTTTCGACTGTAAAGCAATTAATCCAGAGCAAACACAACCTTAAGGCTACCTTGTGGGGACGTGAAGCACCCTTAGCGTTGCGTCGATGCAGGTTTGCTTCTATTCTATGTAAATGTTTAGGGGTCCAACCTACGGTCATCCACCTAAAGCATTTGAACTTACCCAAAGGTGAAAACAGAGAAGACGCCAGATAGCGTTGCAGAGGCGGAGTTACTTTATACGTTCCGGTTCCTCCACGTAAAGTTCCTTGCTACTGGAGCAACGTTAGGGCAAAGGGAAGCTGGTCGGGAAGTGAGGAACTCGCAAAGTGAGTAAGTGGGTTCGTTTACCTTCGGCATACATCAGTTAAGCTCGTCCCAAAACTTCCAGACAGTTAAATGTAACAAGAAAGTGTTCTAACTTAGCATTTACTTCCCGCAGAAAGCGAATGTTTGATATGGTAAGCCGTCCGTCTTACAAAGCACTAACGTAAGGATCCGATGAGCATAGCCTTACTGAGGTGCGGAACGCGTTCCAGGGGTTGCCTTGAATCAGTGTTTCCCATCAGGTGGTCCGCGGACCAAAGGTGGTCCGTGAGAGCCTCGGGGGTGGTCCGCGTGAAAGTCCGGTGACTACTTATAAAAAAGTAATATTACCCCTGATTAAATCAAAATTACGATTTTCGTTGAACAAGATTAAGTAAATACATTCGTTCTGATGAATATCAGATATTTATTGAATGATAATTCAAATTATGTTAAAGATATTTAACATAATAATTTTTGTATCATGTAGAAAACGTCTTTTCAACTTTATAACAGGGGAACACTTCACGGCTACATCTACGGGCGTCGGAGCAGAAGTCAGTGATCACGTGACTGTGCTGTGTACAGACACGTGATGTGTTCTAGCGCTTCGCCTACTTAGTTGCTCACCACAAAGTTTTAGCCCAGTGCCGAGTAGTGTGATCCTGTTTTGTAGTTGTGCTTTGTTTAATAACATTTTGTGATATTATTGTCTGTACTTATTTGTTTGTACTTTTACTATTGAAAATGCCTCCAAAACCAAAACGAAAATATGACAGTGATTATATTAAGTTCGGATTTACAGCAATTGAGGTAAATAAAGAGATTAGACCTCAATGCGTGATTTGTGCTACTGTTCTCAGCAATAAAGCTTTGAAACCTGCAAAGCTAGAACGCTATTTAAAGACAAAGCATGCTAACATAAGTGACCGGCCACCTGAATTCTTTGCTGGAAAATTAGAAAACTTAAAGAAAATGAAACTAGGAAAAACTGGCGTAGCATATGAATTGTCTGAAAAGGTACTCTCCGCTTCATTTGAAATTTCGCATTTAATCGACAAGGCGAAGAAACCCCACACGATTGGAGAAACACTAATAAAGCCATGTTTGATCAAAGCAGCTGAACAAGTTTTAGGACTTGAATCTTCTAAAAAAATGCAAGATATTCCTTTATCCAACAATGCAGTGAAGGCACGGATCGATACAATGTCCACTGACATTCAGGACCAGCTGGTTTGTAAAATTAAAAAATCTCCGTATTTTGGTTTGCAGTATGATGAAAGTACAGACGTATCTCAACGCTGCCAGTTGTTAGCTTTTGCTTGATATTTGGGAGAAGAAAACAAAATAAAGGAAGAACTTCTAATACCACAAGAGTTGGAAAGGAGATGACGTCATAAAAATCTTTTGTGATTTCTTTGAGAAGCATGGTCTTCAGTGGAAGAAGCTAGCAGGACTTTGTACCGATGGAGCGCCTTCTATGCTGGGATCACGTTCAGGCCTAGCAACATTAGTGAAGAAGAAGAACCCTGATACAGTTACGATGCACTGTTTGATTCACCGTCAAGCATTAGCATCGAAAACCTTGCCGGAAGACTTATTGAATGTCATGAAATTGGTCATAAAGATGGTGAAATTTGTTAAAGGTAGTGCAAAACTCTCACGCATTCTCAAAACGTTATGTGCAGAATTAGACTCCGAGCACGAGACACTACTTTTTCATACTGATGTGCGTTGGCTGTCAAAAGGCAATATGTTGGCCCGCATGTATGAGTTGAGAGAGGAGTTAAAAGTATTTTTTATTGAGACTAAAATGCAACATTTCTTGGAACAATTGCGTGAACCAAGCTTAGAGATGCATCTCGCATATCTAGTGGATGTTTTTGGTCACTTGAACCATTTAAACATTCAACTTCAAGGATCTGGAAACGGATATTTGGAAGGTGTCAGTAATATATTTGCTTGCGAGGACAAACTTCGAGCGTTTTTTTTGTAAGATTGATCTCTGGATAGGCAAAGTTGAACAAAAAAACTTTCAATCGTTCGCGACTTTAAAAGCTCTTGCTGACAACGAGGATTATGCTGCTGTTATAGACCAGGTGCAGCATAACATACTCAGTCACTTAGGCAACCTCAAAACTGAATTTGCTCGTTATTTCCCAGAATATGGAAGGTGTGAGACACAATCTTTGAAAAAGCTTATTCGAAATCCTTTCAATGTGAAGCCTACAGATCTTCCTGACAATATTCAAGAGGAGACTATAGAACTTCAATACGACAGTAGCTTCAAGGACTCGTTTGAATCTGGTGTAAAGCTAGAAGAGTTGTGATGTAAGAAAGTCCTGGCCTTCCCCAAGATTCGACAAGTAGCTTTGCGGTTTCTCATGATGTTTTCAACCACTTTTTTGTGTGAGCAGGGGTTCTCTACATTATTGTTAATTAAAAACAAACAACGAAATCGGCTAAGTGCGGGAGAGTAGCTCTTAGCAAGAACCTAAGTAATAAGATTCCTCAGCTTGTGAAAAAAATTCATGCACAAAAGTCACATTGGAAATATGAGGTAAATTTTTGAGGAGTTATTTTCGACTAAGTAAATTTTGAATTATTTATTTCATTAAAAGACAATTTACAATTAATTTTTTTTTTTACTTTTTGTTACATACAATCGTATGTAATGAACAGCTAGTTTTTTAGGCTCAAATTTTTTATTTTAGAAACGTTTCGACTATTTTTTTAGTCATCTTCTCTTTGAGAAGGCCATGCTTCTCAGAGAAATCACAAATGATTTTTATGTCGTCTTTTCCTTTCGATGTAGTTTCCATCTTCAGATGACTAAAAAAATAGTCGAAACGTTTCTAAAATAAAAAATTAGCGACTAAAAAACTGGCTGTTCATTACGATATTCCATCATTAGTCTGCAACTACACTAAATCATTAAAAAATATGGAGCCGATGACATACAATGTAACCTTCTGAAAATTGCCATTTATATATTTGTATTACTGTTAATTATAATAATTTCTTAATTAATAACAATTGTTTGTTTTTGAAAAATTGTTGTATTTAATCACCTTTGAATTTAGTTACAACTCATAAGATGTATGCAATAATGTAATGGGTCCGTGAGGGGGGGTGGTCCGTGGACATCTACGGGTTGGGAAACACTGCCTTAAATACAAACTTCCTAAGAGGGTTTCTAAATGCCTATAACTGTGGCGTAAACAGGTCGGTTCATTGCTAGCGCAAAGTTGCAGTTGTGTCCGAATGTTTTCTATGGTTTTGTTATTTGTGTGGCATAATATCAGTTGTTCTTAGTTTTTTATTATTTACCCTATAGTTTAAAATTATTTGTAGGAGCTAAGTTAACCTTTTGTTTACAACATAACACTCAATATATCTTGTCAATCAACAGATTAACTATCTCTTGATAATGCTTATTATGAAGGATGAGGAAAATATTAGAGGAGTGTTGGTTGAAAATTAGTTTTGTTATGAAATGTTTATAATAATATATTCTCAAAAAGAAGTTTAATCATGCATACACGTAGCTGATTCAGCACACAGGAACACACGCACTCACATACACAAACATTTACACGCTTTAATGCGGGTGTGCATATACAAACCCGCGCGCACAAACGCGTACACAATTACTAAATATATGACGACTCCCCACTTTTTTAATTTGGTCATGATGAATTACAGTATTTCCGGGCTGAAGGCAAAATTATATTTTTCTCTTTATATTTTAAAATTTCATTAAATTTAAAGAGCTTGATTTTAAAACTTTTATTAAACATTATTTATTCTAACGGTATTAATGCTTAGATGCCCTATAAACAAGCTTTTGAGATTGGATCATGTGATGTCCTCTAAGATACACAACTTGTGCAAACATTCAGCACAAATGTACATCACGAAATGAAGGAGAAATTGTTCCATATTCTAACCACATTAATTGAAATGAGATATATTTACTGATGAAAAATATACTTCGTAAGCGATAGCAGCGCTACCTTACACCAAATCGTGGACTTAAAGTGTATATTCTTTAAAATGTAAATAATAGCGACCTTTTCTTACCCCTAACAAATCTCCCGCGTTGCTAAAAAGTCAATAATTAGAGAAGGCAAAGATCAAAGACGTTTACCCCCCCCCCCCCCCCCAGGATGGCTTTGCGTGGGGAAAGCTGTAGACAAGAAACACCTCGCCTGAGGGGGTGATTTCAACCTTTTATTTTCTCCATATTACATTTACATCCCTTTTGCCTTCCAATTACGTCGGCCGTTAGATCTTTTTACTCTACGTTTTAGTAAGTTTGGGAAAAGGCTGAACAAAGTTTTTATAAGCAAAAAGTAAATATTGTAGCCTGAAGGTAAATTGTACGAGAACTCTAATTGATACTGAATGGACGTAAAGACTGTGAGAGTGACCGATAATTCCTTCATTATATTTATAGTAAATTAAAGGGAAACAAGTAGAGAGATTTCTTCAAACATACATGCATACTTCTAATATTATATAAATATGATTTAATTATCATTACTTACTATTTACAATTAATATTAATAAATCGATATTATAATTAATACAAATAGATATTATTATTGTGTGCTTCTTTGGCCTTTCTACACCAAAAAAAGTTTTTTTTAATATTGAAACTATACCTAATCATTAAACGACGAGAAGCAGAGTCTATGTACTTCGGTCATGTATATAAAGAATAAATACCACAACTAAAACGCTATAGTAAATCTTAGGTTGTATTTTAATAGCACAATACGTCTTGTATTTTAAGAATAGAATGAGAGTATGGAAAGTTTTCCACAATCATAACTTGCAATACTAATGTTCTATGTGGTTAATATGTTGGAATATGCAATAGAAACCAATAGTATATTGTTACAATATCACAGCATTGCATACAAGTTCCCATTTAATATGGCCAACGTATGTGTACTACGTGTTAATTTCTATGTTTGCACTAAAGAGATAAATAAACATAGGGAATCAGAGGCTGAAGTCAAGGATAGAAACAATTATGAAATAAAATAATTATTAAAAACGTTTAACCTTAGAATCTAAATGAAATTAAGAGATGAGAATGCTTGAATGAAGGAAGATAGATCAGCGTCATACGTAATGAGAATACTTCCAAGATAGTGATCATCGCCCGTAGATTATATTGTAGATATATATATATATATATATATATATATATATATATATATATATATATATATATGAATACTATGAGCCATGGCTCGCACAAAAAAACCTCGGCATTTCTTTAAAGTCAAGCTGAATTGATCATGTATTTGGAAATAAATGTTCTACTCTTGCTTTAAAAATAGGTTATTCGCTGCAAAAATGCTTACAAATCCTAGAAAGTGAAGCAATAATCGGAAACAATGATACTAAAAGAAAGGAAATTGATGATTTTTTACAATTACATCATATAAATTGGTCTAATTTAATCCTCAGAAAAGCTACAAATGAAATAGAACAAGCCAAATGGAACAAGCCTTATCTTCTGTCTATTGCTGAACATGTTAATACTATGAACCAGTATTTGCACAAAACAGAAGATGAACTTCTTATAAAAATAGAAAAAACCAGGCTTGTGTGAATGATTTTGAGAAGTTTTGTGAAATCACTTCAACCCGTGTTATCACGTTTAACGGAAAGAGAGCCGGAGAAGTTGAACGTTTAGAGAAAAGTATATATCTGAAATGTTTGTGCCAAGAAAAACCTCAAGGAGAAATTGAGTCTGTTTTAAGTAGTTATGAGAAATTGCTGGTTAAAAATCTTACTCTCATTCACATACGAGGTAAAAAAAGGACAAAAGTTGCCATTATTGGTAACTCCTAAATTAAAAAAGAACATAGATGTAATTTTATTATATCAAAATTCATTTGAAGTCCCTATGTCAAACGTATACGTTTTTGGGAAGTGTAGAAGTGTTAATTTCATTAGAGGGAGTGACGCCCTCAGAAGGGTAGCTAGAAAATGTGGCGCAAAGGTACCTGAGAACCTAACATCCACTCGTCTCAGGAAACATATAGCCACTGTTTCTCAAATACTTAACTTAATGACCTACAACAATTGTCAAGACATCTCGGCCATGACATCAATGTCCATAAAGAGTATTATAGATTGCCAGAGAGAACAATGCAATTTGCAAAAGTAAGTAAGCTTTTGTCGCAGTTTGATAGTGGCAAAATAACACTCGGAACAAACTTAGATGCCATGGACATAAATCTAGAAGGAAATGAGGAATTAACTTCAGACTCAGAAACGGGAAACGTTTTGACCGTTAAAGAACAAGAAGAAAATACCGAAGGGAAAATACAGCCTGAAAGCGGTTTAAAAAATGAAGAGAGAAAAAAAGCGACAATTCATTAAAGCACTGACTATTTCTCTTTCTTTATTGAAAGAAGAAAAGTACATTATTTTGCATCGGAGCTGCTAATACGATATTATTTGAGGTTCAATATTTTCAAGATTTGGGAGTTTTTGAAGGTCAAACCCTACTGCCCTGAGTTATTTGCTTTTAAGTCACAAATGTAAGCGATTTAAATGGATAAAAAACGGTTGGATGTAGAAAAACAGTGAAATCTTCACTCGCGATTGGATCGGTGATTAACAACAATTTCTAGCCGCTATCACTTACAAAAACACTTCTGTGATAGTTGATCACCGTTCGTAGATAGTTTTACAGATGTACATTTATATGTAAGCGATAAGACATGATATGCAGAAATTGCTGTGTCACGTCCGTCCTTTATCTTGGAACTACATACTACGGCCAACGTTTGTTTACACATGTCTATCTGATATGATAACATAAACTGTTGACACTCCGACACTCCTTTTGGGTCAGGGGTACAAGCTATTATATATTAGGGGGAAACGAGATTTAAACGTGAATTTTGAAGTTATTTGCCCGACAGGTTTCCAGCTACTGTTAGATTTAGACTTAGCAGTCGAAAAGAAGCCTACATTTTGTACAATTTATATGTTTACAACTATGCTGAAACCGTTTCAAGATATTTATAATCCATAGATTGTAATACAAGTTTCTAGCATTCAAAAATATTTACTTTTAACTAATATAAACAATTATATCTTTGATTCTTGAATTTTGTAGTCCATTACTTTCGGTGAGTCTTATTAATCACTTAAACAATATTACAATAAAAATATTGAAAAGAACCCCAATACCACAAAAATAATCAAAAATAACAAATAAAACAAGTTACTTAAGATTAAACCCTTATGTACATTTCGATGACCATGTCATCATCATCAGAGGGTCTTGTTACAAAACACAATCTAGCACACAAGAAGTTACAAACTAGATTGATGAATCATTCTAGTATGTAACTTCTTGTGTGCTAGATTGTGTTTTGTAACAAGACCCTCTGATGATGATGACATGGTCATCGAAATGTACATAAGGGTTTAATCTTAAGTAACTTGTTTTATTTGTTATTTTTGATTATTTTTGTGGTATTGGGGTTCTTTTCAATATTTTTATTGTAATATATTGTACCACTGTGCTCTTGATATTGTGCACTTAAACAATAGTTTATGACTATCCGAACTTTATATTTAGTAAATTTGTTAAAACTTACTGAGACAGAACGTTTTCGATCGCTATGTGCCGATCTTCATCCGTGTCTTCTGCTTGGAGATGTTGGGTCAAGCGGTGGCGGTTTTAAAGGTAGGTTTTCAATAGTATCAAAGAGTATATGTGTTATTTGTATTGTGTTTGTTCGTTTAATTTGTTTGTATTTTGTGTTTTTGTGTGTCTTTAAATTTCATATTGTTCTAGTGTGTTGTGATGTGGTCATTTTTTGTTGATGTGTAGGATTTCTAAATTATGATAAATGGCTGTGTATTTGTGTCCTGTTTCTTTTAAGTCATTGTAAAATGTTGAGTTGGTGTTATGTTTGTTCTTCGACTCTTTGTTTAAAGCTGCGACCTGTTTGTCCAATGTAGAATTTGTTACATTCGTCGCAGTTTAGTTTGTATATGCCTGGTGCTTGTAGTTTATCTTTGTTGTTGGTGTTGTGTTGTATTGTGTATTGTAATTTGTTATTGGTTTTGTATGCTATTTTTTAACCTATTTTTTGAAATTTGCGGGCTATTTTGTTTGTTGTTTTGTTTATGTATGGTAATGTGATGTATTTGTTTTCACTGTCTTTAGTGTTAATTTTAGTGTTTTTTATATTTTGTACTATAGTTTGTCTATTATTGTGGTGTTGTATCCATTAGCAAAATACATGGACAAAATAATCAGACAATCCATAAACTTACACCCACAATAGTCATAAACTGTTGTTTAAGTGATTAATATATACTTGAATTTTCTACATGTTTTTCTTAATTTATTATATCACTGCAGCTATTTAATTCCTGTTACCCTCAAATGTTATTTCCAACTGGGAATTAGAAAATCTTTATTAATTATAATTATATCTAAAATTTCCAGTTTGATCATTTTTACAAACCGTAAATTTCTTCTTACAATTCTCTGTAGAATTGAAATTTTATTCTTCCCATCAATTACGACTTATTAAAAAAACCAAAACTTTTAAATATAAAAAGGAACGAAATTGTGTAGCCAAATGAATAATTATTTTGCAATACTAAAGTTTAGTTTACTATAACATTAGCAAATAAAAACAAATTACAAATTGGTCATTTATTTCCTCAATGACAAAGTCATTATCATCAGTGAGTTTTGCTAATACAAACTTACAACTTGTAATATCTTACTCCTATTAAAAAATCAAACAAATTCATCAATTTATTTCCGTGTTTGGGTCAGCGCTGTTAACGTTTATTTTTAACGTTTTTAGATCAGAATAATGGCCACTCCTTCAATAGATACACGAAGCCTGGCTACATTTATTTGTCACTTTAATTTTGTTTAGTGCCCAAAATGTGTGTCACATTTCGGAATTTGTGGCCGTTAACATTCACACCTAATAGATGAGGGATTATGTACAAGAATATTGTTAATCACGTTTTTAAAAAAAAAACACACATTTGGGATTACATCGTGAATAAAACCACAAATATTATTTGTAAATAAATGAATCATGTTTCATACAGTAAAATATTTTTTCAAGTTTATGAAGTTTTAATTCTAAACAAATGTTTAATATTTCCAATAATGGAATGGAAAGAGAAGAACCAAGTTATATCACCTTTCAAAACATTTTAGTTAGCCTTAATGCAAAAATATATATGCAAAGTAATGAAGAAACAAAATTTTATCTGAAAAATATAAGCATAACCTGCATGCAATGATTACAAATAAACATTAAAATTGTAAACGCTTATTACGAGAAATTCAAACATATTTTAATAATGATATACTACGTGGTAAAAATGTTTGTAACTGTCTAAGACAATTATCTTTAACCTCAAAATGTAAATAAATAGAAGATATTAAGCCCAAATAATTAAATATATTCAGAAAAATTGTTTAAAGATATATAAAAATATATATTAAAATAATTAGTCTGGTTTTTGTGATTTTATAAAGAATAAATTGAATAGCCTCTTTGGCACTACGCGATTTGTGGTTTTAAAACAACTAATTAGTGTAAAGATATTGTCGTCGGCTATGTGTTTGAAGTCGTCATAAAACACTCTCCACGAGAAGTGTGTCATACGAAAAACCCCCTAAACGTACCACGAACAAGAAGTGTGTGTAAACTCCAGGTCCTCACAAAAGCTTGTCCACAAGTAAAAGTACACACTGTACACACCGTTTGGCGACGCTAGCGCTCTGTGGTGTTAAAACTAGGAAGCGTTCAGAGGTGTGCGAAAAACAGTCGAATGCAAAATAATGATGTTGTGGGGTCGTCTTCAAAAATTAAATTAAACATGTTTTCTGATGATAATTCATATAGATAAAGTACTTTCAGCTATTAAAACCATAGGTGACGATCTGGATACTCCCCATAAAAATTAGTGACCCCACAATGCGCTCGCTTTGCAGACGAAACTCCCGACAAGTGTCCTCTCACAAACACACACACACACACACACACAAACACCCACACACACACACACACACACTTACACTCATCCACCCACACACACACACACACACACAAACACACACACACACATACACCACACACACACACACACACACACACACACACACACACACACACACACACACACACACACACACACACACACACACACATACTAATAATTCCTTCTAAAAACATTGAGTTACACAATACGTTTGAGTTCTTGCAGCAATATATTTATACAACAGTAACAGTTGCAAAGTTAACCCACGCCCGCAAAGTTTTGAGACGCTGTTTGTTGACTTTGTTCAAGCTCTACTTAAAATACGATTTATTACGTAAAATATAAACAAAGTCGCTGCATTCGGAATATTCTCTTGGTAAAGTTATATCTAAAGCATGGCAAGGCTGTAAGTATAAACAGACACAGCCAAGTGTGCTGGAGTGTACAGTCTAACTCAGGTTGGTAATTTGCTTCATGGAGATGCTACTTTAATAACTAAAGTATTATTTCTTATTATCAAATACACCATTGTTTACTGGTACACTACCTTTATTTATATTGGTACGTATATTAAACAACGGCAAGCTAGGCAAGGACGCTTGAGCCTTTCACTTTATACCGGGATACGCCAAAGGTAGCGCCAAAATCTAGAACTTTTACCAAAGAGACCTTCTTCAATACACCCGCAAAACCGTATAGTATACGTTTACATTCATTCCTAATTTTTTATTTTGGTGTGGTCGCCACATTTCAATGTAGTTTGTTTTAGTACACTTTGAATTATTCAGATGTGGCATTCCCTGACCCACCGATTGCAAATCGGTTAATCTGGAATGTATGCAAAATCTCTTACTCGTTGCAACACCAAGAATTTTTGCATTTTGTGGACAAAAATGGTGTTTAAAAACACGTAACATGTCAACACGACAAAATTATTATAATTTCCTTGAATTATCTGTAACTCGTTTCGTGTATTTTTGTAAGTCGAATTAATTATAACAAATCTATTTAAAGTGTTATATTGGTACTAAACGTTTGGGCCTCACTTGTGTACACAGCTAGTATAAGCTCCCTTACCCAAATATACTCGTGGATGACGTCATTATAACGTGTAGAAATACTCTAACGGTGAGTGTTTGTCGTCGTTAGGTTAGGTTAAAATTTTGAGTGAGTCAGTTACACGCTTGGGTAACACTGAAAATGAGTAGGACATTTATGGCCAGAATGTGGCGGCACAATTAAAATTATTAAGTCCTGTTCTGACAATAACTGCCCAAATGGAGATAAACAATGTCTTAACAAAGTGTCGTTTTAATGATCTTAACGATACATCCACCAAACAAGATTTGGCTACTATGTTTACTGCTAACATATCTCGTTCCTCAACTAGCTTCAACGACGTATACTTGACATCTCCGGAAGAAGAAGAAATGTCTACAAGCATGGCTGTAACGCCCACGCTAACACCCGGACAATCAACTTTTTCGCAAGCTTTTGTCATGCCTTTACTCCTTGTGTACCTTTACTCTTGGGTACAAACAGGACGGCTAGTGGACTGGAGTAGAGAAGGCTACAGGGTAGACGGGGCGCTTGGGCCCGAGCCAATAGGAAAGCCGGATTTTCTACCCCCACCCCTTTCCAAGATGGCGGCGCCCATAAGCGCGGGAACAACATTTACACCAAGCCAATAGGAAAGCCGGATTTGCTACCCCAACCCCTTTCCAAGATGGCGACGCCCATAAGCGCGGGAACAACATTTACACCAAGCCAATAGGAAAGCCGGATTTGTTACCCCAACCCCTATCCAAGATGGCGACGCCCATAAGCGTGGGAAGTTCAAATACTCAACTGTCTGTGTGGGAATCGGTAGGCTAACGCCTGACGGACACCCAACACACGGACGCGTTGCTGCAGGCGCACCAGCAGAAGGGAGATGTGTGAAGAGTATGAATATCAGTATACCAAACTCTATGTCTGTTCCCGTATAACAAGGTTGATTATCTGTAATGCGTAATATTATGTGTAGCAAATATACAAGTTTATTGTTATCTAGATACTTGCATTCCTAACCGCTATGTGTATAGGTGAAATTATAATAACTCAAATATCTCTTAGCATAAGGCTAGTCTCGGAGCTCCTGCATGCTCTGTCGTGGGTATTTCCTAGCTTTTATAATGGGAAAAACAACGAAAAAGTCTATACCTGCTCAGACCTGCACACACCTACGGAAAAAGGATGCAAATACACCCCACAGAGGCGCTGACCTCGGATACATAAAGACAGACCTCCTTGTATCATTTCAACTACCTAAACCGATGACCTCAAAACCGTCATGATCAATGTTATCTCGTACGGGGTAGTCGTCAAAAAAAAGAAAGTGCAGCCCCGCCACTTTCCCTACCCTTAAGATATCGATATTGCACTGATATCTTGAACATTCCCGACAGACTCCGCCAGAATCCATGCTAAAATACATACAGCATTGATTCGAGCCACCGCCCGTCCGGAGGCATCGCCTACTGGTTCACAGAAGGCTAGTACATCAGGCTGTAATAAATCGCCCCAACACAGGTGATCAGGTACACTACGATGGTACCAACCTTTATATATTCTCCGCTTATCTACAACCTGGTAATAGGCTATCTAGCTCTGTCTCTGACTTCCTACAAAACACTGATGACCCATCAATCTCGTGGAGGATCTTAATATCAAACAGCCGATATAGAGCTTTACTGTCTCCAAACCACACGGCAATGTTCTTCATAGGTACCTTACCAACAAGCCAGGCGTCAAAAAACTGGAACCAGCTGACCAGATAATACCCATCCAATCGCAGGTACAGGCATGATATCCTAGACACTACCGTGTTTAAAACATCATCCTCAGACAGTCGCTCATCAATATAGACTATCTAAGCCTGGGCTATGGCCCGTTATTCTAACACTTGACGACCCACCTGACGCTCCACCTCCCACAGTTAAAATGCTTACGAAAACCAATTGGGAACGCTTCAATGAGTGCCTTCTACAAACATCACGGTAACCCGACTGACAGCTACGGGGATGTTGACCATGTGGTCGACAAAATACAGACAGTCCTCTAACATGCAGTCAAGAACAGCTCCTACACCACTGATGATAGAAAGACTGACCCCCCCACGTCACATCCCCGCCTAGCTGACAAAGAAACAATGTATCCATGCAACCTCTACCAACAGGAACCTAAACGCCTAGACAAAATTAGTCAAGACACTACTAGTAACTCATGCTGTGGAGGAATGGTTCCTATCCTCAGTAAACATAGAAAATGGTTCTCTGTAGAAACTAAATCGCAAGATACAAAAACGCCACGTAACACACCCCAGACTAGCATGATTTGGTTAGAGGTCTGAATGACCTAGGGCTCAGATATAGGGTGTTACTATACTTTGAGCCTACCAATGTCTGACTTCGACTCCTCACAGGTGTCAGGATCACACCGTCATGTGTTCGACGCTCTGGACCTATATAGATTTAAAAACCTCAGAGAAAGGACGGTCTTAAGACGGTATCGGCAACATTCTGAGTATTTCAGACCCTTAAATACCGTATGCGTTACTTATCGGTGATAAACCTTCATTTTCCCATCTGATTGAAGATAATAATGTTATCGTATCCAATATGAGATAATATGTGTTTACTTAATATCAATCGTACCTCTGGGAGAAATTATTATAACGTGAGCAACCTATGACTATATTTAGGAGTTATAGACAGGAGATGAGACTTGTCCCCGTATCAGATAGAAAGATTATACTCCGATATAATTATGACGTGGTTTATCAGTGAGAGAGGTAAACCCCAGACACCGTATAACTTGCCGGCAGTACATTTTAGGATCCCTGTTTATATAAATTATTTATTATTTTGAAAAGAAGAAAAAGCTGGACAGCTAGAGTAATTATTATGTCTGAATATTATTACTCTATATTATACGGCGCAATTATCTTTGAATTAACAATCTTGTAATGTAGAATATAATTTTGACCCGCGTTAGAAGGAGAAATTATGTTTTTAAATTAACTATAACAGAGTTTAAATTGTACAATAGTGTAGACGTACAGAAACCACAGCCGTAGAATGATATCTACGTGATAAGGAAGCCTCCGGTCTGAGTGGAATAGTTCATTCTAAATGGGTAAAGGAGGTTTAGAACATGTGCGCTGTGACGTCACCGCGCCTGTGATATGCAGCGCAGTTGTGCAGTTGTATTCGTTTGGGATAACATGTAAGTACTAATATAGTAATAACTTAAACATTACAATCATAAAGAGAAAAGATTTAACGTTAACGACACTCTATCATTATCAAACTAACACTGCATTATTCGTTAAAGAGCTAAAATAATCTCCTAATGTTATATTAATTATTTGTAGTTACGTCTGAATTAAATGTTTGTCATAATAAATAAAGCGGTACAACCTGTTGGTTACAAACACAAACAAATCTTATAAATACATACATGCGACTATACTGGTGACAACATTAAAAGGTGCATACGTATACAGGAGTCTGTGTATAAAAGTGGGTAAATATATAAGTGATTACATGTACAGGTGACTAACTGTATAGGTAACCTATCAATAAAACTGATAAACCTATATTGATATCATAAACTTGATGAGCTCATATAGGTGACTCATTATAGATATAGATGCCAGCGTATACAGGCAACTACGTATACAAATCACTGCTTTATACAATTATTTACACTTTTGACTAATTCTTAATGTTATGACTAATGTTAAAATAAGTATAGGCGGCCCACCTATATAGGTAACAGTACTCATAAAACCGTTAAACCTATATTGGTGTCATAAATGTACAGCCGACTAATGTAGAAGTAGCCAATGTATGCAGATGATTACGTTTACAGATGACAACGTGAACAGGTCGTTACATATACAGAGGATTAGGAATACAGGTGACTACGAATAGAAGGGACTACGTATGCAAATCACTGCTTTATACAATTATTTACACTTTTACTAATTTGTTCACTTTGACTACGTGTACAGTTAGTTACGTATACATATGAGATACCTATTCATGTGACTACCGACACATGCAGGTGGCTATCTATACAGGTGACTACGTATGCAAGGGGTCTGCGTCCACAGGTAACCACGTATACAGGTGATAAAATATACACGTGACTATGTATACAGGGGTATAAAACTGTCTACATATATAAGCGGCTACGTATAGGTGTGTCTATGTCCACAGGTGACTAAATATACATGTTGGTGTAATCGTGTTGCTACGTATACTAGTGAATAGAGGTGATTAAGTATACATGTGACTACCTATACAGGTGACTTAAACCTTTAACTGACTTATATTTACAGGTGTCAAGAGTATACAGGTGACTAAAAATGCAGGTAATACATGCTCATCTTGAGCACTATTAAAATACATCACACCATGTCAACAGCCTTGATTTCGCTAAACTCTCACTAAACATGTAATCTCTTGTAATCCTGTTTATCCATTTCATCGAATTACATTAATGCTGTCAAAGTTTGTTTATTTCTAAACATTACACTTTCTCATTAGTTTTACTTTAATTCGGTTTTCTAGACGCTAAGAGTAGGTAATTTTATGAGATGCATTTATATAATTTGTTGTAACAATTTTCCCGTTTCTTTATGTAATGATAAACTTAATTCCATTCTCTAATCTTTCGTAGCTAGCCGCTAGTAGCGCTAATGTGTCACAAGATTTTATAAACCTTAAAAGAAATGAATACGTTCAATGTAACTTTATTTATTTTAAAACAGTTTTTGTCTAATCTTTTGCGGGTAGAAAGTGAAACTATCTATTTTATTGTTATTTACAAATCTAGGCTATTATCTCAAATTCTAATAGCCTAAACAATATTAATTCATTAAATTAAAATTATAAATAAAATAATTCATTAAATCTATCTCATTCTAATTTTTACTATCTATGTTTCTAACCTAGTTCAGTTTAGTATATACAATATCAAGAGCACAGTGCTACAACATACTACAATGAAATTATTGAAAACAACTCCACAAATAACACAAAATAATCAAAAACAGCTTCTAATACAAGTTAACGAAGATTAAACCCATATGTACATTTTCATGTCGGCTTATCATCAGATATGTATTCCGTGCCTATGTCCAAATACTTTAGTCATATTGTAATTATAAACAATGCGATATATGCGTTAAGTCATTTGTTTGAGATGTGTACAAGGGTATAACAGCCTTAGAAGAAGAAAGTGATTTTCCATACTACCTAATACACGTATTCTCTGCGCATGCGCAAATACTTAGATAATCTTGTAATGTTAGGCAATGCTATACGTGCGTTAAATCATTTGCTTGAGGTGTGTACAAGGGTATAACAGCTTTAGTGAAGAAGGTGATTTTTCCAATGTTTAATAATGCATGTATCCCCTGCGCAGGCGCTAATACTTAGATAATCTTGTAATGTTAGGCAATGCTATACATGCGTTCAGCTAACAAATTATACTCTACCACAATAGGTATGTCAAAACTGTTACCGGCTCATAATCTAAGACAGTGGTTACGTAACGCCCTTTATCAATTTAAGACCTTAAGAGATATCTTCGTAAAGACAGCTACCAATCCATACTATATCACAATAGTTACGTTAGAGCTACCGCTGCTCACCCTACCATAATAGCTACGTACAGACGGTTAATATTGTATAACCTATCACAAGACTTATGTAAAAACAGCTAGGCATAACCTGTCACACAATAACTGCGTAAAGGCAGCTAACAAGGCCTACCCCATTAAAATAGCTACGAAAAGATAACATCCAATACATACCCTATCATATTAGCTATGTAAAGACAATAAATGCGTAAAGGCAGCTAACAATGCCTACCCATTAAAATAGCTACGAAAAGATAACAACCAATACATAACTTATCATAATAGCTATGTAAAGACAGCTAAAGATGCATAACCTAACTCAGTAATGATTGCTATTAAATAATGAACCATTACACTAGCCACGTAAAGACAGCTACCAACACCACAATAGCTACGTAAAAACAGTTATCGATCCGTGACCAAGATAATACTTACGTAAGATCTATATCAGTGCTAAGACAATAGCTCCGTAAGGAAAACCTACCACTTCATGAACTACGACAACAGCAAGGTGTGGACGGCTACCAATACATTACTTATCACAGCTACCAACACATAACTCGTCACACTAGCTAAGTAAATAGCGCTACGACTGAATAGCCTATCACACAGGCTAATTGAGGGTCACTAACTAAAACATCACAATATCTTTGTACATGGCAGATGGCGTGATGATCCTCATCATTATCGCATACCTAACAGTAGGTTAGGTTAGAAGCACTCTGGCTAGCTTAGGTTAGTGGGTTGAAAATAATTTTTTCTAAAAACTACCCCTCTAGACGTGGTTGAATACCCAACAGCAGGTTAGGTTAGAAGCACTCTGGCTAGCTTAGGTTAGTGGGTTGAAAATAATTTTTCCTAAAAACTACCCCTCTAGACGTGGTTGAACCCTCCCCCAAGGCTACGATCAAGGTCACAACGACCGCCTGCATCATCCAAAACCACCCCTAACTTTCAAAGGTTGGTCGTATCTCCATCACGGGCATCACCGACCTGTGGTTGTAGAAGTTAGGGGTGGTTTTGGATGATGCAGGCGGTCGTTGTGACCTTGATCGTAGCCTTGGGGGAGGGTTCAACCACGTCTAGAGGGGTAGTTTTTAGAGGTTATGCATCTTTAGCTGTCTTTACATAGCTATTATGATAAGTTATGTATTGGTTGTTATCTTTTCGTAGCTATTTTAATGGGTAGGCATTGTTAGCTGCCTTTACGCATTTATTGTCTTTACATAGCTAATATGATAGGGTATGTATTGGATGTTATCTTTTCGTAGCTATTTTAATGGGGTAGGCCTTGTTAGCTGCCTTTACGCAGTTATTGTGTGACAGGTTATGCCTAGCTGTTTTTACATAAGTCTTGTGATAGGTTATACAATATTAACCGTCTGTACGTAGCTATTATGGTAGGGTGAGCAGCGGTAGCTCTAACGTAACTATTGTGATATAGTATGGATTGGTAGCTGTCTTTACGAAGATATCTCTTAAGGTCTTAAATTGATAAAGGGCGTTACGTAACCACTGTCTTAGATTATGAGCCGGTAACAGTTTTGACATACCTATTGTGGTAGAGTATAATTTGTTAGCTGAACGCATGTATAGCATTGCCTAACATTACAAGATTATCTAAGTATTAGCGCCTGCGCAGGGGATACATGCATTATTAAACATTGGAAAAATCACCTTCTTCACTAAAGCTGTTATACCCTTGTACACACCTCAAGCAAATGATTTAACGCACGTATAGCATTGCCTAACATTACAAGATTATCTAAGTATTTGCGCATGCGCAGAGAATACGTGTATTAGGTAGTATGGAAAATCACTTTCTTCTTCTAAGGCTGTTATACCCTTGTACACATCTCAAACAAATGACTTAACGCATATATCGCATTGTTTATAATTACAATATGACTAAAGTATTTGGACATAGGCACGGAATACATATCTGATGATAAGCCGACATGAAAATGTACATATGGGTTTAATCTTCGTTAACTTGTATTAGAAGCTGTTTTTGATTATTTTGTGTTATTTGTGGAGTTGTTTTCAATAATTTCATTGTAGTATGTTGTAGCACTGTGCTCTTGATATTGTATATACTAAACTGAACTAGGTTAGAAACATAGATAGTAAAAATTAGAATGAGATAGATTTAATGAATTATTTTATTTATAATTTTAATTTAATGAATTAATATTGTTTAGGCTATTAGAATTTGAGATAATAGCCTAGATTTGTAAATAACAATAAAATAGATAGTTTCACTTTCTACCCGCAAAAGATTAGACAAAAACTGTTTTAAAATAAATAAAGTTACATTGAACGTATTCATTTCTTTTAAGGTTTATAAAATCTTGTGACACATTAGCGCTACTAGCGGCTAGCTACGAAAGATTAGAGAATGGAATTAAGTTTATCATTACATAAAGAAACGGGAAAATTGTTACAACAAATTATATAAATGCATCTCATAAAATTACCTACTCTTAGCGTCTAGAAAACCGAATTAAAGTAAAACTAATGAGAAAGTGTAATGTTTAGAAATAAACAAACTTTGACAGCATTAATGTAATTCGATGAAATGGATAAACAGGATTACAAGAGATTACATGTTTAGTGAGAGTTTAGCGAAATCAAGGCTGTTGACATGGTGTGATGTATTTTAATAGTGCTCAAGATGAGCATGTATTACCTGCATTTTTAGTCACCTGTATACTCTTGACACCTGTAAATATAAGTCAGTTAAAGGTTTAAGTCACCTGTATAGGTAGTCACATGTATACTTAATCACCTCTATTCACTAGTATACGTAGCAACACGATTACACCAACATGTATATTTAGTCACCTGTGGACATAGACACACCTATACGTAGCCGCTTATATATGTAGACAGTTTTATACCCCTGTATACATAGTCACGTGTATATTTTATCACCTGTATACGTGGTTACCTGTGGACGCAGACCCCTTGCATACGTAGTCACCTGTATAGATAGCCACCTGCATGTGTCGGTAGTCACATGAATAGGTATCTCATATGTATACGTAACTAACTGTACACGTAGTCAAAGTGAACAAATTAGTAAAAGTGTAAATAATTGTATAAAGCAGTGATTTGCATACGTAGTCCCTTCTATTCGTAGTCACCTGTATTCCTAATCCTCTGTATATGTAACGACCTGTTCACGTTGTCATCTGTAAACGTAATCATCTGCATACATTGGCTACTTCTACATTAGTCGGCTGTACATTTATGACACCAATATAGGTTTAACGGTTTTATGAGTACTGTTACCTATATAGGTGGGCCGCCTATACTTATTTTAACATTAGTCATAACATTAAGAATTAGTCAAAAGTGTAAATAATTGTATAAAGCAGTGATTTGTATACGTAGTTGCCTGTATACGCTGGCATCTATATCTATAATGAGTCACCTATATGAGCTCATCAAGTTTATGATATCAATATAGGTTTATCAGTTTTATTGATAGGTTACCTATACAGTTAGTCACCTGTACATGTAATCACTTATATATTTACCCACTTTTATACACAGACTCCTGTATACGTATGCACCTTTTAATGTTGTCACCAGTATAGTCGCATGTATGTATTTATAAGATTTGTTTGTGTTTGTAACCAACAGGTTGTACCGCTTTATTTATTATGACAAACATTTAATTCAGACGTAACTACAAATAATTAATATAACATTAGGAGATTATTTTAGCTCTTTAACGAATAATGCAGTGTTAGTTTGATAATGATAGAGTGTCGTTAACGTTAAATCTTTTCTCTTTATGATTGTAGTGTTTAAGTTATTACTATATTAGTACTTACATGTTATCCCAAACGAATACAACTGCACAACTGCGCTGCATATCACAGGCGCGGTGACGTCACAGCGCACATGTTCTAAACCTCCTTTACCCATTTAGAATGAACTATTCCACTCAGACCGGAGGCTTCCTTATCACGTAGATATCATTCTACGGCTGTGGTTTCTGTACGTCTACACTATTGTACAATTTAAACTCTGTTATAGTTAATTTAAAAACATAATTTCTCCTTCTAACGCGGGTCAAAATTATATTCTACATTACAAGATTGTTAATTCAAAGATAATTGCGCCGTATAATATAGAGTAATAATATTCAGACATAATAATTACTCTAGCTGTCCAGCTTTTTCTTCTTTTCAAAATAATAAATAATTTATTTAAACAGGGATCCTAAAATGTACTGCCGGCAAGTTATACGGTGTCTGGGGTTTACCTCTCTCACTGATAAACCACGTCATAATTATATCGGAGTATAATCTTTCTATCTGATACGGGGACAAGTCTCATCTCCTGTCTATAACTCCTAAATATAGTCATAGGTTGCTCACGTTATAATAATTTCTCCCAGAGGTACGATTGATATTAAGTAAACACATATTATCTCATATTGGATACGATAACATTATTATCTTCAATCAGATGGGAAAATGAAGGTTTATCACCGATAAGTAACGCATACGGTATTTAAGGGTCTGAAATACTCAGAATGTTGCCGATACCGTCTTAAGACCGTCCTTTCTCTGAGGTTTTTAAATCTATATAGGTCCAGAGCGTCGAACACATGACGGTGTGATCCTGACACCTGTGAGGAGTCGAAGTCAGACATTGGTAGGCTCAAAGTATAGTAACACCCTATATCTGAGCCCTAGGTCATTCAGACCTCTAACCAAATCATGCTAGTCTGGGGTGTGTTACGTGGCGTTTTTGTATCTTGCGATTTAGTTTCTACAGAGAACCATTTTCTATGTTTACTGAGGATAGGAACCATTCCTCCACAGCATGAGTTACTAGTAGTGTCTTGACTAATTTTGTCTAGGCGTTTAGGTTCCTGTTGGTAGAGGTTGCATGGATACATTGTTTCTTTGTCAGCTAGGCGGGGATGTGACGTGGGGGGGTCAGTCTTTCTATCATCAGTGGTGTAGGAGCTGTTCTTGACTGCATGTTAGAGGACTGTCTGTATTTTGTCGACCACATGGTCAACATCCCCGTAGCTGTCAGTCGGGTTACCGTGATGTTTGTAGAAGGCACTCATTGAAGCGTTCCCAATTGGTTTTCGTAAGCATTTTAACTGTGGGAGGTGGAGCGTCAGGTGGGTCGTCAAGTGTTAGAATAACGGGCCATAGCCCAGGCTTAGATAGTCTATATTGATGAGCGACTGTCTGAGGATGATGTTTTAAACACGGTAGTGTCTAGGATATCATGCCTGTACCTGCGATTGGATGGGTATTATCTGGTCAGCTGGTTCCAGTTTTTTGACGCCTGGCTTGTTGGTAAGGTACCTATGAAGAACATTGCCGTGTGGTTTGGAGACAGTAAAGCTCTATATCGGCTGTTTGATATTAAGATCCTCCACGAGATTGATGGGTCATCAGTGTTTTGTAGGAAGTCAGAGACAGAGCTAGATAGCCTATTACCAGGTTGTAGATAAGCGGAGAATATATAAAGGTTGGTACCATCGTAGTGTACCTGATCACCTGTGTTGGGGCGATTTATTACAGCCTGATGTACTAGCCTTCTGTGAACCAGTAGGCGATGCCTCCGGACGGGCGGTGGCTCGAATCAATGCTGTATGTATTTTAGCATGGATTCTGGCGGAGTCTGTCGGGAATGTTCAAGATATCAGTGCAATATCGATATCTTAAGGGTAGGGAAAGTGGCGGGGCTGCACTTTCTTTTTTTTGACGACTACCCCGTACGAGATAACATTGATCATGACGGTTTTGAGGTCATCGGTTTAGGTAGTTGAAATGATACAAGGAGGTCTGTCTTTATGTATCCGAGGTCAGCGCCTCTGTGGGGTGTATTTGCATCCTTTTTCCGTAGGTGTGTGCAGGTCTGAGCAGGTACAGACTTTTTCGTTGTTTTTCCCATTATAAAAGCTAGGAAATACCCACGACAGAGCATGCAGGAGCTCCGAGACTAGCCTTATGCTAAGAGATATTTGAGTTATTATAATTTCACCTATACACATAGCGGTTAGGAATGCAAGTATCTAGATAACAATAAACTTGTATATTTGCTACACATAATATTACGCATTACAGATAATCAACCTTGTTATACGGGAACAGACATAGAGTTTGGTATACTGATATTCATACTCTTCACACATCTCCCTTCTGCTGGTGCGCCTGCAGCAACGCGTCCGTGTGTTGGGTGTCCGTCAGGCGTTAGCCTACCGATTCCCACACAGACAGTTGAGTATTTGAACTTCCCACGCTTATGGGCGTCGCCATCTTGGATAGGGGTTGGGGTAACAAATCCGGCTTTCCTATTGGCTTGGTGTAAATGTTGTTCCCGCGCTTATGGGCGTCGCCATCTTGGAAAGGGGTTGGGGTAGCAAATCCGGCTTTCCTATTGGCTTGGTGTAAATGTTGTTCCCGCGCTTATGGGCGCCGCCATCTTGGAAAGGGGTGGGGGTAGAAAATCCGGCTTTCCTATTGGCTCGGGCCCAAGCGCCCCGTCTACCCTGTAGCCTTCTCTACTGACTGGGCTAGGTTAGGTTAGGCTAGTTACAGTTTATAGTGTCAGTGAACGTTTAATTAATATATTGTGTTAAAACGTTTAATATATAACGTTAAAACATTATAATATAGGCAACGTTCCATTATTTTCAATTTGACTTTATTGACACTATTATTTATTAAATTAACTTAATTTTCATTTAACTTTTTTTTAATAAACGCCAATTAGTTTAATGATAGAGATTGCATTATTTTATCTTACCTTTATATATTCCTGAAGGCTGTCACACAGGGCTTCACACACCTTAGGAATGAAAGACACTCGGAAGAAATGCTGCAGACTTCTGTAACTATTTCCTGTAGCAAGAAATGATAGCGTTACTTCTAATTTTACCTTAGGAGGCAGTGCTTTCCTTAATATTGTGTCTTGTTTAGATATTTTACTTTCAACAAGCTGTAATAGTTCGTCAAAACTCTCCGGACTCATCCTTAAACATGCTTTATATTCCAGTGGATCCTCCATTCGTAATTCTTTTATCAGTTGTTATGACGCTCCTTGACTGTATCTTTACAAATGCCATTTCCTTGTCCACTCCCTCTTCTTATTTAACTCTTCCTCGAGAACTTCGCAAGCCTCAGCGATAAATTCCTGATAAAGATCCTCAGTCATTACTTTCACTTCATCACGAGACACAACAGACGATAAGCACTCCGCCATTTTTCGTCACCAACTGCCGTGGCAATAGTTTCGCCGTGTGAACAAGTTCTCATTCAATTGGACTGGCCTCAAACATTCACGCAACTGGCGCAAGACAACTGGCCCCGACAATTGTCTCTTCGATTGGCATCATGTAAACCCGCCTCCACCGATGATTACGGGACACCCTTGCTACCGATGATCACGGTACTTGGTACAAATATGCACGACGGTCAAACAAAAAAAAGACAGTCGGCTATAGCCGGTTCCAGAAGTGAGCTCTTCTCGTAAACGGCGGCGGAGGGAAATTTTTTTTTTTTAAGGGGCGGGCCGGGCGGCACAGAGAAGGGCGATACAGAGACTTTAACGCAGCTGTGCAAAGCGTGCCTAGTAAAACTTCATTTCCTGTTCACAGTTCCAAACATCGTTGTTTAGCGCAGGAAATGACGTCAGCCAACAAATTTCCGCCCAAAGCACGTCTCTTGGCGGGACCTATTGACAAGGCTTTGAACTTGTATCTCAGAACTGTCCCCTAATCTGGAATAGCTGATATACGCAGTAAGGCCAGTAAATATAAAAGTTTTACTGTTTATTGTATATTAATATTATATAAATTACATACATACTTTCATACGGCAATATTGATGTACTATATTTTTAATAAAACAGTCTTCCACAGTTCTAGTTATGAATGTTCTCTTCTAACCGTTCCAATGGCATTTCAAAAATTTGAAATGTAAATATTATATCAGTCATACCCACTGACGATGAAGGGTCGGTGGAATGCGTTCAAGCAACAATGTTTTAACTCAGTTTTATTGTTTTATAGCATTTGTATGGTGTTATATTCCCTCTATGTTGATTGTAATGTATATTATGATTCCTACGTTCCAGGCATGGTTTCAGGGAATGCAGGAACCTAGAACACATTCTCCAACAAATTTATGTAGATATTGCACATGTGATTGTAAAGTATTTTATTTGTATGTAATTTATTTTCAAACTACAGTATATCTGTTCATAAAGTTTTATTTATCATAAGTATTAGAAATCCTAATTTAGTGTGAAATTAATAATAAACAGAAAACGCTGCCTGTTATGTCACTAACTTACAGATACAAATACTTATACAGACTACCTCACACACATATCCAAACCTATGTATGAAATCATATGTACATTCAAATAAATATGTAATTGTATTTACTGTAAAAACATTATACATGTGTGTGTGTGTGTGTGTGTGTGTGTGTGTGTGTGTGTGTGTGTGTGTGTGTGTGTGTGTGTGTGTGTGTGTGTGTGTGTGTGTGTGTGTGTGTGTGTGTGTGTGTGTGTGTGTGTGTGTGTGTGTGTGTGTGTGTGTGTGTGTGTGTGTGTGTGTGTATTGCAACGGTCACGCGCCCCCGATCACACGCTCACTTACCCAGCCGCCAACCCTTTCGTTGACCGACTCCTAAGCGCAGATCCACCACTTGTGTCCGCTGCAGAGTAAGAATGTTGAAACGAGCCGCTCCTAGCCGTAGCTATAAACTCTATGCAATGCTCGCCAAAATTTGCCAGTGAACCAGTAACTGGAATTAATTTTTCAAAAAACCCAACTTGCTGGGGATTTAACCCTTTTCGGGTGTGTCTTCCCGGGGAAGGAGATCTTTTGAAAAGCATCTTGACGGCGAAATGACCATTATTGTTTTAGGAGTGTGTAAGAAATTTGTTTAAATAAATAAACTGTTTTTGTTTGCAAGTTAGTTAAAAAATGCTTTACTTTTTAATATTATAATTAGTGATTTATCTCTGCATTGCACAGTATGCACTTCTTTCAAATTTGAGTACACTTTTCCAAGATTTAATTTACTTTTAAAAAATGCAATATTTACTAATTTAACCTTAATTTTCAATTTTTCAATATTTATTCCAATTCTTATTGACCTCTCAACATAAAATAAAAGAAATATAAAATTTTACATGAATATTTAAAGTTTTGCTCTTTGTTTTTCAACCTTTATTTAAACTTTCTCTTTCTCATTGAAATTTTCAAAATATCAGAACTACTTAATTCACTTTTACTTCAATTTCTCTTGTTATTTAAATCTTGGCATATTTCAATTTCGGATCTTAAATTAAATTCACTAGAATTTTCCTTTATAAATGTTTTAAATAATTACTACAAGTTCACTTTTTAAATCCTTTTGTTTATGGCAAACTTTTATTCTCCTATACCTTCAGAATCTATTCCCTATATTTATCCTAAAATAAACAAGTTAACTTTATGACAACAACAACATAATTATGACCAAAAAACATAATGACATTTATTCGCTAAAATTTACCTTTGTCAATGTAAAATTATTTACCCTTTAAATTTATAGAATTTACGCCATCTTTAAGTAACCTATCTTACTTACTGAATTTATTTCCTCTATTTTCCATTTAATAAACAAGTGACTTTTAATTTTAAAAACTTGTAATCAGACAACTTGATATATAACCACCTTCAAAATTTACTAATTAAATCCTCTTTACTACCAACAACACAATGAAATTTCCTTATCCTAGGCACAAATTCATAACTTAAATAGAATAAAATCTTACAGCTAAACATAAAAATAATTAATCTAACTTATGTTTTAGCTAGACCCACTGAATGTTTTAAAACCCCAAATATTTATGTTTGGTTGCCTATATATTGTTGTATAATTTATACATTAACCCAACATAAAGCCTTATTTAAAAAACCTCTTTTGAAACCTGAACTCTTTTGTTTTTATTTACTATACTTTAATTTATTAATCATTTGCTGACTACCCTTTTCCCAAAAAAACAAAAATTATTTTAATTAATTATTCTGAGTTAATATTTCAACCCTTTTCTTTAAGACAAAAATTATTTTAACTAATTATTCCTAATTAATATTGTAACCCTTTTATCAAAACAAAAATTTATTAATTAATTTTCCTTAATTAATATTGTAACCCTTTTATCAAAACCAAACTTTATTTTGATTAATTATCTTTAATTATTATTCTAACCCTTTTATCAAAACAAAATTTTATTTTAATTAATTGTTATTTATTTCAATCTCTTTTACAAAGAACAACTCTTTTGTTATTATTTATGTTCAAAGACATTTGACCTTCAGGTCATATGGACAGAAGTATTCGCATATGTGGCAGCCATCTTGTTTGTTTACCTTTTGCCACCTACCTACTGATTTAATTTTGAATAATTTATTTAAACGTGTTATCGCTATACCCAGCTATTATTTACTTCAAAAACAATTTAAATATCTTAATCCGAGTAATTTACATTAACTTTTGAACAATTTCTAAAATCCTAACCTCAAATTTTTTTTTTACTTATTATTACATTTAATTCGAATTCCTAGAGATATCTGTAAGACTGTAGCCATCTTGTTGCGTTACTTCCCCTCTTATAACTATAACCCCCCCCCCCCCCACTCATAAACAAAGCCACCTTCCACATATCATGTATCATTTCAAATTTGGCATCTAAGTTTATAGTTTACATTTATTTACTTTCCAATTACCCCTTTATATTTTTTAAATCCAAATTTGGCTTATTTGCAAAGAGTTAACGATACAATCTGACCTGTAGTTACACCCTCTGACTTCGTGTTGCGTTGTGCTGGCTGGTATTTCCCTCTCTCAGAACATGCTTGGCCATGTTGTCTGCTCGGCGTGGGTGGATGGTTGCCCTGCTTGGACGGCACATTCCCCGTTGAAAACAAAGCCTCTGCTCTCTAAAGGCGCCATCTTGAATCCTGTTGCCCTTTGTTCTTTTGGATCTCAGGTCTTGCTATGTTCGCCTTCTCCTGTTATGAACTCTCATCTGGCCCTTCTAATTTTAACGTTTAGTCTTTTTAATTGTTATTTTAAAATGAAAATACTAATAAATTTTGAAATTTAGACAACACTGTTCCAACTTGACAAAGCTTTGCTCATTTCTGCTTTAAATTCTCTACTGTAAATTTTGAAATTTATTTATTTATCTAACAACTTTTCATTTATATTTTTTACCACTATGAAGCACTGTCCTACTTGGTTGCACACACTGAAGAGTTTTTGAGTTTTCTACTATCTCGGAAACAACTGAAACACCTTGCTGACGCCGCACATTTTGATGTTACTTGGAGACCACTTTCACGGAAATTTTCCACGGAAGGTTTTCAGAAACCCCATCGCAGCGTAATACGCGCGCTTCTTAGCACGTCATGGCTAATATTTTAACGATTCGACAACTTGAAACTCGATGTAAATTTGTGTCGGAACCGGAGCGCGACAGAGATGCGTTAGTTACTTCTCATCCTCCCTGACCGCTTGGGGACGCTCTCGTTGTCGGTTGTCCAGCCAACCCCCTAAAAGCATACCTTTCTCACTCAGCGTTTAACCAATCAGGCGTCCTGAAGTGACGTAATGGATACATCCTGTGTGCGTGCGCCTCTATTCTTTGAATTTCTGAACCTGGGAACATTTTTCGATAAAAAATTAATATTTTGGCCGTTTTACCTTTCTGGCCGTTTCCTCCTTTAACGGCTCCTTTTCTGCATTTTTGTTGTTGTTCTTTCGCTCTCCTGCATCATTTCAAATGTTGATCGTAACTCTAGGGTAATTTTGACCGTTTCCCTCTTTGCAAATATTTGTTACTTGTACCACGCTAAGGCCCCCCCTGTTAAATGATTTTGCTTGATTTTTAATTTTAGCTAACACATTAACAATATTTCCTAATTACCTTGATATCCCTTTCGCCCTCATCTTATCCCTTTCCTTATTTAATTTACCTCTTTTTCTTATTTAACTCTTTTTTTTAATCCGTTTACCTTTGCAACGACCGTTGATGTGTGTGTGTGTGTGTGTGTGTGTGTGTGTGTGTGTGTGTGTGTGTGTGTGCGTGCGTGCGTGCGTGCGTGCGTGCCTTGTGTGCGTGCGTGCGTGCGTGTGAGTGTGTCTGTGTGTGTGTGTGTTTGTATGTGTGTGTTCGCGCCCGCTTGTGTGTAACGGAAGGAAAAATTGACTGAATTATTTCCCCGTAGTTTAAGAAAATACCTTCTTCTATTACAACCTAAACTAGTAGAATTATTATAAATACGGTTTGATATAGTGAAAAACTAAATATGTACAACTTTAAAATTGGCTTGAATTTTTTTTCTATTCAATTATTTCAAGAAAATTTAATTTTCTTAATTTTTAAATAAATTGATTTACCTTCTAAAATAGCCTATCATACAAACTAAATCTAATCGAGATATTTTTATGTACGTATATTTGTATTCCCCAGTGACTTCCTTTTAGAAAGATAACTTTTAAAATACACCATATTATCACTTTTATACAATCCTCCGTAAAAACGCAATTTCTTGAAGGTACTAAGACCTTTAATTTGTTTTATTTTCTAACTACAATTTACCGAAAAATTAAAGAAAAAAAGCAGATACTGTCATTTGGTCTTTTAACAGATATCACTATTATTTTGCTTATTTGTATTAGTCATGTTAGTGGTACATTTGAGTAATTCTATTTGTATAGTTAAACAGGCCTGATGAAGACTATACTCATGCCGAAACGTCTTCTTTGGAACTGATAGAGACTGAACCGTAGTCACTTTGTCATTAAAGACCTTAGTATCCGTGATTTTTGCACTTCATTACACCCGCACAAACCCTCTCCATAACAAGGAACTCATTTAAACTTTTCCATTATGAAAATGTTTTCCTTGCATACAAATGGAAATTCCCAATTTGGTTAGTTAATTAATTTCGTGCATGGCGACCGTTGTGTACAATGTGATTGCATTTTAATAAAATATTGTGCTCACAGACCTGTCACCCAACTGTGCGACCCCTGGCTTAGTTAATTAGATGGAAACACTTTTTGACCTTTACCTTTTATTTCGCCATTTTATTATCAGGAGTGTAAACTTTCCGGACAAAAATTTCAGTTTACTGGGCTCGAGCTTCAAATTTTCCCTAACGAGAGGAGTAGCGGGGAACCATCTCGGCATTATTATTATACAGTGGACGCGTTGTGAGATCTCGGACGGGGTTACCTAGGCAACCGCAACGCAGGCATGTCTCGCGGCATGTATAACTCCTACACGAGCATACTTTGCTAATAAGACAAAACCTATTGCATTAATATCACCGCCCCAACTCAATTCGCGTCAGTGATACGAAGAAATACAGTATTGTACTTGGAGATATAGGCTGCAAAAATGGATAGTGTCGCTAACTGTGTAGCATTGTATGTGTGTGTGTGTGTGTGTGTGTGTGTGTGTGTGTGTGTGTGTGTGTGTGTGTGTGTGTGTGTGTGTGTGTGTGTGTGTGTGTGTGTGTGTGTGTGTGTGTGTGTGTGTGTGTGTGTGTGTGTGTGTGTGTGTGTGTGTGTGTGTGTGTGTGTGTGTGTGTGTGTGTGTGTGTGTGTGTGTGTGTGTGTGTGTGTGTGTGTGTGTGTGTGTGTGTGTGTGTGTGTGTGTGTGTGTGTGTGTGTGTGTGTGTGTGTGTGTGTGTGTGTGTGTGTGTGTGTGTGTGTGTGTGTGTGTGTGTGTGTGTGTGTGTGTGTGTGTGTGTGTGTGTGTGTGTGTGTGTGTGTGTGTGTGTGTGTGTGTGTGTGTGTGTGTGTGTGTGTGTGTGTGTGTGTGTGTGTGTGTGTGTGTGTGTGTGTGTGTGTGTGTGTGTGTGTGTGTGTGTGTGTGTGTGTGTGTGTGTGTGTGTGTGTGTGTGTGTGTGTGTGTGTGTGTGTGTGTGTGTGTGTGTGTGTGTGTGTGTGTGTGTGTGTGTGTGTGTGTGTGTGTGTGTGTGTGTGTGTGTGTGTGTGTGTGTGTGTGTGTGTGTGTGTGTGTGTGTGTGTGTGTGTGTGTGTGTGTGTGTGTGTGTGTGTGTGTGTGTGTGTGTGTGTGTGTGTGTGTGTGTGTGTGTGTGTGTGTGTGTGTGTGTGTGTGTGTGTGTGTGTGTGTGTGTGTGTGTGTGTGTGTGTGTGTGTGTGTGTGTGTGTGTGTGTGTGTGTGTGTGTGTGTGTGTGTGTGTGTGTGTGTGTGTGTGTGTGTGTGTGTGTGTGTGTGTGTGTGTGTGTGTGTGTGTGTGTGTGTGTGTGTGTGTGTGTGTGTGTGTGTGTGTGTGTGTGTGTGTGTGTGTGTGTGTGTGTGTGTGTGTGTGTGTGTGTGTGTGTGTGTGTCTGTAGATGGGTGGGTGTGTGGGTGTGTTTATGTGTGTGTGTGTGTGTGTGTGTCTGTAGATGGGTGGGTGTGTGGGTGTGTTTATGTGTGTGTGTGGGTGTGTGTGTCTGTAGATGGGTGGGTAAACACTGAATAACTTTACAGCGCTTCTGTAAAGCTGACACCAGTGGTTTGGTCCCAAAGGCAGTGACTCTCCACTTTATAACGCATTATATTATTAAGTTACATTTTCCGATGAATAACTCGCAAACATACTAATAAACGTCCCCCCACTACACAAAGGTAGCCTAAAGCAATAATATACTTTCTGCTTCCCTTGTTGATACATGGAGTATTTATGTATTTTACGACTTTTGTAACTATTTAAATAAAATTTTCCAAAGTGAAATAATAAACCGAATCTAATGAAACATAAATCCAGTTTACAACTTCTCCAGAGTTGCGACACTGTGACGTCATTGTACCGTGACTTATTATTCTCTCCACGTTCCACCTTAGTGACTCTAATCTACAATTTTGTTTTGTCCTGCTTTTATTTGATTTGTTTCTTCATTCTGTACACCTTTAGCTTGTAACAATTTTGAAATCTAAACATTTTCAGTTTACCCCTTTCAATGCCTTTAGCCACCACAACTCGGTGCAAGGAGCAGAAACAGTATTGGATTTTGCCACAATTGGGTAATTTTCGCCCTGATTTCCCCTGAGTACAACTTGCTACACAATATTCAGTCCTAAACGGTAATACTTCAAACTTGTTGCTATTTGCTTTGCATAATTTTTCATTAAAAAAATATCTTTACATCTATGATCAGGTTTGTGTTTATATAAGTTTTGTCCCAGATTGTACAAATATTTTCCCTCGGTAAATATGTTTATTTTCCCCAAGAACAACCGCGCTAATATTTCTCAGAAATGTTTTTCATTACTAGACTTTTTCAAAAACTAGATTTATCCCATAAATTTTTACATTTCTACAAAGAAATACATAGGCAGAAGGCTTAAATGCTTCTGTAAATGCACGTACAGTCCTTGCGAGATCTAAGTAGTACGTTGGTCTAAGTAGACAATACATGTATTTAAAGGAAAGAACCCGGGATTTCGTTAGGGATAGGCTCTTCCCTAATCCTGGTAGTGTTGAATATCCTTCACTTTGCCCTGATGCTAATTAAAAACCCTTTTACTTTTCATTTTCTCATTATCTCCCTCTTACTCACTCTCTCTCTCTCTCTCTTTTCATGTTTACCTTTGCGAAGCCTTTAGTGTTTTCATTTAATAGTAATAAAAAAATTGGACCGTGTTAGTTTTAAACCCCATAATTACTTTAGAACCAAACAAATGTCAAAAAAACACTAAAGGAAGTAGCAAGCTGTGGTGAATTTATTATAAGTATCAAAACACCCTTTAACCATAGTCATCTTTTACATATATATATATATATATATATATATATATATATATATATATATATATTAATTTATATATATTTATATATATATTTTTTTATATATATATACATATAAAGTTATGTTTAAATTATTCTGTTACGTTTTAATACTATGGTCAAAGCGTGGGTTTTTAGTAGTTATGAATGTTTTTGTACATTTTATTAAAACAGGAAAAATAATAAGATGGAAATAAAAATCCCCATTGACGAGGCTTTATTTCTCGTCTTTTCTACACGGAGAGTTTTCGTTTTTTGCCTTAGCATTTCTGATGTGTATTTCTAAACGGAAATTAAGTTTCAAAATATTTAATTATAATTTGTAATTTATTCAACACGTAATTAAAACAACGTAATTATGGAAGTCAACAAAACAAAATGTGTTTAATTCGTTTTTATTTTATAATTACAACTAATACAAATATCTATATTATATGTCAGAATAACAATATTAAATGGCAAATATAAAGCTAGTTTCCTTGCAATTTTCCATTTTCCTTGCTATATATAGTGTTGGGCTATTATGTTTGTTTGTTACTAATTATACTCTTTCTTTTTTACATCGCTTGCATTGTGTTCTAGTTTCTTTACGCTTTCCTTTCACGTTGTTCGTTTGTTAAGCAAGGTTCGATACCGTTAACTCAGTTTGTTTGTCTATTTTATTTTCATTTATTTTTAATCCTTGTGCATTATTTATTATATTGTGTGATAACCGAGGCAACAATTTAAAGTTGTTCAGTTAAGGTTTTGACAAAAACCAAATAGGAGAAAAAGAAAAATTCATATACTCTTTTGAAAAATACACATCTACCTGTGGGAAGGTTGGCTCAGTGCGGAAAGTGCTAGACTTTGAACATGAAGATACTCAGTTCAAATCCAGCTCGACATCCGAAATTTGTATAATGTAATTATTGAATAAATACTTGAAAAACCTGTGTCAACATCGTCATCTGCTACAGGTTAAAAAAATGTATTTTATTAACGATTGAAAATATATCAGAAGAGTGTAAGCTAATTGAAAATAAAAATTATTTTTTTTACAGAATAGTTTTGCCTTATAGATGACGTGAAAAGCACTATGCAATATGTCCACCTGTTGAATTCCCCAGCAAGTCATATAATCTCTATAACAAAGTTGTCCACTATAAAACACATAAGACAGATTGAAAGAGAACTCATTGAGTCTAGGATCTGTGAGATGCCAGTGCGGAGACATAAACGCTGCAATCTCACTGAGTACAACAGTGGTTCAGCCCTTTCCATATAATGTCAGGAATTGGAGACGGTTTATTGCCCCTCAGGTGAAGAAGATCTTCGTTAGAATTATGATTTCCCACAAGTACTATTTGGAATGGATAAAGTTTTCTTCGAACAAAAGTTTTAAAAACCCGCCCTCCCTAAGCACTCATTGTCTATAAAATGGGAACGAGCAAAATTAAAAATATAAAGTTCTCAAACTGAGATGAATCTTCAACATTATTGAAAGAAAAAGTATGCATTTTTTTTAATATGAGATTGTTTTAAGCAATAAAAGTAAAAATTAAAGATTGGTAAATTATATAATAATAATAATAATAATAATAGCCAGAAAGTAACTTGTTTTAAGAAGTAATGGGTTTTGATCTAGTCTACATTACTTCTAATGATTTTGGTTATGCGAGTTGTTTTTTAACTGAGGGAACTAATTTGTAAACGTTAAACAAGTTCTCTTGCACTAAGATTCATGTCGCCCAGAACAGTTGCTGCAGTTACCCTTTCAAATATTTTCCCCTTTCCAATGCATAATAACGCAAGGGTTCCATTGGGTAACTTTCCTGGGGTCAGGTTTAAGCTCGCGCATAGTGCGGCCTAAGGGACACGAGACAGTTTCAGCTCGAACGTTCAGAAAGCTAATCAGATTCTCGAAGGGTTTCATGATGCAATATAGAAACAAATGTGTGGTATATATTACTTTATAAATATAACTCTCTATTTGATGTTTCTAATAATTAATGTTTCTTTCTTGAGATATTTTCAAAACATTGTAACATTTATTTAACCGCAAGTAATTATTTAAAGAAGTTAGAACTATTAACCTACTTTCCTTGCGCGATTAGAAAACGTCGTTTCATTAACGAAGCCTAACCTACTTCAATGAAACTTCTCATTCAGCTTGCGTTAAAGTCTAAACAAAGTACCCAAAATGGCTGCGGTAAATCACGAAGAATTGCCTGAACTAGTAGAAACTGTATTTAAAAATGCTGATATAATATATTTTCGGTTAAAAAATGAATTATTTTTGGTTTCACCCTTGAAGACTCTTTTATTTTAAAATAGATTTTGGTCCACGAAAACATCATCAGTGGTGAATATAATGTAGTAAGAAATTTGTACTTTGAGTGAAATTAAAATAAAAATTATAAAACCAAAATGAATAATCCTAATCTATATAGTAATTTATCGATATTTATTATTATTAAAACATGTTTTTTATTAATGATAAGTAGATTTGAATAATAAAAACTAAATTATAAATAAATGTTAGATCTTGTAATCATTTTTATTTTACTACTTTTAAAAATACTTAACTGAGTGAATACGTAATTGCTTACTTGCTGACGCGTTTCAAAACATTCGTTCCTTTTACCAAGCAAACCCTCTACTCGGGTAAAAATTTTAATTTACTGATTAAATCATAGGAAATTATTTAGAGAGCTTATGTTTGTTACCGATGATTTAATTAGTAAATTTAAAATTATTACAACATCCAAACATGTATGGATTAGGATTATTCATTTTGTTTCTATAATTTTTATTTTTCGTTCACTTAAAGTACAATTTTCCTACTACATTCACACTATTCACCAGCTCTGATATTTTTGTGAACCAGAAGTCTATTTTAAAATAAAATAGTCTACAAGGGTGATACCAGAAATAATTCAATTTTTAACCAAAAATAATTATATAATTATTATATCAGCATTTCTATAAACAGTTTTACTAGTTCAGGCAATGCTTCGTGATTTTTCGCAGCCATTTTGGGCACTTTGTTTAGAAATTAACGCGTGGCTGGATGAGAAGTTCAACACGAACAGGCACCAAGGTGTCGGACGTGGGGTCGTTACAGTGACAAAGCTATGCTAGCAATCATGTCAAGGTGTATAGCGGCTAATGTTCTGCCCTTGATGAATTCTCCGCAACTTCGCCCCGCGTGATTAGTCAAGACAAGGAAGAAGTATTGCCAAACCGCGTATGACGGGAAGTTTATAACGTTAAATGTGGCTGTTACATCAGTGTTATTATTAATAATATAGGCGCAGTGCATGTCTTGTAGTAGTCCTACGACCACGTTCCTCAGTTCCAGGATCTGCCATTAGACGTATTCGTGTCTAAAGAAATAAAGCTTGATGAAGGGAAAAACAAAGGCAAGGTCTTCCTTGGAAATTAAATAAGGGTTGTAAGATATTATGGCCCGTTTACACAGAACAACCTATCTAAATTATGTTTTTGTCTACAAATACAATAGAGACGTATATAGACTGACCAGCTTCGTCTCGTTTTTAGTTTATTTTCAACTGTCGAAATTGAACGTAGGTAAAAAAAACTAGAAAATGACAAAGAAACAAAATTCGTATTTTGCTTATTACAGTTTCTTCTCATTCCTTGATCCACGTGACGTGAGTGTTATAGAGTGTACAACACTTAACACAAGCGAGAAGGGCATTTAATGGCGGTATTGTGCGAGTGGTGTCATAGGTTTGCTCAGGGTTTATCCTTTCTTGCTGGCACTGCTAGTCCTACACACCTGCTTTTGCCCGTTCCACACGGAAGCGTGCACACACACACGCAGGTACAATATCAAACCCTATTCATATCGCGTCACGGTCTACCTCTAGCAACGCAATATACCACTACACACTTAGATGCGGCCAAATAATGCAACACATTTATAAACTACGAAAGTTATCATTTATTAGTTGCAAAATTAACTTTTGCAATTTTTGTATGCACTTGAGGTATAAAATCTGAACCGAAAGGGCAATCGCTTCAAAGAGGGTTATGGGCACAGGTAGAACCAAGGACTGTCCTGGTGGTCGCCTCGTACGTCACTCTGCAAACACTGACTCGCGACGAGTTTAGGGTAACGTTGAGCGTGACACTCGCGTGAGTGTAAGCGCTGCCCTCGTTCTGACCTTCTCCTAAAGAAACGTCCCTCTAGTTGACGTTCGATCTATTCAACGCTTCCTTACTAATATTACTTCACCGCTACACAATTACAAATAAAATTGTACTATAATGTTTGCGCTTATACCCGCGTCAACTTTTATACCGTAAAATAGCTATGTCTATTAACGGAAGCTAATCGGTTGATATCCGTAATAATCTCCCTACAAAATAATGGTAGCACAAATTGCCGCAAACATAAATGGATTCCTCCAGAATAAATTTTTTTAAAGGTTTGTTCCTAATTTCATGAAGTGGCCGGGATAGCACCACCATGACTACTTATCCATTGTAAAATACTATTTCGTTGTCCCAGACGTCCAGGTTCCTACAGAAAGTCCTCTTTCTATCAGGGTCTTCCTGATAGGCTTTACGGTGGAACTTTTCGCCTGGTTTCGGTAAACGCAAACAAGTGTTACTAAAATTAATTTTGGAAACCTCAGGAGCTTAAAATGTTTTGAACTTTTAACCCCACTTTTTTGACCGATTTTCCGTTGTTATTAATTAGAACTTCATCTAGTGAAAGGAATTTTCTCAGGTAAATATAGACAATTGGATTCTTTATTCACTCCTGTACCATAAACTTGTACCGGTTTACTGAAAAAAAAACCGGTGACGGTAGACACTGTACCCATCACTAAGAAATTGGTTTCATTGCTGAAACCAATCGGCTTAGAAGCAGTGGTTAGTGAATATTGAATCTAATTTTTAGCAGCCTTTTTACTTTCGTTGATTTAAATTTACTTAATTTGTTTAACCTTTGTTGGTTTCTATGGAGCATTTTTAATCGACATTTACTTTGTAATTACTAATTACATTAAATGAGCAAATATGCCAAGTGTCACCTAATTAACTGTTTATAATTACCTGCTCTTGCCTGCAATTAACAACGGCCTTGTTTAAGTTTCTTAGAAGGAAATTCTATTAATCGCCCTGTTTAGTTAATAACACCGCCTTATTCGCCACCGCCTTCGGAGTTTCGCAAGTAATATAACTTTAAATGGGGTCGTATTGTCAAAGTTAGGCCTCTCTGTGGAAGTGAAACTCGGGGCTGTTTGCTCTCGTAGTTCAACGAACGTTTCCGCCAAAGGCTTTTGTAATTTTAACAATACGAGGTGAGCTTTCTGTGAAATAACTAGGATCATTTAAGTATTTATAAACTAACCTTATTAAAAACAAATTTCACGTTGACATCGTCTTGTTTATCCTTACTTTAAAATCTCCTTAAAATTATTGATAATATCGAGCAACACGGATCTAAGCAGGGCTTTAAATCTCTTCTACAGCGACCAAGTCTACCAACTAAACCGTGTGCACTGTAATCTCGGTACAACCTCGTTGCCTCGGTCTCATTTCTAATTGGAATCATCCGAATATTTTTTTTAACTTTATTTCAGTGTAATTATTGTCGCGTAAGAGGGTTAAGAAAGGCTGTCATGTAAAACGGATGAAGAGAGGGGTTAAACTCCCCGGGAGAGATTTAAGGAGGATCAGGTGTGTAGTTTTGGTTATCACTAATACACTGACTGTCTATGGCGGGCAAAAAAGGGTGTCTAATTGTTACACCCCTATGTAAGAAGGGTGGATGAAAATAGGTAGTGCTAATGAAAAGTCATAATGGCCTCTGATGCTAGGATTAGGGTAAACTCAAGGCATTGCCTACCTGAAGTGGTCCTGCTTTCAAGGTGCACCCAATTTGTAGAGTCGGTCCAACCTCTAAAGAAATATTTTACTGCAATGTCTTTGTACGAGAATATACGTATCCAATTACTCCAAATTTTTTCACTCAATTAAGTACACTTTACACGCATTTAGGTATGTTTTACATGTCTTCGCAATTTGTTTTAATATTGCAGTCTCAAGAGAGCTGGATAAACATTGGAAATGAGACACAAGTCCTGAAAATCCTATTTTATGAAAGAATCGGCGATTAGATTGTTACTTCTGTAGGCCAACCTTGAGGCAAAATGTTATTGTCTGTAGAATCCAACAATTCTGTGGGGCCCAACACTTAAGTAAGACCATCTGAGGGAGAAAAATACTGTCCAGTATTTATATCTCTACCTCTCACTTGTTCACAATCTCCTTATCTCTAATACTCATGTGTCACTGCGTCCATGCCTTCATTTCTCACTTTTCACAGCATCCATATTTCTACCACTCATGTGTCATTGTTTGGATATATCTACCGCTCACGAGTCATGGTTTGCATATCTCTACCGCTCATAGCTTGCATACGGTTCACATGTCACAGCGTCAATATCTCTACACCTCACTGTCGCAAAGTCCCTATCCCTACCTCTCATGTATCCCAGTGTCTATATCTCTACATCCCACTTGTCACAGTGTTAATATCTCTACATTTCACGTGTTACAGCGGCCTTATCTCTACCTCTCATTTGTCACTGCGTCCATATCACCTTTTCTCACTTGTCACAGCATCCATATCTCTACATCTTACGTATCACAGCGTCCATATCTCTACCTGTCACTAGTCACAGCGTCCATAACTCTACCTCTCACTTGTTACAGCGCACATATCTCTACCACTCTCCTCTCACATCTGACATTTTTACTCGTATTGGCTGGATGTGTTCGCCGCATCACATTGACCTTACACTACAAGGATTATAAATCGACGCTTAGTTTGATCGAGCAAACTCGTAACATCTCGTTAGAACAGCATCCCTCTAGAAGTGGAGATGTCGTTAGGTAAAGTACTTTGGCACAATATCAGCGATCTTCGTGTCTCGCAGCGAACAATAGACATGATTACGCCGAATTAAAGCAAGAGTTAGATTGTAATTACTTCATACGTGAGTATTACAGCGAGTAATTAAAGTGAAATAATTGGCTTGAGATCAACAACACCTCGGCAAATGAACTTGTCAGAGGCAGGCGGCTTATCTACACAGCCCTGAAGTCTTAATACAATCAGTGTTTACTTCGTAATAAAACCCTGATTGCGATTGCACCCCAGAAGCGATGGTTGGGGATATAGTGAAATAGTTTAAATGCCTCTAGCCTCGACCGCTAACATCACCTATAGCATTTTTTCACCATAATGTTTACATTTTCGGTTTATAAGCCGTTCATAAACTATATTGTTATTAAAAACAAAGAAAAACGACACGCGTGTAATAACTAGAAGTACATCTAAGCTATAAGTCTCAATAAAAATAGAGAACAAAATTACTTTCCAAAGTCACTACGAGGTTTACATTTCTGTTGTGTAAAGATATTGACAATGTATTATGGGTGGAATAATCTCTGAGATTTTACGAATAAAAATCCAAAGTTGTAACACGAGTAAAAACACAGAAGTCAGGTTGCTCTTTGGACATAACACCTGGAACAAAATGTAAACATACCTGTTTCACAGGAGAACTATAACAGCTTTCTGAAGCCAGAACGAAACTAAGGCGCAACCTTTTGGAAAATGTAAGTTATAGAACTTTGTGAAGCACCAAGAATGCAACTGGAGAACCATTGAACAAATTTGGTTACTCTACCAAAGAATGGAACACATTTCGCGAATGTATATAATATATATTACATTTCCAAAATAATTTTTAAACCTAGCCAGTATAGGCACAGTTGTCAAAACCAATTGCAGTATGTTTTTATTATTTCGTCGTTTATCGGCTCCTTATTTTACGTCCGTAAAGTGAATTAGGGCAAAGTGCTGTTATTTCACAAGTTTATGGCTGTTTTTATGACATTGTTACTACAATTCTGCTAATGGGTGCTTCGCAGACGGAAAGGGTTTACTAGTCGTTCAGTGCTTGTTGTCAGTTTCATTTTCAAATCGAATAGATTTTCACTGAACGCATTACATGGTAGCTAATTCAGCCGAGAGGTCAGAGTTAGGCTATTTATGTATTCCCAGCTGGACCTAATAATCATTGCGACACCTGGTTGTGCAACAAAGTCCGAGATATTTAACGGAATAACGTGACTGTACGTTCACAGCAGACTCGTACAAACATAAAGGTGATGCCAAAGCAATATTGGTTAAATAGAAGCCTTGGTAAAGGGGGTAACTATAATTATAGTTGATGTGTCAGCAAGTGCACGACGTAACACTGCCTACTGAAAGTAAAAACAACTTGCATCAAGCCGTACGTAATTACCTAATGTAATCAATTACAACATTTTTTTTAATTTACAAGGAATTGCGTATTAATATAATTTAACCATCACCTGCAAACAAGTTTAAAGTGAAGATCTGTCAGCGTAAACTTATCGTTAAGTCCGGCTTTCGAAAATTTTCCGCATAGTTTAAAGGTAAATAGGAAAACTTTAGAATCGCGACAGACCTGAGGGAGTAGAGAGCAGGTAATTGTATTTCCCAAGTGGTGACGTCATTAACCCGGATCACTCCAATGTAGGAGCTGCATCATGAGAAATTACACTTTAAAATGAATTTTCAAAAGAATATTTATAACGCTGTGATTTCATTCATCCCTCCCTCTCATTGCTCTTCTCTTCCGTATCCACCCTTAATACCAAGCCTAATTCAATTCATGTGTAACATTCTGTATTACCGAACAGAATTGATTTTTGTGGATATTTTCACTTTACGATCTCCTTTCGTCCAAAGCTACATTTCCTCGAGGTTCCTTCAGAGCAGTGGTTTTATCCTCAGAGCTGAAACCATTTATATTAGGAGAACCATATTCTTTCCAATATGTACTTTCTATCTACATATTAATAATTTATTGTTTTGTATCTCCGTCATCACACTCCCTACAGCCTTCCTTGCTTTAGTTTTGTATCTCCACCTTCTCGCTACATTCTTTCTTGCTTCAGTTTTGTAACTCCATCATCTTGCTACATTCTTTGTTGCTCCAGTTTTATATCTCTATCATCTCGCTACATTTTACCTAGATCCAGTTTTATATCTCCATCATCTCGCTACATTCTTTCTTGCTCCAGTTGTATATCTCCATCATCTCGCTACATTCTTTCTTAATCAGTTTTGTAACTCCATCATCTCGCTTCATTCTTCCTTGCTTCAGTTTTATATCTCCATCATCTCGCTACATTCTTTCTTGCTACAGTTTTGTAACTCTATCATCTCGCTACATTATTCGTTGCTGCATGATTTCAAACTATAATAAAATGTTATGAGGCATTTTAGAAATTTTTTTAATTAATTTTGTACTTTGTTTAGTTAGACATGTTATACCAAAAGCAACAAAGAGAGCATAACAAATGTAACATCAGCGTAACAGATAAATAGGTATTTAGGGACAAGGGTGTTAGCAAGGTAACATCTAGTAGTGTTTGACGAATCAGTTGTCAGAACGTTACTCTTCCGAATTGTAAACGCTTGATGTCCAAAGGGAAATACATGGAGGGATGGAGGACTAGGTCCGAGAGAGTAGAGCCGTGTTTTGGGAGGGATCATAAAGGAAGGTTCAAGCTGCAATGGGTATGGATGGAGTAATTAAGGCAGTTTTATAATATAATAAGAGGAAAAATAATGGTTGTGTTTTATAATAATTTGTAAACAGTGTTTAGCTTATAATATATTTAAGCCTTTGCTTTAATTACACCTTAAGTTTAAGCTTAAAGTTGTAATAAATAGCTATTGTATTACCTGATAAAGCCTGATTGAATTTATTTAGCAACCTGAAGATGCAATAATTATAATAGGTGAGTTCTCACTTATTACGTTTCTAAAGGGTAAGATATAAATTATATAAATATATGTATTATATATATATATATATATATATATATATATATATATATAGATATATATATCTGTTTATATATATATATATATATATATATATGTTTATATATATATATATTTGTTTATATATATATGTTTATATATATATATATATATATATATATATACTTATAAACATATTAAATTACGACGTCAAATATATATATATATATATATATATATATATATATATATATATATATATATATATATATATATATATATGAAGGGCGCCAACGAGTCGCCGCAGGTTTTGCTTATAGGAGCAGGTTCCGCTCTCCTTACAACGGAGCAGTTGGGTTTAATTAAGTTGACAGATGTAGCTACGTGTGATGCTTTTTATATAATCCTAAATGTAAAATCCTTTGAATTGCTGAAATAATCCTCTGTAAAATACTGCACGATTAGATTTATAAAATCCAGATTTAGTGGGATCGGAAGTACTTTAGCGTTTGTAGTTGTGTAGCTCCAATGGACTTGAATGAAATAAACAGAAATTTTATTTATTTTCTATTTCATAAATTATTTTCCGATTAAACTAAAATGCACACATTCTTAAATGTACTTAGCACAGTAGAACAGTTTGATAATTTTTCAGTTTTAACACACAGAGGAGAAATTCACAAAAATCCATGAACTATGCTCATGCTATTTTTTAGGGTGAAAATGCTAAAATTAACAAAACGTTTTCTCTATTCACTGTTACATTCAGGAGGTACAGAGGAACACGATTACATACTGAGCTACATACCTTCAAGGGCGGCTCCAGGGGAGGGCCAGTAAAGGCAATTGCACCCCCAAAGAATTTGGGTACTATTTTTATTCTAAAAATATATTTTTCATATTCGGACACATTTAATTTCATCCCTGTTTAATTATAAAAATGTATTTTTCATTTGCCTTTTTTTTAAAGCTACGTTTATTAATTTTAAAAATACTAAACTAGTGAATAAGTAATTGCTTACTTGCTGACGCGTTTCAAAACATTCGTTCCTTTTACGAAGCTAACCCTCTACTGGCGGCATCGGTGAGGTGTAAAGGCTCTAACGGGAATGGATTTATGACTGTGGAATGGGGTGGGCTGTTTGGTTTGTGTGTCATATAATAGAAAAAACTGCTGGCTTCAAAGTGTGTGTGATCATGTAATACGTTTTCTTTATCTGTTGCGTAGTGTTTGTAGATTTCATATTTTTCTAAGGTTGTTAGTTTTTTTATTTTGTTTCAATGTGTGCAGAACATTTAAATTAATGCGTATGTCGGTGTGTGTGTGTGTGTGTGTGTGTGTGTGTGTGTGTGTGTGTGTGGGTGTGGGTGTGTGTGTGTGTGTAGGTGTGTGTGTGTGTGTGTGTGTGTGTGTGTGTGTGTGTGTGTGTGTGTGTGTGTGTGTGTGTGTGTATGTGTGTGTGTGTGTGTGTGTGTGTGTGTGTGTGTGTGTGTGTGTGTGTGTGTGTGTGTGTGTGTGTGTGTGTGTGTATGTGCGTGTGCGTGTGCGTGTGTGTGTGTGTGTGTGTGTGTGTGTGTGTTGGGTGTTGTTTAGGTGTTTTGCGTAGCGGGATATAGGGTTTGTTTGTTTTTTTTTTGGGGCAATGTGTTCTTCGAAGCGTGTATAGAATGACCTGCCGGTTTGGCCGATGTAAAAGCTGGGACAATCATTACAAGTTAATTTGTAAATACCTGAGAGTTTGTATTGGTCAGTTTCTTTTTGAAAAGGTTGCACGTGCTGTCTTAAAGTGTTTGTTGTTTTGTAGGATATTTGGTAATGGAGTTTTTTGAATGTGGAGGCTATTTTGTGTTTTTTTGTTGTTGTAGGTGAGGGATATGTATTTGTTGTTTTGTGTGTGGTTTGTTTGCGTTGCCGTTTGATGGTGTTTATGTTTAATTTTCCTGAGTATGTTGTCTATGAGTGTATGTTGGTAGCCGTTTTGTTGAGCGATGTATTTTAAAGTATTAAGTTCTTCGTCGTAGTATTTCTGTAGCATTGGCATATTCATTAGGCGGGGTAACATATGATTAAATGCAGCATGTTTGTGTTTCGTGGGGTGATTAGATGTATACAATATCGGTGGTTGTTGGTTTTCTGTATATTTTAAAATTATGTCTGGTGTTGTGTTTCAAAAAACTCCATTACCAAATATCCTACAAAACAACCCTTTTTAAGAGCACATACAACCTTTTCAAAAAAAAACTGACAAATACAAACTCTCAGGTATTTACAAATTAACATGTAACGATTATCCTAGCTTTTACATCGGCCAAACTGGCAGGTCATTCTATACACGCTTCAAAGAACACATTCCCAAAAAAAACAAACAAACCCTAAATCCAGCTACGCAAAATACCTAAAAAACACCCAACACACACCGACATACACACTAATTTAAATGTTCTACACACATTAAAACAAAGTAAAAAACTAACAACCTTAGAAAAATATGAAATTTACAACCTTTTCTATTATATGACACACAACCAAGCTCCCCTCCACTCCACAGTCATAAATCCATTCCCGTTAGCCTTTACACACAACCGATGCCGCCAGTAGAGGTAGCTTCGTAAAAGGAACGAATGTTTTGAAACGCGTCAGAAAGTAAGCAATTACGTATTCACTTAGTTCAGAATTTTTAAAATTAGTTTAAACAGTGAATTCAAGATGATTACATCAAGCAACTTGCTATATTGCTTTTACATTTATGTAATGTTAGGAGTAGAAATTCATCTGATAAGATTTTCCACACAGCATAAACACTGGCGTATTACAAATCGCGCACTAGTTCCGTACCATCTCGGCTTCACTAACAGGCTGTGTACTACGACTCTGCGTCGTCCTCGTCAGACCGAGCCGTTTGATGAAAGTTAAACAATATTATTATGTACAAAATGTTAATTTTGGTATCTATGTAAATTCAGGTAAAAATGTATGTTTTGATGAGCTAATGCAAAATTTTCTATCATTTTTAAGTACAAGAATAGCTTCAAATTTCATTTCTAGGCCTCAATATTTGAAAGTTTTTCGCCCCACACCACCCTATGTTTTCCCACCATTGTGCACCCCCAAGTCTATCCTCGAGCCGCCCTTGCATACTTGTACAGTTTGGAAAATATTCACGCTGTTTTAGCAGTCTTTTGAACTATGCATAACTTTTTACATAGGTAATTCTTGCTACATATATTTATATACCCTCTTTTATTATAACCCTTGCTACATATATTTATATACTCTCTTTTATTATAACCCTTGCTACAGATATTTATATACTCTCTTTTATTATAACCCTTGCTACAGATATTTATATACTCTCTTTTATTATAACCCTTGCTACAGATATTTATATACTCTCTTTTATTATAACCCTTGCTACATATATTTATATACTCTCTTTTATAATAACCCTTGCTACATATATTTATATACCCTCTTTTATTATAACCCTTGCTACAGATATTTATATACCCTCTTTTATTATAACCCTTGCTACATATATTTATATACCCTCTTTTATTATAACCCTTGCTACATATATTTATATACCCTCTTTTATTATAACCCTTGCTACAGATATTTATATACTCTCTTTTATTATAACCCTTGCTACATATATTTATATACCCTCTTTTATTATAACCCTTGCTACATATATTTATATACCCTCTTTTATTATAACCCTTGCTACAGATATTTATATACTCTCTTTTATTATAACCCTTGCTACAGATATTTATATACTCTCTTTTATTATAACCCTTGCTACAGATATTTATATACCCTCTTTTATTATAACCCTTGCTACAGATATTTATATACCCTCTTTTATTATAACCCTTGCTACAGATATTTATATACCCTCTTTTATTATAACCCTTGCTACATATATTTATATACCCTCTTTTATTATAACCCTTGCTACAGATATTTATATACCCTCATTTATTATAACCCTTGCTACAGATATTTATATACCCTCTTTTATTATAGCCCTTGCTACAGATATTTATATACCCTCTTTTATTATAACCCTTGCTACATATATTTATATACCCTCTTTTATTATAACCCTTTCTACATATATTTATATACCCTCTTTTATTATACCCCTTGCTACAGATATTTATATACTCTCTTTTATTATAACCCTTGCTACATATATTTATATACTCTCTTTTATTATAACCCTTGCTACATATATTTATATACTCTCTTTTATAATAACCCTTGCTACATATATTTATATACCCTCTTTTATTATAACCCTTGCTACATATATTTATATACCCTCTTTTATTATAACCCTTGCTACAGATATTTATATACCCTCTTTTATTATAACCCTTGCTACAGATATTTATATACCCTCTTTTATAATAACCCTTGCTACATATATTTATATACCCTCTTTTATAATAACCCTTGCTACATATATTTATATACCCTCTTTTATTATAACCCTTTCTACATATATTTATATACCCTCTTTTATTATAACCCTTTCTACATATATTTATAAACCCTCTTTTATTATAACCCTTGCTACAGATATTTATATACCCTCTTTTATAATAACCCTTGCTACATATATTTATATACCCTCTTTTATAATAACCCTTGCTACATATATTTATATACCCTCTTTTATTATAACCCTTTCTACATATATTTATATACCCTCTTTTATTATAACCCTTGCTACAGATATTTATATACCCTCTTTTATTATAACCCTTGCTACAGATATTTATATACCCTCTTTTATTATAACCCTTGCTACATATATTTATATACCCTCTTTTATTATAACCCTTGCTACAGATATTTATATACCCTCTTTTATTATAACCCTTGCTACAGATATTTATATACCCTCTTTTATTATAACCCTTGCTACATATATTTATATACCCTCTTTTATTATAACCCTTGCTACAGATATTTATATACTCTCTTTTATTATAACCCTTGCTACATATATTTATATACCCTCTTTTATTATAACCCTTGCTACAGATATTTATATACTCTCTTTTATTATAACCCTTTCTACAGATATTTATATACCCTCTTTTATTATAACCCTTGCTACAGATATTTATATACTCTCTTTTATTATAACCCTTTCTACAGATATTTATATACCCTCTTTTATTATAACCCTTGCTACAGATATTTATATACTCTCTTTTATTATAACCCTTGCTACATATATTTATATACCCTCTTTTATTATAACCCTTGCTACAGATATTTATATACTCTCTTTTATTATAACCCTTGCTACAGATATTTATATACCCTCTTTTATTATAACCCTTGCTACAGATATTTATAAACCCTCTTTTATTATAACCCTTGCTACATATATTTATATACTCTCTTTTATTATAACCCTTGCTACAGATATTTATATACCCTCTTTTATTATAACCCTTGCTACATATATTTATATACTCTCTTTTATTATAACCCTTGCTACATATATTTATATACCCTCTTTTATTATAACCCTTGCTACATATATTTATATACCCGCTTTTATTATAACCCTTGCTACAGATATTTATATACCCTCTTTTATTATAACCCTTGCTACATATATTTATATACTCTCTTTTATTATAACCCTTGCTACATATATTTATATACCCTCTTTTATTATAACCCTTGCTACATATATTTATATACCCTCTTTTATTATAACCCTTGCTACAGATATTTATATACCCTCTTTTATTATAACCCTTGCTACAGATATTTATATACCCTCTTTTATTATAACCCTTGCTACATATATTTATATACCCTCTTTTATTATAACCCTTGCTACAGATATTTATATACCCTCATTTATTATAACCCTTGCTACAGATATTTATATACCCTCTTTTATTATAGCCCTTGCTACAGATATTTATATACCCTCTTTTATTATAACCCTTGCTACATATATTTATATACCCTCTTTTATTATAACCCTTTCTACATATATTTATATACCCTCTTTTATTATAACCCTTGCTACAGATATTTATATACTCTCTTTTATTATAACCCTTGCTACATATATTTATATACTCTCTTTTATTATAACCCTTGCTACATATATTTATATACTCTCTTTTATAATAACCCTTGCTACATATATTTATATACCCTCTTTTATTATAACCCTTGCTACATATATTTATATACCCTCTTTTATTATAACCCTTGCTACAGATATTTATATACCCTCTTTTATTATAACCCTTGCTACAGATATTTATATACCCTCTTTTATAATAACCCTTGCTACATATATTTATATACCCTCTTTTATAATAACCCTTGCTACATATATTTATATACCCTCTTTTATTATAACCCTTTCTACATATATTTATATACCCTCTTTTATTATAACCCTTTCTACATATATTTATAAACCCTCTTTTATTATAACCCTTGCTACAGATATTTATATACCCTCTTTTATAATAACCCTTGCTACATATATTTATATACCCTCTTTTATAATAACCCTTGCTACATATATTTATATACCCTCTTTTATTATAACCCTTTCTACATATATTTATATACCCTCTTTTATTATAACCCTTGCTACAGATATTTATATACTCTCTTTTATTATAACCCTTGCTACATATATTTATATACTCTCTTTTATTATAACCCTTGCTACATATATTTATATACTCTCTTTTATTATAACCCTTGCTACAGATATTTATATACTCTCTTTTATTATAACCCTTGCTACATATATTTATATACTCTCTTTTATTATAACCCTTGCTACATATATTAATTTTAGCCAAAATTTCCCTTTTAGGCAAGTAGAGATTATAAATAGAAAAGAAAACAATTTAACTAATTGTTTAGTTGTAAATAAAAAGATTGTTATAAAATTTAACCAACCAAAATGAAGGGGATGTTGGGCTACAGACAGTAAATGTTCACTTTGGCCTCCTAAGAGTATTTATTCCAGTAATATACATGGTGTATCAAAAAAAAAAAAAAAAAAAAATATATATATATATATATATATATATATATATATATATATATAATTAAATTTAGCTCTATAGAAATTAAACCACAAATAAAAAAACATGGCCAAAAATTAAAATAAAAACCGTTTTCAATAAATATATGTGAGGTTAGGTCAAATTAACAGGGTAACTGTTTGTTATATATTCATCAAGCTATTGTTCATTTATAAACACACCATTTGTGAAAATTCAATTTTAATTAAATTTAGATAAATAAATGAAAAGGTAATTTATTAAGGAATAAAGAAAAACCTCTAAAATAGTTTAATAATAAACTTATAAATCGAAAAAAAAAATTTCAAAATTGACTTGTATTTATTTTATTTAATTTAACGTTCACTAGTGCATAGCCCAAATATAGTCTTTAGGCCACATCTCTCAAAGGATCTGTGACCCCGATAATACCGTGAGATTTATCTCTGAGGATACAGGTGTTGTAACAAAATACGACCTCGAGGAAGAGATCATTACTTTCTTACGGACTAAATGAGTGGTAACATCAGGAATAGAAAGAAAGGGTTGGCCGATAAGAACAAAAAGGAAAGAGTTAAGTGGCATAATAATGACAGAGGAAGGCTAAATCCATACTAGGCCGCATTAGACATGCCGGGCGCAATCAACAAATGTGAAATACGTCCTAACCATGATAAAACAATTCTGTTGCTGGGGTGAGATAGATGCTAAACCAGGGCTCTTTCGCCAATCTGGAAGCCAACAAAACCAACACAAATCCATCGTCTATATCCTACTTTGCGATCCAATAAAGCAATCATTCCTTTGTGTAGCCATACACAAGCAAAACTATGATGTATACACTGCAGTTTAGAATGTATGTAGCTCATTAGAATACATACAAGAAAATTATTTATTGAATGTAAATTGGCTAAACTCAAATTTGTATCTTAACTACAAACATTTCTTTTAGAAATCAGACTTCACGACTATTCAAATAAGAAAAATAATAAAATTACACAATTTCCTTTGTTGTAGGGCTTTTGTATAGCTCCATTATTGTAAATTGTAGTTTGATTGAGTCTTCTTGCTGTAATTTATGCCAACAATACTTACTAATTACTAACAAAATTTGTTTTGTTTACAGGAGCGCCTCGGAGACTTTAAATTCACAGAGGTGAGTGCATATATAATAAAAGTAACACAAAGCTTTGACTAATTTATGTTATTACTATGTAATAAGTAGAAAACATAATTATATACATTATAACAAAATTCATTAAGTTAGGAAAAGTGTTTGTAAAATATTTGAACTTGTGAGATCGTAGCACACTGTCGCTAACTAACAAATGGTAGTCTATTGTAAATCTTTCGGCCAAAGACGGTTACTGCACGCACCTGTAAGCCATAAATATTAATATACATCGAAAAGTGGCATTGTAGGTAAACCAAGACGTGACTCGATTACTGGAGGCGCTTTACTTGGGCAACGGGGACTATGCAGATTTATGGTGAAAAATCTCTAAAAATGCAGAAAAGCACGTCCAGCAAACACCTGCATATTGGGAAAGTTTGAGAAGTTCCCACCCAAACCAAAGGGAAAGTTATGAAGAATGACGTCCTAATAGGCTGGAACAGTTTTGAGCACCATTAGGAAGCATATCAAAATTGAAGAGGGGATAAAACCCGTACGGAAACGATCCAGAGGGAAACACTAAAGTCAGTCAATTTTTAAGACTCGAAGGGTAGTTAAGTTCTAGGACTCGAGGGAGTCAAAATGCAGGACTCGAGGGAGAAATACGTTGTTTAGTAAGGAATGTTAAATTCAAATAAAGGAAAGTCGCAATGTAAAGTATTAGGGGAGATTAATAAGGGAGATAGTTAAATATAATGTGATGTTAAACGAGGGATATAAAAAAGTAATGTGAGATTACATAAGGGAGGTTATTAAGTAATGAACTATATTAAGTGAGGGAGATTGAAAAGTAGTACATGAGGTTAAGTAAAGGAGATAATTGAGTAGTAAGTGGAATTATTAAGGGAGAGATTACAGAAATAAAGTCAGTTACGGCATAGAAGCATTTCGAGTGAAAAGAGAAAGTGAAATTGAAGAGATCTGTGAATTTGTAAATGGTGAAGTGAAACAAGGGACCATGCAAGTAATAAGTAATAGTTTATCTGAAATTTAAAGCCAAAAGTATTAAGAATTCTATAAACCTTTTATTAAGTCTTTAACACGTTCATTGCCAAGCTCAAAATTGGAATTTTATGTGGTGGCTGCTATAATAATTCACTTAGAATTTAGATAGCAACGGCCACGCGATATAGCGTGATCGGCCATCCTGACTTCAGGCGATATCGTGTGATTGGCAATGAACGTGTTAAACAGTAATAAGTCATTCACATATAAAATTTATCAAACCAGGTGCAGTAATCTATACTCCTCTTAAGATAATTAAGGACAGTTTTATAGAACTGTTAATTTAATAACAAATATAAGAGTTTTGATGCCTACTGGCCAAAATAGAGTTAGTTATAACTAATTATATGTAACTACCAATAAATGCTACCGTTTGACCTAAGGATTTACAGTAAGTCAGTTATTGCAAAAACGAGTAGCTGCATATTAATTTGAATTCCTAAGAGTCAATATATTCTGTAAGCAAATTGAGAAGGTACTTTATAATACATGTGTATATATCGTGATATTTCACGTCGTCCATTATTTTTCCGTTACATAAACTTCATATATATATATATATATATATATATATATTTATATTTATTTATATATATATTGTTTTTGTATAGTAATCAAAAACAAGTGAGGTATTCAAATACAAACATTATTTTTTATTCAAAGCTTTTCGTTGATAAACAGTACCAACATGATCAGGAATGAATAATCATAAATAAAAAAGGAATATTCGTAATAATAATTGATTATTCATTTCTGATCATGTTGGTACTGTTTATCAACGAAAAGCTTTGAATAAAAAATAATTTTTGTATTTGAATATCTCACTTGTTTTATATATATATATATATATATATACAAACACACACAAACACACATAAAGTATGTACAAATATAAAAATAATGGCAAACATCCTTACCCACATACATGTTCTTTATTATACATCTATATCATCCAGGAGAGATAGTGTTCTGCCTTACAAGGGTCAAAATGAATTCAAGAGCAATTGTGTCCAGCACTACGCTTTAACAGCTAAAATTTTCTAATAATTTCTGTTTATAAGCATTAATGTATTTTTTAAAATGGGAAGGTTACTATGTACTGGAGGGTTAACATCTTATAAATCATTCAAACTATATTTTATTTACCAACACATCCTTAATTTAACAAGTTATTATGATTCATTAACAAAATGAAATCAACTTTTAGCAATCAATAAACAACGTCCTTTCTGGTATTTAATTAAAAGAAATTGCTTTTTTATTTGTGTCTCATTAATACAATTAGCTTAAAGTACATTTATCTATAAAAGCTTAAATTATTGCATTGGTGTCTATTTGGGAAGACTATTTTAGTATCCTTCGTTAGAGAAAGTAATCTCATAATCCTTGTAATACTTCTTCAGGAGGTCTACAGCGACTTCGTGATCAGCTTTACCGAATCCCTGTAACAAAAACATGACAGTGAGAAGTAGAAACGTCAAACCATCAGCTAACAACAGGAAATGCCCAGATGTATTGTCTGCAGTTACAGCACATATGAGGTCTGTTCAAAAAGTACGTGGACTGAGGTCATAAAAAAAATGTACTTTATTTGGAAGTTACACGTCTGGGTCTTCAAAGTACTCTCCTCCTTAACGCACACTCTCTTATCCTAACGGTGTTTCCACTTGTTAAAACAGTTCTGGTACGCTTCTTTTTCAGCTCCTTTCTTCACATTTGCCTTAATCACCGAAATCGTTTCAAATCTTCTTCCTTTGAGGGGTTTTTTGAGTTTTGGATATAAGAAAAAGTCACTAGGAGCAAGGTCAGGTGAGTAGAGGGGGTGGGAAAGAACAGTGATCGAGGGTTTGGCCAAAAACTCACGAGTTCTGAGTGAGCTGGAGCATTGTCGTGATGGAAAAACCAGTTACACTTCTCCACAGTTCTGGCCTTTTGCATCAGACGGCGTCCCTCAGACGTTTCAGTACTTCAATGTAGGTAATCTGGTTGACTGTAGAGCCTTCAGGGAGGTACTCCTAGTGAACAACACCCTTAGCATCAAAAAAAACTGTCAGCATCACCTTGACATTCAACCGAACTTGGCGAGCTTTTTTGAGTCTTGGGGACGTTTGACTCACCCATTAGGATGATTGGACCTTCGTAGGATCAAGCAGTTCCCGACAAACCCGGACGTGATTGGCTTTTTGGTCATCGGTCATCAGGCGTGACACAAATTTCGCAGCGACGTGGCGCATCTTCAATTTTTCAGTCAAAATCTCGTAACAAGATCCAACTGATATCCCACACTCTTCAGAAAGCTCCCTAATGTTCAGACGTCAATTTTCGCGCACCAGGGTGTTGATTTTTTCAACGTGTGGGTCGTCAGTTGACATTGAAAGACGTCCAGGACGCTCGTCATCAATCGACTGTCGTTCACCCTTGAAACGTTCATGCCACTTGAAACATGCAGTACGCTTCATGGCAAGATCGCCGTAGGCCGTGTTAAGCATGGCAAATGTTTCTGTTGCAGATTTCGCTAGTTTTAAACAAAATTTCACAGCAATATGTTGCTCCTTCAGGCTGTCCATTTTACAATCCGACAAACGAAAAAAACACTCTTTACTAAACTGTCTGTAACTCATCAACAAATGAAGATATCTGCGACTGAAATACCGCGTTTTAATCAGCTGATTTTTATGAACTTAGCGACACCAAGCGGATTCTCCTGAAACTAACTTGAGCAGCTTATTTTTTTGAACAGACCTCATATTTATGGATACCTTAATAGGAACCTGCCCTAAGTTTAACCCTAATTATGCAAAATCAACAAGTGGACCAGTCCTATATGTTAGAATGTGAACAGCCTATAAAAGTATGAAAGTAATTCATATTTACAGTAATCACATTTTTGATGCTTCCTGCATTCCACTACATTTCTAACTATTCATATTTCCAAAAGTAATATGTTCATCAAGAAAAAAACATAGATTTATTTATAATAAACCCATTAATAACTTGCCAAACATGCAATTCAAGTACATTTGGGAAAAATTTACTAAGATGAAACAATTTCAAGTGCACAAGGCATTTTTTACTGTGACAAAGATGTGCAGGTGGAGAAAGGAGGGTATGTATGTGTATGGGGGTATGTTGTATGTGTGGGAGGTATGTGTGGGGAATTTGTATGTAGTGGGGGTATGTATGTTGGGAGGTGTATGTATGTCTGTACATAGATATAACCCTACATGGCTACGTACCTACGTGTCATGTGTGGCTACGTCCCCCTGTGTGGGGGGAGTGTATGTATGGCTGTACCTGTAAGTTGTGTGCGGGTTGGGGGTATACCAATGTATATCTGTTACAGGTATGTATGTGGGGGATGTATGTATGTGTGTGGTTGTATGTATGAGGGGAGTTATGTATGTATGTGTGTATGTATGGTGTGTTGGGGTGCATGTATGTGTGTGGGGGGTGTATGTTTCAGTAAGAATGGCAGGGTAGGGGTGGGTGTGTGTGCATTTGTGTGATAAAAAAATATTTTATGTCACCTCCATTGGCAATACTATAGTTTAGGTGATCAGCAGTGAACTTGTTAAACAACCCTCGAACTTAACATACCTAGTTAAACTTAGAGAACTTAAATTGATAATTTTTCCATGTGTTTTACTTTACAATAAATGTTTTTTTGTTCACTGTGTCATACTGTTTCAGCAGATAATTTAAAGGTATATTTTGTATAATTATTTATTGACCTCACAAACACCTCCAATAATTACATTTGGTGTAGTACAGATGATTCCACTGTTTGGAGGTTTTACTATATTTGAAAAGGCAAAAATGTACATTCATTAACATAATAACACATTCATCATGTAATAACAACATATATTACATGATTCTGAGTAGCTACATGCATAAAACTAAAATTGCAAACGACATAAACTGTTAACGATATGACAATTTGTACAAAGTTTAATTAAAAATGTAAGTTATTAAAGTAAGTAGAATAATATGAAGTATTCACAGAATATAATTTAATTTATCAACTGTTATTTGTCACTGACAATTTAAAAACAGAAACATTCATTCAAATATGATTTTCTCCTCCATTTATCTTTCCATTTTGTGTAAGTTTTCTTCTTCCTGTGCCAGCTACCATCTTACTGACTACATATTACCTTCAGGCCCTTATATACCTCTACAAACTAGATTCTATTCTAAATAAACGTCTAACTAATAGCATCATAGTGTTTCCATTGATGAAAACATCAATAACCAAAAGGCATTTACAGTTTCCTTTTGGACATTCTCATGACTAAAACATTGGTACCGCTTTCAGTCTATAGGGTATGGAAGTAAAGGCAGCGTGTTTATATTGGAATGTTGTGGATGAAGCAGAGAAAAATTAAGGATTGTTCTGTTCAGAATTCTGAGAAGTGAAGCTTCGGGTGGGCTTGTAGTAGCTCCTTGACTTGTGAATACCATAAGGTAACTGTAAATGTATTCTGTATGTGTAAACTGTATTACATCGGCCAAACTGGCAGGTCATTCTATACACACTTCGATGAACACATCACCCAAACAAATCAAACAAACCCTAAATCCAGCAACGCAAAACACCTAAATAATACCCAACACAACCATACCGACATACACACTAATTTAAGTATTCTACACACATTAAAACAGAGTAAAAAACTAACAACCTTAGAAAAATATGAAATCTACAAACACTACGCAACAGACAGGGAAAATATATTAAACGACCACACACACTTTGAAGCCTCTTCCAATACATTACACAAGACACCGACAACTCACCCACTGTCATAAATCCAACCCTGTCATACCATTTGTAAAGAGCCAAAAGCCGTTAGTAGATGGTTAGCTTCGTAAAAGGAACGAACGTTTTGAAACGCATCAGCTAGTAAGCAATTACGTATTCACTTTGTTAAGTAGTGTAAATTTACTTAAATCAGTGAATTCAAGATGATTACATCAAGAAACTTCAACTATAAATGGCTGAAACATTAACAAAATACTAATTTAAATAACTAATTATATGCTGTCTTGAGCCATTAATCATAGTCCTAGTTATTTTTTACTACGTCAAGAAATCAGATTTATTTTATTACTACAAAATTCTATTCACTATTCTACTCTATAATTCTAAAATCCTTTGACCAAGAACAACAAGAATTTATTATCTAAATCTATCGCCATTAAATCGCCCCATATGGCCATAAAAATATAATTTCCTTTTGTAAATCGTACCTGCTTTTTTCAACTTTTCATAAAAATAGTCATTGATTCCACTTCTTTATGTACATGCCACTTCACTTTTTACGGTGTTTCCTAGAGTAACCCTATCTTTCAACACAGATCCTTGTTGATCATAAAGTATTCTTTAGCTTATGGAACATCTGCATGAGTACTGTAGCAAAAGGTCAAGAAACTGAAAGTATTATTGCAAAACCAAGGGGAATAATATCTGACAAAACTGGTCTTACTCCAGATTTTTTCCCCTGTATGTTACTTAAAAACACGCTTTAAACAAGGTATAAATGATTTCAATTTTCACAAACCATAAGTAGTAGTTAAAATAAGAGACAATTGAAACATAACTTAAATATACCAACACAGATAAAATTTTATAATCTAAATCTGTCTTATAAAATAACAATATTTAAAACTACAATGAAATACAAGGTCTGTTCAAAAATACGCGGACTGTTTGAATTTCGCGGCTCAAGTTAGTTTCAGGAGAATCCACTTGGTGTCGCTAGGTTCGTATAAATCAGCTGATTAAAACGCGGTATTTCAGTCGCAGATATCTTCATTTGTTGATGAGTTACACGCAGTTTTAGTAAAGAGTGTCTTTTTCGTTTGTCGAATTGTAAAATGGACAGCCTGAAGGAGCAACGAATTGCTGTGAAATTTTGTGTAAACTAGGAAAATCTGCAACAGAAACATTTGCCATGCTTAACACGACCTACGGCGATGTTGCCATGAAGCGTACTTCATGTTTCAAGTAGCATGAACGTTTCAAGGGTGGCCGACAGTCGATTGATCATGATGAGCGTCCTGGGCGTCCTTCAACGTCAACTGACGACCCACACGTTGACAAAATCAACACCCTGGTGCACGAAAATCGACGTCTGGCCATTAGGGAGCTTTCCGAAGAGTGTGGGATATCAGTTAGATCTTGTTACGAGATTTTGACCGAAAAATTGAAGATGCACCGCGTCGCTGCAAAATTTGTGCCACGCCAGATGACCGACGACCAAAAAGCTAATCTCTTCCGGGTTCGTCGGGAACTGCTTGATCGTTCACATGAAGATGAGAACTTTTTATCAAGAATTATAACCGGTGATGAATCATAGGTGTATGGTTAAATACAGGTGAAACGAAGGTCCAATCATCCCAATGGGTAAGTCAAACGTCTCCAAGACCCAAAAAAGCTCGCCAAGTTCGGTCGAATGTCAAGGTGATGCTGACAGTTTTTTTTTATGCTAAGGGTGTTGTTCACTATGAGTACTTCCCTGAAGGCTCTACAGTCAACCAGATTACCTACATTGAAGTAATGAAACGTCTGAGGGACACCGTCCGACGCAAAAGGCCAGAACTGTGGAGACGTGATAACTGGTTTTTCCATCTCAACAACGCTCCAGCTCACTCAGCATTCAGAACTCTGAGTTTTTGGCCAAACACTCGATCGCTGTTCTTTCAAACCCCCAACCCCACCCCCCTACTCACCTGACCTTGCTCCTTGTGAATTTTTGTTATTCCCAAAACTCAAAAGACCCCTCAAAGGAAGATTTGAAACGATTTCGGAGATTAAGGCAAATGCGACGAAGGAGCTGAAAGCCATCACAAAAGAAGCGTACCAGGACTCTTTTAATAAGTGGAAACACCGTTGGGATAAGTGTGTGCGTTGGGGAGGAGAGTACTTTGAAGGAGACCCAGACGTGTAACTTCCAAATAAAGTACATTTTTTTTATGACCTCAGTACGCGTATTTTTTTAACAGACCTCGTATAGCTATTTTAACAACATACCTAAAAGGTGTCCAGTTAGGTTAGGTTTGAAACAAATATATAACTTTACTACCAGCAATATTCAACTCAGCAAAGATTTGAAATTGACAAACATGATATAAGCTTAAGGATGCTAATTTATTAACTTAAAGTTGCTACAACATAGATACAAGTATCAAGTTAGGATAGATTTGGTTATATAAACAAACTTTCAAATAATAATAACACACATAATTAGTTTACCACATTAGTGAAGTTATGTTTAAGACAAGCTTAGGTCTATGTATAAAGAACAATACTCTTTATAGACAACTTTATTATTTCCTTTTTATAACCAAATCTGTCTTAACCTAATTTATAAATTCAAATTTGTCTTATTTCATAAAGATTTACTGGTAAAAAATTGCACTAATATTATGTTAAGAATATTTCCAAGAATGTAAGGTTTTAACAGCTATTTTTGGTTTGATGTGTACAAAATCACTATTTCACTGTTTCTTGTTCAGAATGTACTTTTTAGTAACAAATGAAAAAAAATCACAGTAATCGCAGTCTGAGTCAAGTTACGCCGATATTAAACCATAGCAGATATTCAAGGTCATATGATTAGTCAATCTTAATGTTTAAGTTATACAATCTCATGAGTTAGAATTCAACAAATTCCTTGATTTTATCCTGTTACAATTTGAATTTTCTAGTCCTGACTAAGCATTATCAATCAATTTAATATCTCCAAGACAAATTTGAAGGCCTTTATGTCATGTCAAATATGCCAGGTAACGCTCAGAAGTGGCAGCAGACATCTGTGTTTTTGTTAAGCAAATATTTCTTCAGTAAAGGTTGGAAATGTTAGGGTAAGCATGTCATAGATATAAATTGAAACATCTTTAAATGCCTTTGCCTACCCTAACTAGTCTAACTCAACAATAAGTATAACAAGTCATATAAAAAGAAAATTTTAAGTCAATTCCTACTTAGTTCAACAAAGAAAAATTTTATTTAAGTTACTTTTTATTAAATAATTACAACTAATATAAATATGTATATACATGTGACAGAATCACAACATTAAGTGACAAAATAAAAAGCAAAATTATTAATAAAATTAATTAATTAAATTTATTAATGGATTGTTATTTGAAGAAATTGTATTAACATCAAGTGACATCCACTACAAGTTTTAAAAAATTTATTTAAACTTGAGTGGACGAATAAAAAGTATGTTATTAACGATTGAAAATTTGCACAAAATATATATATATATATATATATATATATATATATATATATATATAAAGAACTAAGTCAAAATACAAATACAAAAATTATAATTGAATTTACAATTCAATTATAATTCTTGTATTTGTATTTTGACTTAGTTCTTTATTAATACACAAGAATAAATATTGTGATATTTATATATATATAGGGTGTATCAATAAGAATTGAAAAAACAGTGAATCAAAAACATGTTTATCACCAATGTAAACAATTACTAATTAGAAGTGGTAAGAGCAAATAATATTAAATTAACAAAAAAATGAATAGAAAAATATTTGATTGTAAAAAGCTACAACTAATGTTTTAATTAATCCTATTAATATATACTCTTTTAATTGTCATTATAATTAATTAGTTACCTCAACACAGGAAAATATACAAAAATTCACAAAAGACATAGGAACCAAAAAAGTATGTTTTAAATGGTTTACAGGAAAACTGTAGATATCTGATATGCAATTACTGTAGAAAACTTAAAATTATTAGAACAATTGGCACAACTGTAACAAAACAAGTCCATACATAGAGCTTACTTGCTGACGCATTTTGAAACAATCGTTCCTTTTACGAAGCAAAGTCTCTACTGGCGACATAAGCGTTAGGTACAAAGAATGTCAAGATGGATTTATGACTGTGGAAGGGGTTGGGTTATTTTGGTTGTGTGCTATGTTTTGGAAAAGGCTGTTGGCTTCAAAATGTGTGTGATCCATTTAATAAGTTTTCTTTATCTGTTGCTTGGTGTTTGTATATCTCGTATTTTTCTAAAGTTGTTAGTCTTTTACTTTGTTTTAATGTGTGGAGTATGTTTAAATTAGTATGTATGTCGGTATGTGTGTGTTCTGTGTTTTTAGGTGTATTGCGTAGCTGGATTTTGGGTTTGTTTGGTTTCTTTAGGCAATGTGTTCTTCAAAGCGTGAATAGAATGACCTACCGGTTTGGCCGATATAATAACTGGGACAATCATTACATGTTAATTTGTAAATACCGGATAGTTTGTATTTGCCTGTATGTTTTTGAAAGGGTTGTATATGCTGTCTTAAAGTGTTTGTTGTTTTTTTAATTATAGTTTAGTCAGTGAATTCAAGATGATTGCATCAAGCAACTTTAAAACAAGTCCCTCTATACAAGCCCCCACCTATGCACTTATTTTAATATAAATATATTATTTAATATTTATATTTAAGGAGTATATTTATATCTTATTTGTATATATATATAAATATAAAATACGTTTTCTTGTTTAATAATTTAAAACAACATAGGTTATTCAAATACAAGAATATTTATTAATTTATATCCAAAGCTTTTCGTTGGTAAACAGTACCAACATCAATTCTTGTGTTTGAATAACCTATGTTCTTTTATATATATATATATTTTAAAACAACATAGGTTATTCAAATACAAGAATATTTATTAATTTATATGGATATAAATTAATAAATATTCTTGTATTTGAATAACCTATGTTGTTTTAAATTATTAAACAAGAAAACATATTTCATATTTATATATATATATATATATATATATATATATATGTATATATATATATATATATATATATATATATATATATATATATATATATATATATATATATATATATATATATATATATATATATATATAATACGTTTTCTTGTTTAATAATTTAAATAATATATTTTATTCAAATACATAGGTTATATTTTGTATATAAATTAATAAATATTCTTGTATTTGAATAACCTATGTTGCTTTAAAATATATATATATATATATATATATATATATATATATATATATATATATATATATATATGCTGATACGTATTCCTTCACGGATGGAAAAATATGATGAATTGTTACTATCTGGAGTACATCCGTTCATTCTGCTGTCCATAAATTCGCAGTTCCGACGCTTCGCTAGAATCTCATTCAGCATTGACGAGGTGAACCCTCTGACGAGTCTACTCGCTCTTCTACTGTTGTTGGGATCACCTCGTCAATGCTGGATGAGATTTTAGCGAAACGTCGGAACTGCGAATTTATGGACTGCAGAATGAACGGATGTACTCCAGATAGTAACAATTCATCATATATATATATATTTGAACCCATTAAAACTAACATTCATTTTTTCAAGAAGAAACTTACCTGGGAATAACCATAGACTAATATTTTTTTATTTTCCGAGTCATGATTTATTCTCCCCCCTCCAATACACTCAGAATCTAGACCTAATTTCTGTATTTTTCTAGACGCTTCATCATAGATATCAGCTGAAACAAAAACATCTTTTAAAAACAACTACAATTAAAATCTTTATCTAACAATGAAAAGATGTGAAACTATTTCTGTGCAACTTAAAGCATTTGATATTCAATAATTTGTTTGATATTTTGAAAATTGCTTTTACATTGTTAAACTATATTATAATCTAAGAAATTGGTTAGTAAGAACTGTTCTGGGACTGGAAACACTTTACTAATGGAGGAAATTTGAGCTGAAACAATTGATCAGATTAGTCGCTATTTTGGAGCAACCTATTGTGATTTATATTGAAACACAATCTTCTCGTGTACATTTTCATTGCAACCGCCTTGAATTTCTGATTCCTGATGCCCTGGGAATGGCTGCTTTAGGTAAGTATGATGCCTCTGCTATATATAAATGACAAATGATTGTCATTATAGAGGGTTTTCTATACATCAGATTACAGCTTGAGCGGCATTAAGAGAGAGATTACCGAGGGACAAGCTTCATGAGACAACACTCCCAGTTCTACTATCCCATTCTTAACAATGTCTGCTGCAGTAGGAGATTAAATATAGCACGATAATATTTGTTCACTACATAGTGAAAATGGAGACAAGGTTTCATATTTTGAGAACAAAAATGTTTTCAATAACTTAGATCCTAACATGCAGAATGGAGAATGTTTGAAGCATTCTAAGTGGACAGCCTTTATGGAGTCTGCATGTACAAGTTTGACATGAATTCTTGGAATCTATTACTTGGTATCACCATACGATCTGTGACTTAGAAACATTATTTTGCTCTAAAAAATGCATGAACTTATTTATAGTTCATGGATTTTGCGATTTCTATAAAAAATGGATTTGTCATTTAAATAGCTTAAATAATGCAGAATCGACCATAGATTCGCAATCTATTCACGGAAACGCTCTAATATTAGTATTATAAGAGCAATCATAATTATCATATATTTGCTCTAAAAAAATGAATGAACTTATTTATAGTTCATGGATTTTGCGATTTCTATAAAAAATGGATTTGTCATTTAAATAGCTTAAATAATGCAGAATCGATCATAGATTCGCAATCTATTCACGGAAACGCTCTAATATTAGTATTATAAGAGCAATCGTAATTATCATATATTTGATCTAAAAAAATGCATGAACTTATTTATAGTTCATGGATTTTGCGATTTCTATAAAAAATGGATTTGTCATTTAAATAGCTTAAATAATGCAGAATCGACCATAGATTCGCAATCTATTGACGGAAACGCTCTAATATTAGTATTATAAGAGCAATCGTAATTATCATATATTTGCTCTAAAAAAATGCATGAACTTATTTATAGTTCATGGATTTTGCGATTTCTATAAAAAACGGATTTGTCATTTAAATAGCTTAAATAATGCAGAATCGACCATAGATTCGCAATCTATTCACGGAAACGCTCTAATATTAGTATTATAAGAGCAATCGTAATTATCATATATTTGCTCTAGAAAAATGCATGAACTTATTTATAGTTCATGCATTTTGCGATTTCTATAAAAAATGGATTTGTCATTTATAATGCAGGATCGACCATAGATTCGCATTCTATTCACGGAAACAAGTGTACAGATATAATAACACTAGACGAATGCTTCTAAATTTATCACAACCAAAAATCATAATAGATTTTCTTAGACTGTAAGAAATATACAAACAACTGGAAACAATTTTTTAAAATTTTTTATACTTGCATAGATGTAGAATTAAAATTTTAGAATGTTACACAAATAACAAAATCTATTTTCCACAAGTATATACTTATTTCATATGCTGTGTGCTAGCTAAGGGTTAATATGCAAACAACTTTCATAAAAATTAATTACTAACATGAATATATTAAAAGGATTACCCCAGTCAATAAAAAAATGTTGCAAAAATATATTTAGAAACATAGTAACTTTTGGTTTTATTGGGAATTAGAACATTTTCAACAAGATTTGATAAATCTAGTGGTTATCTGCAAAATTTGTTCCGTTTACTTATTTCTCAAGTGTGATGAAATAATAATTTATATCTGACCTAGTTCTTCTTGTGATTCGCTTTTAAAGTGTAACTTTTTATAACATAACAAATACAACTAGTAACATAAACAAACTTTTTTCAAAGTCAATTCTTACTAAGGTCAACAAAGAAAAAATTTATTTTAGTTACTTTTTATAATTTAAAATGTAGCCCTTTTAAAATGTTATATTTAAATATTCTGAGTAATGAACCGAGTTACAATGTGACAAGGAACATTCATAAATCTCGTAAGTTTTATAATCTATATACTTTAAAATAGAAAAATCATTAACCAACTTATTCTCTTTTTCTTGCAGGGTTTTTAAGAAGTCTGCACCAAACAACAAACTGACATTATACCTGGGAAGTCGTGATGTCATTATTTCGAACAAAAGTATAGACAAAATACAAGGTGTTATCCTTGCTGATCCTGACTACCTACAAAACAGAAAGGTAAAAAAAATGTCTTATGATATATATGGTTCTTTAATTATACTCTGCGAAATAAGATAGTTTACTTGAAGGGCAAGCCACAGTATATTGCCTCAGCTAATAATGAAGTCAAGCACTTGTATTCATATATTGTTAGAGATCATCCAAGACAATACCAGCAACTAGCAATCTGTATAGTCTGCCGTGCTGTATGTTTTAGTATTAACTTCCCCTTGCACTACTCCGGCAGCGAACACGACTAACTCATACATACTCAACCCTAACTTATTCTAGTGACCAACTACCAGAAGGTCTACCTACTCTAGATTTGACAAAGAAAAGCAATTAGTTGTAATTCTAAAATAAATTATTGCTCATAAAAGGTTTATCAATTTTTCACTATCAGTTGTACTTTGTATGCGACACTTGCCTATACCAGTGTTTTATTTAATGAAAACGCCTTTTTGGGGGAGGTATTCACAATGGGACTCATCTGCTAAAATAACTGTTCCCGTTAAACAAGAAGTACTACGGGCAAGTATCACATAAATATACATTAAAGTGTATACATGTGTATATGAGTGCATACATTAAAGTGTAGAACAAGCTGAAGCTGAATCAAATAATACACTTTATAGTTTTTTATTTCAGTCTACTAATCATTATCTAAAAATCTATAAAAAAGGCTATAGTTTATTAAAAAACATTCATCATTTATACTGGTTATAATTAAATATTTTTTAAATAGGCCAGAACTTCCTCATAAATTCAAAATTTCTCCAAGTCTAAAACCAAGCTGTTGAAACCTACAATATTTGTAAACAATGGAATGATAAACCTTTTTGATTCATGACAATTATAAAACTGCCGTACTAAATGACAGCATTGCCGTGTTCTGTATATTTCCCGCTAAATAAAATTATAAGTAACAGAAATAAATAAACTCCAAAAGCTAAGCGCATTTAATTGTCGTCATGAAAAAAATTTGTAAAATCTTTCTTGTTTCAGATATTTGGCCAAATAACATTGACATTTAGGTACGGCAGAGAAGATGAAGAGGTGATGGGATTAAAGTTCTGTAACGAAGCTATAATGTGTCTCGCACAACTCTACCCACCTCATGAAAGGGCACAGCCTGAGCCCAACACTCCACTGCAGGTAATTAAACTGTGATAAGCCTCAAGCCCTTTACAAAATGGAATAATTACAAAACTTTCATCTTTTTCTAAATGTTTTTCCGACTCTGAATATCATAAACTACTTGATCAGTATCTAACATTGTCTATATCTGTAGATATACATTCATGGCTGAGTGGAGAGCGTGTGGTCTGGTAAAATAAGATTCTCTTATATTGGTAATGTGAAAATTTGATTCAGAATAAAAGCACTCACTGACATAACCCTTTAGATCACTGGATTTCAACTGGTATATATATATATATATTAAATATGGTGATATGTTTCCTTGTAATATAGTTAATAAATTTAAAATATTTCAAAAACAAGAATACTTTTAATGAATATATTTATTCAAAGCTTTTCGCCGATAAAATAGTACCAGCATCTTCAGGAAAATAATTATCTAATCATTAGATAATTATTTTCCTGAAGATGCTGGTACTATTTTATCGGCGAAAAGCTTTGAATAAATATATTCATTAAAAGTATTCTTGTTTTTGAAATATTTTTAATATATTATTATATATATATATATTAAATATATTAAATATGGTGCTAGGTTTTCTTGTAATATAGTTAATAAATTTAAAAAATTTCAAAAACAAGAATAATTATTTTCCTGAAGATGCTGGTACTGTTTTATCAGCAAAAAGCTTTGAATAATATATGTATATTCTTGTCTAAAAATATTTTTAATTTATTAAATATATATATATATATATATATATATATATATATATATGTGTGTGTGTGTGTGTGTGTGTGTGTGTTTTCTTGTATAGTAATCAGAAACAACTAAAGTTATTCAAATACAAAAATTATCTATTAATTTATATTCAAAGCCTTTCGTTGATAAACAGTACCAACATCATCAAAAATGACTGACCAGATATACAAAAATGCAAGATATAAAACATATGTTAAATTAGAAATAAAATTGCCAGGTTATTTTCTGCCGTAACATTATAGATATTGAATACAGTATCAAATATAGAATATATTTGTATTTGTTCTTTTATTAATTTCTTATTATTATTTCTGTATTTATATATTTCGGATGCTTCATATGTGTTCATTCTTAATCCTTTATTACTTTCGTTTACAAAAGAAGATAAGGGTTGATTGAGGGTTAGCTTCGTAAAAGGAACGAAATGTTTTGAAACGCATCAGCAAGTAAAGCGTTACGTATTCACTTAGTTGAGTACTTTTTAAATATAGTACTTTTATAACTTGCATATTTTCAATATTTGGAAATTGGATTTTTATAAATAACCAATGCTTATTATTAATAAAATGATTTGCAAAAATTGATTTATATATTTTTGGATTTTTATAAGCACTTAAATGTTCTTTATATCTTGCTTTTAATTTCTTCTTGGTTTGGCCTATTTAAATTTTATTACAGCTTTCACATTCTAATGTATAAACACAACCTTTTTCATGCATATTACTTAACTTTATATATATATATATATATGGTTGTAACTAAATATAAAGCTAATTTAATAAAATAACATTTCAAAAAGAATCTATTATTATTATTTAATTATAACACTGTTGTAATTAACAGTACAAACATGAGAATTGTAATTTTCAGAGCTTAGGGTACATTTGTACTGGACATCATAAAAAGTAATAAATATTTTGAATGTAAATTGTTTTTATGAAATTAAAACTACAAAATTTACTTAGCCGAAAATAATGCAAATTTATCTCATTTTTTTCAATATGATTTTGTGCACTAGTTTTTTTGAGTGATTCTATAATTTCTTAGGTAGCGTGAACGTGTTATAATGTTATTGGAAGCTAGTCCTCTTCATGTTAAACTTATTATGATTATGTCACGGTATAATCTGATAATTATTATGTTAAAAGATAATTTAATAAATATAAGATATTCATCAGGACATTTACTTAATTTTGTTCAACAAAAATCGAAATTTTAGTTTGTTTATGGAAAAATTTTTACTTTTTTTAAGTAGTCACCGGACTACTTGTACGTATATCACCTGATTCATATTCCGTGGATAATCTAAGGGCAAGTTCAGTTGCTAGAACCCACCTGTAATAGAAGTGTGTCTTTCCTATGTGAGTGCAATCAGCAAAAGAGAAAGAACATTCCATGTTTAACTACAAGAGTAAAGCCCACCTTCTTCGTTTATGGTAAAAGTTACTTTTGAATTCGTCAAAAAATAAAAAAAACATTTCTTTACAACCAGAAGAATTTATAGTATCATTTGATCTTGTATCTCTTTACCCAAGTGTACCAATTTTAAAAACTGTTGATGTAATTAGAAAATGGTTAGAACGATTAAATTTGGATGTGAATAAAAAGAATATATATTACTTATTAATTTATGTATGGTACAAAACGGTTTCCAGTTTGATGGTAAATATCACACGAAAAATGATAGTACCGCTATGGGAAATCTATTATCAAGTTTCTTAGCTAATTTTTTATAGGATATTTTTTAATAAAAGTTAAAGAGAAGCTGTCTATTTTCCTAGGGCGAGGGTTATGTTGATGATATTCTTGCAGTCTTTAATAAAAAACACAGCATAGAAAATTTTTGTAACAAACTTAATAGATTTCATAAAATCATAACTTTCACCATAGAAATTAAAAATAATGAAAGTTTACCGTTTTTAGATGTTCTGGTCACCAGAAATTATATCAATTTAAAATTTAGTATACATATAGAAAACCTACACATTCAGATAGTTACAAAACTATAGATTTTTTTCATATTGAAGCACTTAAGAAAGCAGCTATTAACTCTATGATACATAGATTAATTACTCTACTTCTTTCGAAAGAAGATTATATACAAGAATTAAATTATATATATAGTGTAGCTAAGTTTAACAGATATAATGTAACGCTGATAAATAACATTCATAATAAAATGAAATGGATGAAAATTAATTTTGCAAGATCTATGTTACTAAAAAATAAAGCGGAACGAAAATGGATTAGATTAGCTTGCCATCCACCTATATCGAACTTGACACACAAAAATGGGAGAGGAACAGTAACGTAACATTCCCATACCCTAGGATGTAGGTTATGGGAACTAACCTAAAAAATCTACTAGAGAACCAGAAAGATATAGTAAAAAATTAAAGTAAATCGGGAATTTATAAATTTTGCAATATGAAATTTTGAGATGAAATATACAGGGCAAACTAAAAGAAGTGTATAAATTAGAGCAAAAGAATATTTTTCCCATGTAGAATATAATAGGTCTGAGAAATCAGCTATGGCGAAGCACTATTTGGATCAGAACTATATATTTGGAAGTACAAATGTAATCCTTTTGAAGAATGTGATAAAATTTAATAAATTAGATGTATGGGAAACTTTATTTATTCATAGATATAAAAATAAAATTGTTAATAATGAATTAGGACTAATTCAAAATTCCATATTAATTTAATGTTAAATATTTTCTTTAATTGAAATTATTTAGATAATTTTTGTTAATATCAGTTTTATCAAAACTAAATATTTGTAGTCATCACATTTAGTTCAATGTAAATATATTAGTAGTTGTGGTTGTAAGTTTGACAATGCCCAGATCCGGTTCTAACTTTTGTAAAAATATGAAAGGTTATGTTACATTTCTTTAATTAAAGTTATTTGTTTGTGGTAGTATCATGTATGATGATGACATAAGTCATTGAAACTAGTACGAAATTAAAGTTTTATAATTGTGAGTTATGTATATTTCTTGTATTTATTAGGGTATATTTCATCAAATAAAGAAAATCCATAAATGTAATTAAATGTATAGTTCACTTTAAAATGTCAAGTTATAATAATAAGTAGGGTTACTTTATTGTGTAATACAAAAGTTTTATGTCTTTCTATAGGGCATTAGAATATACAATACCGAAGGAGCCATTGGACTTTATAAGGTTATGTAATGTTCTTACCAAATTCCTTATGACATAGATTGCTGAGTGACCTTATTTCTTGCCATAAAATGTTTTTACTACAGTCCACAGTGCTCCACAACATAACTTTTCTTTATTGCTGATTTGTAATCCAGTTATCATAATTTGAGACAAGTTGATGTATTTTTTTATTATCTATATCAGCTACCTTTTTAGCCATGTCCTCGGGTATTTCTGATTGGAAACCAAACTACAAAATCTTTGTCCTAAAAATAGCTGCTGATGTCACGCAAAAAAATAATTTCATAAATTTTTCTTTAAATTTCAAGCTTTCTGGCATGTTTAGGTTCTTCTTTGTCCTACATTTCTGCTTTGAGAATAGAAAAATGTCCTACATTTCTAGATAATTTAGTTATTTCCATTTCGTTCAGTTCAATAATATGTTTTATCAATATACAATTGTTTTTAATAAACAATCTACAGTTACAAAGAAAAACTTCTTTAGTCTTTAGTTTTAAATAAATTTATTTGTTACTGAGCCAAAATGTTTACAATTGTACTCGCTAGTCATCTTCAGTGGCTAAGATGGGTAATGTATTGTAATGCTACCAAGGTATCATGGCGGTAAATTCAGACACTGATGATGACTGGGGAGTACAATCATAGGCATCCTATCTCAGTAAGTTAGAAAAAATCCATTTAAATTTTAAGGTTACCCAAGTCAATATACAAAAATTTTCTCTTGAAGATATGTCATGGACATCATGAGAATCCTTGATACTAAATACATTTATAAAAAGAGTGGCTCTAAAGCTTATCCTATTAGTCCCACTGAACCGCTGATTCATTTCGTATGTCTAATCTATGCATCAGTATTTCTAATAAACAATGTGTTTTAGGATGCACTGATAAAAAGACTAGGCCCTAATGCTCATCCTTTCACGATGGAAGTAACTAACCTTGCACCACCCAGTGTACAGTTAGTGCCAGCTAAGGAATACAATGGTGCACCAATTGGAACCAGTTATGACGTACGAGCTTATGCTGGTAAGACTGACATAATTACTGTGAACAATAGAGTGATAAAATATATTCATATATTATTTGATATCCATAATTAATAAACCTAATTCGCTGAAACAAGAGTGAACTCAATAACTTGAGTTCTAAAAAAACCTACGTATCAAAGATATAATAAATCAATGTGCTGTTAATTTTGTGTAATTGTTTGCATTTTTAAGGCAGAGTGTTTAAAAAAACAAACTAGGTTTTAAACAAATTAACTACTAACAGTTTATTAAAAATTCTTGTCTCTAAATAACGTACTATAAAACAGAAAAGGCTTTAAGTCTGGTTTGAAGAAACAATCCATTGTTAGCAAACAAGGCTCATGAATACAGATAATGTTTGTTAGCAAAGTAGGTCGAGCATTGGACATGAATGATGACTGTCACAGAGCTAATACATAGAGTTATGAAAAACAGTCAATCTTCTACTCTGATTAAATTTAGCATCCTTTATATCAGTTTGAAAAGCCACTATCATGGAAATGCTTCATTAACTTGTGACATAACATCAAATCTTAAAACACAAATTTAAACAAAATTATATAACTGCCTTTATTTAATCTTTGTATATTATAATTAATTCTATGGGTTTGCTTGAATAAATAGATACTTTTAAAACTTTTTATGCCTGTGATTTAGTAGCACCCTTTCATTACTTTTTCAATTGATTCTAATAGTTCACACTTTCTTTTGTTTATATCTTTTCCAAATTTTTAATTGTGAATAAAATACGTTTTATTCATCCGCTCAAGTTTAAACTTTTAGTGGATGACACTTGATGTTAATACAGTTTTTACAAATATTTATTCATTAATTAAATTTAATTAATTAATTTTAGCTTTATATTGGACAAAAACTTTTCACAAAAAAGGCTAAATATGCAATTAGTTATTTCGTCTCATTTGGCTTGAAATAAGTGATAACATATGATTTCATAAAAAAAAATTATTTTATGTTATAGGTTATGTAGTTTTAATGCATAGGTTGTGTTACTTTATTAACCCATACTTTATTACAACATAGGTTGTGTGTAATTATTTAATAAAAAGTAAGTCAAATTAAGAACTTTTTGTCAGTCTAAGTGGGAATTGACTTTTAATTTTTTTTTTCCTTTATATTACTTGTTTTTTAACATCAAATGAATATATTATTGGAATTAGAGTAAATTCTATTAGAACTATTCTCTTTTTACAGTCCATAAGAAGCTGGTGTATCAGTTACCTGTATTCCCAATTTTGATTGACATTCTCAGAATGAGCTGTTTTATAAATAAATTTAAATTTATTTTAAATTCATTTTCTAAATTCTTCCAAATTATAACTCTAAAAAGACTTTTAAACATTGTAAGCGTTCTTAAATTTTTAAAAACGATGAAATCATTTTTTTCATCATTTTTTTCCAGTAAGTTTATACATTTTATACTTTTTTGTTTCAGCGGATAGGGCCGATGAAAAACTTCATCGGCGGAGTACTGTTAGAATGGGAATCCGTGTGGTACAACTAGCGAGTGCACCGTCTTTGCCTCTCTGTCCGATTCCAGAGGCTCGCAAGCCTCATGCTACTGTAGACAAACCATTTCTGCTGAGCGATGGCAAAGTAGAATTAGAAGCATCATTGGACAAAGCTGTGTACAACCACGGTGACACAATCCTTGTTAATGTTAATGTACGCAACAAGAGCAGCAAAACAGTTCGCAGGATCAAGGTTCATAGACACATTAATTTTTTAAGTTAACTCCAATGTTTTCACTGAGTTCAAGAGATGAGTGATATTCATTTATTACCCTGTGCCAACCAAATCTGCCGACAGCATAAACCTCTACTTTATCTTTTGTCACTTTTTATCCAAATTATCTTATATTCCACAAAATCCTATTTTCTTCTTTTAACCACTCATCGATTGGTCTAATTTTTATCTTGTGTTTTCTATTCCAATATTATCATTATTCCTAAGAAATCACTCTTTCATTCCTTTTCCAATAACCTCATGGGAGTTTTTAGTTGTGATCTTCCCTTAATTTTTCCTTTACTCTTTCTCTTGCTTTCTTAATCCTGATATTTTATTCAAATACATCATTCTTATCCTAGTTCACAGAAACATCATTGTTATCGTAGTTCTCAAAAATTTTGCTCCAGGATTCTGATCCAGCTGTTTCTTTTCCCCACCTGAATCTCTGCTGCGAACTTAAATATAAATAAAATATTCGCCTAGTGTACTCTTTTCGTGTATATCCCTCCTCAGTTTTCTCAGGCAACCCCTTGCCTTCCTCAGCAATATTCTCCTTACCATCCTACCTTTCAAGGAAATTATAATATTTTAAGTAGAGATTAAACTGATATTATTAAAACAAAATGTTATCTTTTGTAATTCATGTTGCAGGTATTTATAGTACAACATGTTGATGTCTGCATGTTTTCCAATGGAAAATTCAAGAATGTAGTGGCACTAATAAACAGCAAAGAAGAATGTCCTCTAGGCCCAGGATCATCACTGAAACGAACATACACTCTAAACCCAGCCAAAGGAGCAACGAAAAACTGGATAGCGTTAGAAGATACATACAGTAAATCAAATGCTCTGCTAGCATCAACCGTGGTCTGTAACTCTCCGGAAGAAAGAAACGTGTTTGCAATATATGTATCGTACTACGTTAAAGTGAAGTTATTAGTCGGTGCTATAGGAGGGGAGCTATCGTTAAAGCTACCATTTACGCTTATGCACTCCCCATCGGACCCTGAACTGGATCAGTCCATTACTGTCCCATCAACAAAACCACCTGTCACAGTTACCACAACAACTACTACTACAACAACAACAACGACAACAATTAGTGCAGCCACAGATCTGGATGTAATAATGAAGTGTGATTCAACAGACCAAACCAATACCTGAGAATGTCCGTTCGGTCAGGAAGTGAAGACCGAACAAACGAATCACACAGACATAAAACTGCAAAGAGCATTTTGTTGTTTCAAGGTCAGAGAATCACCTTCACAGTGACACTGGATGTGGGTCCTGGCGTAACATGGTCAGGAGAAGCTTCATATATGCACAGCCAGCTACACACACATAGCCTTATGAACTATCTCAAATTGTATTTTAATTACCATTTCTACTATGTGTAACTCAATACAGAGAATCTATGAGACAATTTTAAAAGATACAAACACAAGCTGGATACTTTTTGTTACTCATATCACAATAAGACTGATTCAAAAGGCAATGTGTTTATCCCATTATTGATAATAAAGAAAATCTTTAGAATCAAAATTGTTAAAGTGTCCCATAAAATGACAACAGAATTTGTTAAACTTATATTTAATAAACAAAAGAATAAATAGGCTAATACTCACATTTATAAAAACTTTAATATCAGATGCATTTCAATGACATTATGTCATCATATTCAGTGATGCTATCACAAACAAAACTTAATTTTTAAAAAATTGAACATAACCTATAGTATTTTAACAAAATTATATTTATATTTAATATATTATACTAATGATTATTTTCAGACTTTGATAAACATTTCAACTATTTGTAGGTTTTTGAAAATTGAAAATGAACAAAGAAGAAAAGATCAACAGCTAGTATATTTTGCTACAATATAAATTGAAAGTAATATATGAATATTTATCAAGGTATTTCAGATTATTGGTAATAATTTCAGGCATAACGTATATTCTTCTATTTTGTCCATTCTTGTCCACACAAATGGATGTTTAGTACAATGTTATGTTAAAATTTTTGATTTTGTAATAAAGATATTGGTGCTAGGGATATAAACATCTGACCAACAAGAAGCAACTTTAACAAAATAATATGCTTTAGAATTCATTTGAAATGCTAGTGTCTCATTCAGGGACACATAGCTTCTAATCCCATTGTTAATAGCTAAATCACCCTTTCACTTTGAAACTGGACAACTTGTAAAGATACATTAGTTTGGAAACCCTTGTACAAAATTCCTTCCTTTCAAAATATTTGTATTTATGAATGAGCAATAAGTTACACAGAGTTCATCTTAGATAAGACACTATTTCAATACCACATTTCCCACTGAGCTGTAACACTGAAAAGACTTTCTAATATCAAGAAATGTAATCTACTGCAGAATCCACACCTTGAATGCAAACAAAGAAAAGACTAATACTTATTTTGACAGATACCCTATGGACGCATATACATGATAAACTATTCTGTAAGAAAGCTGTAACAAGAAGTTCATATTGCTATATACCTATTATATACGATGTGGCGTTTCGCAAGTGTCAACGGAGAATCGCCAACTTTATTTCAATTTAAACGTTCCAAAGAATTTAATGTACCTATTGTGATTTATATATTCTGATATTTAAACACACACAAAACCATGAACACAAAGTTCCATTTGTTAAAAATTGTATTTACTGAGGAGGTAATGTTTCTTAAACTATGCCCACTCGTAGACCACAACGGCAGCTTACAAAATTATATTCAAATTAATTATGAACCCCATTAACAAAACTATATGTGATGTCTTACAACTTAAAAGGCGTCGGTTGCTCCGATCATATTGATTTTCAACCGACTCCGCACAAAGAATTTGGAAGGGAACTACCTACTAGCAAGCTTATCCACTACCCCTACGACTTCTTCCTCTTCTCATGAGACCCTCATGATTGATTTGTCTCACGATAAGAGGTACGAATATTTTCAAGTCCTATAACAGAGGTCTGACCTACGAGGTTTTGACTGGTCACTGGCTCTTTGCTGCCCCACATGGGCAGCCTCCTTCAACTTTGGCTCCCCTTTATGTGACACGGAGGAATTGGTATCAAACTCCGTTTGCCTGGTTTTCTGTGACCTAGAACCACACTACCACCCTAAATTTTAAAGTTTGAAAATCACAAATGGCAACATCTTACACTTATCTATTGTTAAGAAAAAATTTATTGGCATGACTGTGTGCCTACTGTAACTATATCTTCCCCAACAAAAGAAGGATTTAAAGCAAAATATCTTTAATGCTTCCTAGACAAATATGAATTTTCTACTGTTAAATTATTTGTTGATAGTTCTAATAAAGTTTAGAGAATTAAATTTATTGTAATTACTTCATTTCAAAATATTATATTTTTATTATCAACTATACAATGGAAATGTTTTTAAAAAGAGTATTCTGGATGGTAAAACATTATTTGCTTTTAAAGTGATCTCCACTTCAAAAGCGTTTGAGAACAATCACCCACTATAACTCAAGTTCTTTCTAATCCAATTACCTTTTGTACAAGAACATAAAATTAATAAGATGTTTACCTTTTAATCAGACTTTATCTTGTATCTGTCTTATATTTTTATAAAGACTACATGAACTACATAAAAAAATATGTAAATTACAGTGTCTCTAAGGCTTTGGCAGATCTTTAATACTTGCACAATCTAACTATAAAGATTAAAACATTTGCGTCCAAATATTACTTAAAGTATTGACATTTTTGTGACAGATTTTTATAGCTACAGTTTTTACAACACAGCTGAAAGATGAAACACTCGTCTTTTTTATTATAGACTAGCTGGCTCTTCGAGCTCAGTATCGCTTAACAGTCAATGAATGTCGTGTTACTTTAGGGAAACAATTTAGTATTTATGAACATAATAGCTGTCCCAACAAGCGTCCTATCTTACCTACAGGAATAAAACGTTTTAATCAAAAGTATAATGTTTATTGTAATGTACAACAATATTCAATTCACTTTTGTATTTTTAGTCGTTTTAATAAAGTAATATAACTTATGCTTTGAAACAGGTGTTATGCAAACTAACCTTAACACATATAAAAATTCTTGAATGGAATATTATTTTCACTTAATTCAAGTATCAGCTAAAGGCCATTGAATACCGTCATCTATTGAGTATTAGTTGCGTCTATGTTGATGATTCTTAATTAATTTCAATATAAGTGACTGAATGCTCGGTCAGAAAAGTAGGTACCATTTTTGTTTTTTGTTTTTAATATCGACTTAGTCGACCCAATCTGGCTACAAATATGCCACAACCTTTCCAGTTATTCAATAACTTCCCAAAGTTTCATTTCTATCGGATGAATGGTATAAGAAAACATAAGAGACATACAAACAAATATTAATTTTTATTTATATAGATGAAAAGACACAAGTAGTCATTATGAAATAGTTAACCATAAAAGAAGAAAAGTGCTCAATCTATAAAAAACAAATAGTTTGTAATGTTTTAATTCCTTCCTAAAACAGAAACTTCACTACCATAATAAAGTTAAATTAAGAACTCTCCAATATTTCCACATTTGGTGGATACAAAAAATTGGTAAGATCAGAAAATCAGTAACACTAGGAAACTACAAACAAATATCTTCCTTTAAATTTTCTCAGCTAGTATAAATTAATACTTCATAACCACATAAACATTGTGTGTTTTAAGGTATTAAAGATAAATTAAGACATAAAATTCAGTAGAATACTCATATATTTTTAAAATTCCAAAATCTTGTTGCTGTTCATGACGAGCTGATTGTTAATTACTTATTACACTTTTCCTATAACTTACGACCAGACTTTTTGTTAACTAAAGGTTGTTAAATTGTTAACTTACACTTGGAGGAAACTTCTTCTTCTTGAAGACGTAAGACGAAAACGTTTCCTCCAGGTGTAAGTAAACAATTTAACAACCTTTAGTTAACAAAAAGTCTGGTTGCAAGTTATATCAAAAGTGTAATAAGTTTTTAAAATTTTAACACAAGGCATTTCAATCACATTGCAATCTTAACATCCTTCTCAAAGCAACAAAGTATAGTTTCAATGCAGGCATATCTCATATTTTGAGTTGCAACAGCCAGCATTCAACTAACAATATGAAGCTCAAAGCTGTAGCAAATGAGTTAAGTTAATATTTGCAACTAAATCTATTTGCAGTAGTTCCACTGCTTTGTAAGATTATAAAGTGGTTCCAGTCTTGTGCAATTCATTAGAACCCCATCGAATAAAAGTTTTAAATTTAAGATGACAATAGCAAAATTTTAAAAACATTATATTAATAATCATACATGTAGGGTATAAAAATAAATTGTCTCAATTTAAGTATAAAATAAGTAACCTGTATTTAACAAATTTCAACTGACACACACAAAAATAATAAAAACACCTGGTGTAGTAACAATAATGTTGTACTTTCCAATTATTAGAACAATAACAACAGGGTATGTTGTTAGAATATTTCTGAAGTGTATTTATAATAAGTGTTTCATCAGTATTAATCAAAATTCGTCAATAGATCTTTTTAAAATCCATGAACAATTTTTTTCTCTAATGTGTCACACGAAAACTATATTGTTGAAGGTTCTATCAATTTTGAGACCCTGCAGCACATCTATGAACTTTTCATGCCATTTTTTTTAATTTTGAATTATTTTTGTTGTTAATTCCCAAACTACGATGGAATAATGATTCCAAATCAAAAATTCACTTCATTGTAATTATTTTTATTTACATTTTCCTTATTTGTTTCCCAACATTCTGAGTGTCTATTAATTTGGAATAATTTGTATGAACTTGAACAATTTTTATCTTGTTTGAAACAAAACACATACTTAAAGACAAAATACATATAGGCACCCTCAAACCACAATTATTGAATTTTGTAGTCCATTGCATTTGGTGAGTCTTAATTAATCACTTTAGCATTAGTTTATGACTATCCAAACTTTAAATTTTGTAAATTTGTAAAAACTTACTGAGACACAATCTAAGGACCACATCTCAACACACTAAAAAAATATGAAACTTACAGACACACAAAACCACAAAGTACAAATATATTAAACAAACAAACCTAATACAAATCACACATACTCTTTGACACTATCAAAAACCTGCCTTTAAAACTGTCACCGCTTAACCAAACATTTCCAAGCAGAAGACACTGATGAAGATCGCCACATAGTGATCAAAAACATTCTGCCTCAGTAACTTTTTGCAAATTTACAAAATTTAAAGTTAGGATAGTCATAAACTAATGTTAAAGTGATTAATCACAATTATTAAAGTAATGTGAATTTTGATTGTAAGCCAACCGACCTCAGGGCTTTGCAACTGTAATCTACATTAATCAATAAAAAATGATTGCCTTCTCTCCATTTACTTCGCCACAATGAAGTATTTCATTAGGTATGTTGCCTCGACACGGAAGTTCTTTATCCTTGTAACGAGACATTATTATTTACACACAATCTATATAAAAAAACCCAGATAAGCTTCAGTATACTCATTCAGGTACAAACAATGAAAGTGACAAAGTAAGCTAAAGCCAGAACTTTAGAATATTTTTAAGACAAAAAGATATTTTAGTAAACATCTGATTCCATTTTTTAGATGTAACTTTATTTTATTTAATACCAATTGCCTTAAAGATGATATGTCAAACCTGAATTTCATTTATTTTAAAAAATATTAAGAGATTGAAGAAAAATTGTATTAGTTACAATTCCTGGATCATTCTAGATAAACCTAATCCTAATGTATTTGTTAAAAATTACAAGCCTTTTCTTCTGGTAACATCTTTAAATAATTTGTAAATCTGATTCATTCTAAATTAACTTAATTTAACCTAATTTGGCCAAAAGAAATTGGGGTTTTATATCAGTACATGTAGAAGAGGCCATAGAGTATATAAATATAGTGTTATGACAAACATGAAAACAAAGTATTATAAACAAAATATTTTACACAAAATAAAATCTCTTAATTAATTAGTATGTATATTTTTATAGGTATATAACTTTAAAAATGTGCTCTTAAATAAATCTAATAATTATAAAACTTTTCATTGAAAAAGGTCTTTGATAAAAATATTGTAATAGAAAAACATATTTACATTAATAACTCTAATATTGATTATTATTGGTAAGATTTTGAGTTAACAAGTTTGTTTTTTAAAGTTGTCCATTTTTCTTAAAAAATAACTTTTTTAAATATTTAGAACTTAATAATTGGGTCACTTTTGAAGGGTGTTGAGAAGGGGGGGGAAGAGAGAGGAGAGAGGGAGAGAAAGGGGACAGGTAGGGAGAAACAAGAATAAGGAGGAATAGACAAGTTTTAAGAGACTATTAGCTATCAAAATTAGAATAAAATTATAACACATTTTTCAACACAGTTTTTAACAATAAAAGGCTCCAAATTGATTAAAGGTCTGCATAACAAATGTTAATTAAAATTTACTTTAAATTGGTTTTACCAACTACAGTTTTTGGGAGCTTTAAGCGCAGTAAAATTGTAAACAATTTTATTTCATAAGGTTGCCGCACAAAAACAGATTTGAATTTAATATTTTTTTTCTTAATTTTGCAAAAATATTATTTAAAATTTTGTAAAAGTTTAAAAAGTAAACTAACATTATGTGAAATATTAACAAAATGATTATAAATGGTGTAAAACACAAGGCAAAACATTTTTTCTTCAAAACTTCTTTACCTAAATTTTCTCTTAAAACTTTGTTGGACAGCAACTCTTTTACAGCATACCAGTAATTGCTAATACAGAGACATTCCATCTATTCTGGTGCCTTCATTTGATCTATTTATGCTGTGGGGGAACTTCTCAATCTGAACACTCATGTGCGAGTGTATTACATGAACCTTAAAGTTCAGGTAACAGCCTAACTTTTGCAAATTTTTAATCACAACCCCCACACTAGTTATATAATCTATATTATTGCTGTTTCCAGAAAGTTTCTTGTAGGACATTTGAAAGCTTTCCAGGTTTATTTTTCAATATCCTTTCTTTTAGTCTTAAAGTATTCAACTCTCAAAAGCTTTTTTATGCCAGACCGAAGACAAATGCCCTCTTTTAATTTTGCCTTTAGTTAAACCTGGAAATTCCTGTCAGAGAACCTACAACAAATTCTCACTTTTGGAAGGGCTTTGACCAAATGCTTCACTGCTTTTATTTCGTATGAATTGGACTGGAATAAAACTTTACCTGGATCGATCTGACTTTTCTTAATGTATATAATTTCAGGTGGTAATGTTTTTCCTGGTGGCTATGTTTTTTGTATAATGCTGTCCTGTCTCAACTGAAAACACTGAGATTTTGTATGTCTGCTCTGAAGGCCCAGATGTAGAAAATACTTTCAAATCACCATAAATCATCCAGCTGTGATCTTTATACCAAACACTTATTCAAGATAAATTGAACATTTGCATAGCACTTGTTTAAATAAACAAAATTCCCCATAGTGAAAGAAGGAAATCTACTTCTATAGTTAAGAAGACTCTTTTTTGATAAATCGATAAAAGTCTCGATTATTAGTAAGCTAGCCAATGTTAAACTACAAGTTAAACTTGTGTCAAATTCTTAGGCAAATCTAAATCTCAAACTACAGTTAAACTCCAATTAAACGAACTCCTACTATCCGAATCGCTGATTATCCGAATCATTTTCAGAAATAATTTACTAGACGGAAATGTACTGCGATTTACAAAATAATAATTCTATCTAAATGATTCTGGCTATTGGCCTTTTCTATGCCAAACTAGTGTAGACGGGGTGAAAACATTATTTGTTTGCTGGGTCATCGTCTCAATGCTGACTTCCGTTGCCAGGTGCGTGGCTCTGGTAGACAACTCTTTTCCGCCGACCATTGTTTTGTTTGTGAGTGGATTTGTCATTCACTGTGGCTTCTAAAAGAAAACAAGTTGTCTTATCGTTACCGAATGAACTAATAGATCAATCAGATAATGAAGTTACAGGTAAACAGTTGGCTGAGATGTACAATGTTGGGCAATTAACGATTTCAGATGTTAAAAGGAGCAAACCTATACTTTTAAACCTCATCTCAATGTTTGAAAATGAAGATGAATGTTAAAAAATAATCAATGAAGGCATTCAAAACAAATAATTGGAATATGTCATTTTCGAGTGGTTTTTGGAACATGCTATGGATAACCTAATTTCGGGTCCGATTCTTTGTGAAAAAGCTAGGCTCTCACATCAGAAAGTTAGACAAAATATAAAGCTATAAGAAATATAGTTTCTTCCTCGGAACATATATACAGTAATTAATTAACATTAAACCATTTTTCCAAAAAATCCAATTATTCAAAATTGTGTTTATCCTAATGAGATCTGGTCTCAATTGATTCGAATAGTTGGAGTTCTATTGTAATTTAACTCAGGTTTTTGTTTCACCTTCATTGGCTACTATACATGCCATTGTTATTATTGTGATCACTGCCAAAAGTTTAAAATTCTTTTTCACATATATTTCATTAACCTTCATGTCCAGTGAATCTGGGGAAAGAAATATGTCAGCTAACAGGAGACAGAATTATAGCTAATCAGATATTACAACAACAAATGCTGTTCTTTCTATTCTAATGCTTGCAACTAATGTTTCACACAACTCATTATCTTTATCAAGACAATAAACATTTATATTTATACACAATTACTAGTTCTTATTATGTTTACTTTTTGGATAAACAAGCAAAATGTTAGAAAAATCATCAAAGTTGCAAAAAAGCATTACGTTATACAGTTTTCCTTGAATTGTTTTCCTGTATTCAGAAACTAAAAACTATAAAAATCACTTATTATATTGTGCACAATTGTTTCATCCCAGGCTTATCTATTTTGTTCAAAGTGTAACCTGCTAGGTTGACCAATGATCATAAAAAGATATCTTGTGATTATTCTAAGTTCTTTTATGGTTTTGTATAAACCGGAACAGAATATAAAAATTTAGTGACAAATACCAACAGTACACATTGATTGTTTCCATTTTGAATATTAATATACCCCTACGCACTTTAAAATTTATTTATACTCTCCCAAAGCAGTTATTTGCTTCTACTTTGAGTGAGAATGATGATTAGGAAATCTGTTCCTTCTTCAAGAACCCTATCAAGTTATAGTTTAATCAAAAGTTAAGCAGATAATCAGTTAATACTGATAGAGATATTAGATTCTCTGTGCTTTGAATCAAACCAATGTAATTAATATTCTCTTCTAACCAAACACTACTTAATTTAAATGGAAGTAATCATAGATTGAACAGATCCAAGATGCACATAAAAACTATTGTCGATGGATTTGGATTTGGATTTGCATTTACATTTTTTTTTTTTTTAATAATATAAGAACAGTAAAATTCTCATTAATCTGAACTGAATGAGATCAGGATTTCTATGGACTATCACAGTTTTGGATTTTTTGTCCCAAAGAAAAACACCAAATCAAACTTTTCTGAACACCACATAGCCACAAACCATAACTACACAAACATAACATCAATCCTACAAATTCTTCACAAACAACACTCTTTAAAAATATACCTAATAACCCCCCTAACATAAAATAACCAAGAGGTCAGTTACGGTATGCGTTGACAATTGGACACACCTCCCAAAACAGCCGTCCTCAATAATCAAAAAAATAAGTGCTACTATAAGCAAGTATAACATACTAACATATGTTCAAGTTTATTTATTTAAAAACTAGTAGCACAAGTGAGGATAGAATCAAATAATCTCATAATTTTCTTCTGAACATATTACATCGTAAAATTAACATTTACTTGTATGTTTTTTTTATAACTAAAATATAGTTTTATATTAACTAAAATACTATAAATATTTTACCCCTTTGAGTCCAAAGAAATAATACACCACTGATAGAAAAACTCGCAAAGGAAGCACTCCAACAAATTTACAATGAATAATTTATCACCCAATTTTATATTTTCGACAACATCTAGTTACATTTTATCCCGAGCCACATCCTATATTTTCGGCAGATATTTTTAAAAAATAGGAACAACATACAAAAATGTATGATATTTTTTGGAGTTTAGAAACAAGTGACTGGTTACAAATCAACAAAAAAAGATTTGCTGATTGACAAAAGCCTTGCCGAAGTTTATTGAATCAATCTAATGTTCACCAGTTCGTTGCCTTTTCAGTGCTTTTTTTTGAAATATTAATTGAAATTTAAAGTTTCTTTGAAAAAAATATATTTACTTTATAAAATAAATTTGTTTTCCATTCAGGAATTCATACGTCACCCAATACCAACTTGGTAAAACAAATCATAAAACTAGGTTTTTGTAGTTTTTTAAAACATGAGTTTTTTTTTTGAAAATTTTTTGTTGTTTATGACGAGCTAGTTGTTAATCACTTATTACAATTTGAAATTACTTAAGACCAGATATTTTAGTAATATAAGTTGTTAGAATTGTTAACTTACACTTGGAGGTAACGTTTTCGTCTAAGGACTTCTTCAGCCTCGCGTTTCTGCCACTAGGATCGTTGCAGTTATGCTTTTCTGTTCCAACTTTTGAAAGTCAGATGTGATGTAATCGAAAAATAAGTGTTATCTGTATCATGTTTGTACATTTAGAATTCCATTTTTATGTTTGTTGCATATAGAATGTCTGGTTTTGCAAATAATTTCAAATTGTAATAAATGAGTACTTTTCAATGTTCAATCGAAAAATTTGTCAACCTTTAATAATTATATTTTGTACAAATTTATAATTTATAATGAAATAATAAAAAAATAACCTAATAATTTTAAGTCCTCAAGGCAAAGACTGTTGATTTGAGAGAGTGTTTAACACAAACAGAGAAAACACGGCCAGTAATTCAGTATTTTTAGTAATTTGGAGCAATCAAAGTTCCAAAGTAGAGGACGGTTACTGTATTTTATTTTTATTTTTGTATTTATTTAAATTGAGCTTCATTTTTAATGTTTTCTTTTATCGGATCATTTTCAGTCCACGAAGATTTTTCAATTAGCATAATAATTCAGACTTTCAGTGCTATACTTTCCACTATTTGTTAAGATTTTACATCAGCTTATGCGTCTTACAATTTTCCATAAATGTGTATCTTGTTAGTTTGCTCATAACTCCAGTTGTTAAAATTGTAAATCCTTACAAGAAGGTAAAGGGAGATATATAAATTACTCTACCAGCAATTTTATATTAACTAATTTTAAAAATACTTAACTAAGTGAATACGTAATTGCTTACTTGCTGACGCGTTTCAAAACATTGGTTCCTTTTACGAAGTATTTTTAAAATTAGTTTAATCAGTGAATTAAAGATGATTACATCAAGCAACTTCAATTTTATAATTATTTTACTATAAAACAAGGGATATGGTAAATAGCTCTTTGCAATAAAATGCAAACAAAGGTACATTTTTAACTTGAAATGTCTGTTGATAGTTAAAGCCAGAGGTATCCAAACTTTTAATCTAAGGGTTACCTTATAAATTCTCCACTAAGGCCCTCTATTAGACAGGTCCTCTCCTTATTTATTCTAACTATACATTATAAGATTAGAAAAATTTTGTAAAAGCATTTTATAAAGATCAATAAATTAGGCAATGTAGTTATGTCTTGATAAAACTGCCTCAAATATACGAAAACAAGGTACGTATACATCTGTGAATATTGGCTAGAAATCTACCTCGAGAACTCTTTTGCTCTTATAAAACATTTTAACAATGCTCAGAATTTCTACGACTAATGTTGTAAAGATGTAAAACTATGGTGCTTATATCAAATAAAACCTTCCTGCGTTTATGTCTTTCAAAAATTTCAGTGTATAGGTTAAACTTTGCTACAATACCAATATCTCTCTAGAAAGACTTCTTTTAACCTATGTAAAAAAATCATTTCAAAACTAAGCCTGTTTTAAAACACTTATTGTAATTTTAAATATTAAACCATCTATGAATATAATCAACAAAGTGATTGATCCATAATTATTTGTACACATATAAGTGAGTTTGGTAAATAGTTGCTACGTTCCTTTATTTCTAAATTAACTTTTTCCCTATAAATGAATGTACCCAGAATATATGTTCTCTAACTAATTTGTTTAGAATATAAACAACTACAGAGATGTTTCTTTGTAGATTTAGATCTTATATGCTAAACAAAGACATTTATGTTTTTGTACATTGTACATTTGGCTAGTAAATTAATTTTACAGATGAAAATGTTGCTTTATTTTAGAAATAAGTTGAATTGTTTTTTCCCAAACACTCAACTTCCTAAATATCTGTGACTATATACATGTGATTATCTCCAACTTGACAAGTGCCTTTCTTAACTGTAAAGGGCACCTATTTTGACACTCTCTAAACCAGGTGTCAATTAACTTAAAACTTAATGTGTATACCGAAGCTAATATACAATTACTGTTGTTTTAAAATTTCCTGTAAAACGTTATAAATTAAATTCATTAAAAGGCTTTTACTTAACACCATTAAAGCAGAATATTAAGTTAAGTGTAACACTTTAAACTGACACCATTATCCTAAAGGTTGTTCTGTTCTGTCGTCACATCTAGTGTGTGTGTGTGTGCGCGCACGTGTGTTTTTATCTGTATGTGTTTGTGCAATTATGTTTGTGTGTGTGTGTGTTTGTGAGCGTGTGCTTGTTTGTTCATGTGTGTGTATGTGTGTGTGTTTATGTGTGTGTGTGTGTGTGTGTGTGTGTGTGTGTGTGTGTGTGTGTGTGTGTGTGTGTGTGTGTGTGTGTGTGTGTGTGTGTGTATGTTTGTGTGTGTGTGTGTGTGTGTGTGTGTGTGTGTATGTTTGTGTGCGTGTGCTTGTTTGTTCATGAGTGTGTGTTTGTGTGTGTGTGTGTATGTATGTTTTGTGTGTGTGTGTGTGTGTGTGAGAGAGAGAGAGAAAATGTGTGTGTGTGTGTGTGTGTGTGTGTGTGTGTATGTATGTATGTTTGTGAGCGTGTGCTTGTTTGTTCATGTATGTGTGTGTGTATGTGTGTGTGTGTGTGTGTGTGTGTGTGTGTGTGTGTGTGTGTGTGTGTGTGTGTGTGTGTGTGTGTGTGTGTGTGTGTTTGTGAGCGTGTGCTTGTTTGTTCATGTGTGTGTATGTATGTTTGTGTGTGTGTGTGTGTGTGTGAGAGAGAGAGAGAGAGAGAGAGAGTATGTGTGTATTTTTCTTTGTGTGTGAGTATATTAATTAATTTTACATAATTCCTTAGTAAAAAAGTCAAAGAACTAGAGTCTTGTAAGGGTTTGGAACATGAATAATGTTCAGTCTTAAAGCCAAAATTTTGTAAACATTGAAAAATATTTTTTACAATTAAAATCTACCTGTATAAACAAAGAGTAAATAGGTATTCTAAACAATTCATGACCTTACAGATAAGTAACACACCAAGAAATTTACAATAATATACAAACCTTGTACATGGTACACTCGGACTTCCGTCATATATGTTTTACCCAATTGTTGACTCATACTCCAAAATGTCACGAAAATCCTCCCTCGACTCAATACACATTATGTGTTTCAAATTAGGAATTAAATGGCATCAAAATTTTAATTTTGAAGTAGAAATCAGTATGTGGGGTACTGTCATAAATTCAAGCACTCATTTATGCATTCAGCAACATTTTAGTAGTTTTACATTACTTCCTAATTTTTTGTTTTGCCAATTTAATAAAGGTAAGTATAATGATCATATTTAGAAAACTGTCCTATTTAGATATCTATCCTTATCATCTCACAATCTTGTTCTATAACGTTTCACTTTCATGAAACACAGGGCCTCCGGCAGAGCCAACTTTTGTGGATCACCCTATAGCCCTTTAATTAGGCCTATAATACTAACATCAGTTAATGAGAGTCTGGTTAAGAGAGGTTCACAGATTGAGTTGGTCTTGAGGCTTATAGAAATACTATGGCTAAACCAGGGATAGTATCCAGCAGCTGTAGGTTCTCACGTGTTCTGGTCATCACATCACTCAGCCGCCTGGTTATTATGTTAAATAATTGGTTCCAAACAAAACACTCTTAATGGTGAAACATTAACTAAACTAGTCATTTACAAAACTAGTCAGTTCAGCAAAAGGCTTTAATATGAAGCCACAATCATAACTCAAATCCTAGCTCATAAAAAAAACGTTTCTCTATAGTAACATTTGTATAGATTACTATATAGATTATACTATACAAATACTATACTATATAGAGTATATACTAAATTTAAATGTTAACATGGTAAATTCTCAAATTTCATACAATAGATCAAAAGACTGGATTAACCAAGGTGTACAAAAACTTCATTCAAATCATAAAACTTTACGTGGTAAGTAAATATACTTTATCCATTACATTATCATGGACAAGTATTTATGAAATATGTGTGAGTACGAGGTCTGTTCGAAAAATACGCGGACTGAGGTCATAAAAAACATGTACTTTATTTGGAAGTTACACGTCTGGGTCTTCTTCAAAGTACTCTCCTCCCCAACGGACACACTTATCCCAACAGTGTTTCCACTTGTTAAAGCAGTCCTAGTACGCTTCTTTTGTGATGGCGTTCAGCTCCTTCGTCGCATTTGCCTTAATCTCCAAAATCGTTTTAAATCTTCTTCCTGAAGGGGTTTTTTGAGTTTTGGGAATAAGAAAAATTCACAAGGAGCAAGGTCAGGTGAATAAGGGGGGGGGGGAAGAACAGTGATCGAGTGTTTGGCCAAAAACTCACGAGTTCTGAGTGCTGAGTGAGCTGGAGCGTTGTTGTGATGGAAAAACAAGTTATCACTTCTCCACAGTTCTGGCCTTTTGCGTCGGACGGCGGCCCTCAAACGTTTCAGTACTTCAATGTAGGTAATCTGGTTGACTGTAGAGCCTTCAGGGAGGTACTCGTAGTGAACAACACCCTTAACATTAAAAAAAACTGTCAGAATCACCTTCACATTCGACCGAACTTGGCGAGCTTTTTTGTGTCTTGGGGACATTTGACTCACCCATTGGGATGATTGGACCTTCATTTTAATATCGTAACCATACACCCATGATTCATCACAGGTTATAATTTTTGACAAAAAGTTCTCATTTTCATTTGAACGACCAATCAGTTCCCGACAAACCCGGACGCGATTGGCTTTTTGCCAGATTTCGCAGCGACGTGGGGCATCTTCAATTTTTCGGTCAAAATCTCGTAACAAGATCCAACTGATATCCCACACTCTTCGGAAAGCTCCCTAATAGTCAGACGTCGATTTTCACTCATCAGGGAGTTGATTTTGTCAACATGTGGGTCGTCAGTTGACGATGAAGGACGTCCAAGACGCTCATCATCATCAATCGACTGTCGGCCACCCTTGAAACATTCATGCCACTTGAAACATGCAGTACGCTTCATGGCAACATCCCTGTAGGCCGTGTTAAGCATGGCAAATGTTTCTGTTGCGGATTTCCCTAGTTTTACACAAAATTTCACAGCAATTCGTTGCTCCTTCAGACTGTCCACTTTACAATCCGACAAACAAAAAAAACACTTTACTAAACTGCGTGTACCTCATCAACAAATGAAGATATCTGCGACTGAAATACCGCTGATTTAATCAGCTGATTTATACGAACCTAGCAACACCAAGCGAAATTCAAACAGTCTGCGTATTTTTTTAACAGACCTCGTATTGTATACATGATGATTACCGTTGTTTATATTTCAAGTAATGAATCATTTTGCTTCCGAGACACTATGATACAAGAATTCTAGTGTTTGCTACTGCATAAACCCACAGTGAAATGAACATTGCAATTTAAGATAATAAAATGAGTTATTAATCCCCCCTCCCCCCGCAATAAACATCTACTCAGTTTGAGGTTCTGTTTATATTTCTACTCATTCCTATTGAAGAATAAATTGAACTGCATTTAATAAAAATCGGAAAAATTGTTTCTAATTGGTAACAATTTACATAAGAAAAATATAATACCAAAGCTCAATTATAAAAGTCTCAGATTTGAATAAAAATCGAGGAAACAAAAAAAAAATGAGCTAAATCATTGAAGGTGAAAGCCTTAATGAAACTGAGAGTGAGGATGTAGAAAAGATCTCAAGAAAAGTTTACATTTTATAAAGTAGATTTTTGACACAGAGTGTTTCTGTCGATCCTACTCTGATTATCAGGTTTTTCCCAGTTATATGTAGTGAAGTCATATGTATAACAGGACAATAAAATCTGACAATCTCTTTCATGAAGAAATGTTTTTAAAAGACTCTTTAAATAAACATTTTCATGGCAAGAATTATCACTTCACTAGATATTCTTCTAAAAGCAGACTCAAGGTGACAAAACATCAAAAGTTATTGACACTATTCAAAAAGACCATAGCAGATTAAAGTTTCTGAATAACTAATCATTTGTAAGAATATAGTTGTAAATTACACTTTTTGTATTAATTTAGCAAAAAACCACAACTTACTCATTTATTCAGCAAAAGCATTTCATGCTAGGTCAGCGCATTAATCAATGCTGTGAACTACTGACAAGACTGTTGCTCAGGTGTGTTGTCTGGGTGTGAGTCTGTGTTTTATTTCTGTTTTGTGGTGTGTTATTGTTCATACAGTAGTTGTTAATTATGTGCTCTACTTACAACTAACAACTACTCTATGAAGAATAACACGCCACAGAACAGAAATATACCACAAACTCACACCAACACAACACACCTGAGCAACCGTCTTGTCAGTAATTCAAAGCATTGAACAATGCGCTGACCTAGCGCGAAATGCGTCTGCTGACAGTACGTAGTGGTTTTTTCACCAAGCTAATACAAAAAACCTTAAGATGTAAAACACAAAAACTGCAAATATAGTTTTATTTGATTGTTTCTTTAGATTTGTACTAAGATTAAAGAAAATACAACAAAAATATCCACTTCACTGCAGAGTTTGAAAACAACAAAACATTGAATTTCTTAGACATTACCATAACAAAAAATCAAAACAAACATGAATTCAACATATACCGCAAGCCAACCATGAGAGACACACTGATACAAAACACAATAAAACCATCAAGAATGACCCTATATTGGTAATTCTACTACAACTGACTGAGTTTCAGTGCTGTTTATTTTGGTAAATACAGTATTAGCAATCAAAACTTACACAAAGATTAAATGGCAAACAAAATATACACTAATCTAATAGATATAACAAAATCCAAAAATGGAAAAACTTTATAATTCCTATATGAAAATACAGAATTATTCTTACCATGATATGCTCCTCGTTTGTTGCCCCTAACTATCACTTTTGAGGGTTCGTTTCCATGAGTATCTTGCTTGGCATATATTCTGATTAAAATATATTTGAAGACACCATTCGGATCAATTTCAACATCAGGAACTTGAGTCAAAGTTTGAGACATAATTGAAAATGCGGCTCTAACTTTACGTTGAAAAATGTCTAAAACAATTTTGGACACAAATATTTTAACCTATATTTAAACAAAAAAATTAATAAACCATACAACTATTTATAAACAGGTGATTTTCTGAAAAGAAAAAAAATAGTGTAAACTTTGGAACAAGACAAAAGTATAGTAACCGAAGTGGAAAAGTGAGATATAAAAGTGAATTAAATATAAACTTCAACTTCTTTCACAAGTTATTTATGACTATGAAAATACAATAAATAATGTGTCTGACTGAATTTAATAAAATAAAATATTAATAACTCAAGTTTAACTCATGCTGAAAGATTAGACTAAAATATTCTTACACATATATTAGTAATGTATTCAAACATTAGATTCTTCTTGAGTCAATATTTGTTAGCAAGAAATATAAATATATATCCCAACTATTTAACCAACAGTTTATGTTTGTTGTGTTCATGTTATAAAAATATTTTTTTATAATAGTAACTGTCCTAACCAAAAAATTATAGCTTCTGTTATAGCTATAATTTAATTAAAACACTTGTAAATATGTTACACTTGCCTATAGTAGCACTTACTTTTATAATTGTTGAGAACAGCCGTTTCGGAAGATGTGTCCCATTAGTCAACTCAGAAAACTACTGACCTCTTGGTTTTTGAAGGTTAGGGAGGAAGTGGGATATTAGGATGGGAATGTAGGTTGCAACTGCCAAATTGACCATTGCAAATATCTTAGTAATTGGAGCGAATAGACATTTAGACCAAATTGCCTAGATTTATACGAATTTTAAATAAATAAAACAAATATTCTAAAATAGGACAAATGTATGAAAGTAGGATAGACTAGGCCTAAACTTAATAAATTATAATTTTAAAATACCATATACAAAAAGCAAAATTAACCTAACATTCAGACTATAAAAATATAAAGCGATATTTGGATGAAAAAAGTTGCGAGAACCAAGTTATTTATAAAATCTTTCAACAGGGGCTTAAAATCAAGAAAAATTGCTAAAATAAGACAAGATAATAAATTAATTTAGAGAAATATAAATAAATAAATTGTTTTAACAAAATTTGAAATTCAAAGAAAACCATCATATAAAGTAAAATGCTCTAATAAAAGTCAATAAATAAACAATGGGGTTTACACAGGGACAGTGACGATTCTGAAGAAAAAATCGTGGGTTTTAAGCTTTACTCGTATCGAAGCCATCAAAGAGCTCGGACGTGTTGTATTAAGCTCTTGACGTTATGAGTCAGAAGATGTATTGAAAAGGTTAAAATAGTGCAAGATATGACACGGAAGTGTTAGGATATTTGAGCTACATGCTCAAATATCAAAATCAACAACACCTTGACCTGTAAAATGTGAAATTATAAATCACCGGAATCAGTGAATTTAGAGAAGACTCCGTTCATTAAACATATTTAAAAACATAATGAATTACATTGTAAAAGTTACGACTAACCAACCAACCCATTTAGTAAAATGATTAACCAAAAGCATTAAGATATTTACCAAGACCTACTAGACGTGAGGAAGCTGTTTCAAAACAAGAGTTAGAGAAGAAAGAAGTCATTAGTGCCCCTTATCTCCTAGCTAAATTTCTCGATAGAAACATCTGAAACTGCATAAAATTAAATAGCCTTTGTTATATAAAAATAACCTAAATTTAATACAGAAAATAAAACATGTAAATATTCCACACAACTCCACTTAAGTCTTCTTTGATACATCCAAACTATACACCAACATCCCTAGCCCAGGAACCATCAACATCCTTCACATGCTTATACACAAACACATTGACGAAAGTAAATAAACTAACAAAAAAAATCACATCAAAAAATTACTTTACCTAGTAAAACACTTTCTCAACCCAAAATGATGGCCTACTTATGAGATCCCCCATAGCCAGCAATATTCATACACCACATTGAACAAAAACCACATCTTACATAACAATAAATACTCAGACATCATTTACTGGTATAGATACGTCAACGACATTATCACATTATACAAAGGGAATAAACGCAGAGCACACATATGTGTAAAACAACTTGATTCCCTACACCCAAAACTAACATACGCCATCGAAACAGAACAAAACAACTCCTTTATCTTATTGGATCTTACAATTACATGTACAAACAAATACAAAAATACAGCATATTCCGAAAACTCACTAACACCAATACTACCACTCACAACTCTCCAAACCACCCACACTAACACAAACTAGCGGCTTACAACACCATATGATAAATCGTCTATTAAAAACACTGTTAGACAAAGAAGAACACTACCAAGAATAAATACCATAAAACATAGCACAAACCAATGGATACAACACAACAATGACAAACTATACAACCACATACAAAATTAATCCAATAACACAACTACAAATACACAACTTGACAAACCTATAAAATACTTAAAAATACCTTACAGATCAGCCAAAACCTATAAACTAACCAACACACTTCTTAAATACAATAACCTAACACCTAACCTACAAATTCTCCACAAACAAAACAAAAATAACCAACAATACATAACCAAACAATATGAGATAAACAAACATTTCAAACTACACCCTACATACATACTCAATGCCCAATTATGTAATTGAGTTATAATGTTATAACTCACATACACTTTTTAACTTTATAACCCCCAATACTCAACAAAATACTTCTACACCTTCACCTTAATATCCCACCCTCACCCGAACCTACAAAAAAACCAAGAGGTCAGTTACGCCTGAGATGACAATGGGACACATCTCCCGAAACAACTAGTAGCTCCTGGGAAGATGGAATCAATTAATATATAACTTAATGTGGCTTTACAAAAATTTAGTATAACATAGCATTTTTAGCATAACATTTTTAAACAATTACTTCATATGGTATTGTGTATTTACAAAACTCATTAAAATGAGTATGGTGAAACTTTAACATAAGTTTAAGCACTACTGTTTGTTTCCAATATTTAAAATATTCTTGAATTTTATAGTCCATTACGTTCGGTGAATCTTATTAATCACTTAAACAATAGTTTATGACTATCCAAACTTTGAATTTAGTAAATTTGTTAAAACTTACTGAGACAGAACGTTTTCAATTGCTATGTGCCGATCTTCATCAGTGTCTTCTGCTTGGAGATGTTGGGTCAAGTAGTGACGGTTTTAAAGGTAGGTTTTCGATAGTATCAAAGAGTATGTGTGATTTGTATTGTGTTTATTCGTTCAATATGTTTGTACTTTGTGTTTTTGTGTGTCTGTAAATTTCATATTGTTCTAGTGTGTTGAGATGTGGTCCTTTTTTGTTGATGTGTAGGATTTCTAAATTATGATATATGTCTGTGTATTTGTGTCCTGTTTCTTTTAAGTGATTGTAAAATGTTCAGTTGGTGTTATGTTTGTGTTCTTCGACTTCTTCGATTTGTATTGTGTTTGTTAGTTTAATATGTTTGTACTTTGTGTTTTTTGTGTCTGTAAATTTCACATTGTTCTAGTGTGTTGAGATGTGGTCCTTTTTTGTTGATGTGTAGGATTTCTAGGTTATGGTAAATGTCTGTGTATTTGTGTCCTGTATCTTTTATGTGGTTGTAAAATGTTGAGTTTGTGTTCTTCGAATCTTTGTTTAAAGCTGCGACCTGTTTGTCCAATGTAGAATTTGTTACATTCGTCGCAGTTCAGTTTGTATATGCCTGGTGCTTGTAGTTTATCCTTGTTGTTGGTGTTGTGTTGTATTTTGTATTGTAACTTGTTCTATACAAACTGAACTGCGACGAATGTAACAAATTCTACAATGGTCAAACAGGTCGCAGCTTTAAACAAAGAGTCGAAGAACACAAACTCAACATTTTACAACCACGTAAAATATACAGGACACAAATACACAGACATTTACCATAACCTACACATCAACAAAAAAGGACCACATCTCAACACACTAGAGCGATATGAAATTTACAGACACACAAAAACACAAAATACAAACAAATTAAACGAACAAACACAATACAAATCACACATACTCTTCAATACTATCAAAAACCTACCTTTAAAACCGTCACCGCTTGACCCAACATCTCCAAGCAGAAGACACTGATGAAGATCGGCACATAGCGATCGAAAACGTTCTGTCTCAGTAAGTTTTAAGATATTTACTAAATTTACTAAATTCAAAGTTCGGATAGTCATAAACAATATGTTTAAAATATTAATCAGCATCCCAGAAATAATCAATTTTAGCAAAATAAATTATACAATGTGATGCAAAAGACTTCAATCATAATGTAAATAATAATACTTAGTGCTAATACCCAAATATTTTTAATTTTTTAAAAAAGACAACTTTACAACATACAAGACTTTTTACAATCAAGTTATTTTATTTTACACTACATTAAAATATAGTAAAAAATATCTAAATAGGCTAGAATTGTTTGTAAAAAAAATAATGAAGTGAGCTTAGTTGGGTCAACTATTTTACAAGCATGGGGACCTTCATTTTTGGTACAAGATTTTGCATCACCACCCAAACCAAAATGTTTACCTAATGCCTTAGCAGACATTATTTTTTAAACAAATCTATCATAACGTGATTTTGTGTAATGCTATATATACTGTAATGTGTTGCTGTTTTATTTTTTTTAATATTGATTTTATACAGTTTTGCGTGTACAATAAGTTATCTTTCTCTCTTTTTAAAATTTGTAATGTTTGGGGGCACCAAAACCAGTGTATTTTTTCAATGTTTTTGAATCCATTTTATTGTGAAATAACATATTTTCAATTATTGAAGGCTTAATACTGACAGAAGGAATGTCATGCTTAATTTTGTAGTAATTTCACAAAAAAATTATTTCTTGAATTTTGTACTCCATTACTTTTGGTGAAACTTAATCAATCACTTTTACACTAGTTTGACTATCCGAACTTTAAATTTTGTAAATTTATAAAAACTTACTGAGACAGAACGTTTTTGATTGCTCCGTGGCAATCTTTGTCGGTGGCATCTGCTTGGAGTTGTTAGGGTTAAGCAATTACGGTTTTAAAGGCAGTTTTTCGATAGTTTTAAAGGGTATGTATAATTTGTATTGGGTTTGTTTGTTTAATATGTTTGTATTTTGTGTTTTTGTAAATTTCATATTTTTCTACTGTGTTGAGATGTGGTCCTTTTCTGATGATGTGTAAGATCTCTAGGTCTACCACAACCTAGAAATCTTACACAACAACAAAAAGGAACAAATCTCAACACACTAGAACAATATGAAATTTACAAAAACACAAAATAAAAACATATCAAACAAACAAACCCAATACAAATCACACTATTATACTATCGAAAACCTCCCCTTAAAACCGTCACCACTTAACCTAACAACTCCAAGCAGAAGACACTAACGAAGATCAGTGTAAAAATACTGCTGTCTTATTGAGGTTATGTTTGGTAATTTAAGGTTGATACATAACCCTTATTAGGTTTTAAAATTAAATAATTGCGGTTTAGCATTTGGAAAAATACTGTACAATTTCATTTACACCGGTAAATCAGTTTAACTCTTTTCTTTTATATGCGTATTCTACCACTGTCTAACGTTAAGGTTATTCTATTTTGAAACATAGAAAGTTATTAAAAAAATATTAATATAAAAATAATCCTAGATGATGAAAATTGTAAACCCATAGCAGAAAGTTATATTGTTTACTGAAATATTACTAACTACATACCTGCTTTATTACTTCTTCGTAACAAAAATAGCATTGAATAATCCTAACCAAAATGTATGGGGTTTCGTTTTAGGGCATACGATATTCGAATCAAACAAAACTGGTGCACTATGTTGACTGCAGTGCAGTCTGCATTCGCAGGTATTAAATCACTGTAATGGCAATTTCGTCGTCACAATTTAAATGTAAGCAAAAGCTGTAGTGAAAATTACGATCCTAAAAATAACATACAGTTCATTTATTTTTAAAATGAAAATTGTTCAAGATACAATTTGTCAACGACAAAAATTTTCGAAATACTATAAAAAAGATGAATTTTAACTATTTTGATATAATATTTGTAAAATATACTCTAAGAAAAATTCATCTGTAGATAAATATTTCCAAACAAATACACATGCTACAAAAAACATAATAATAGTTTAAAACATATCATATCAACAAATTATATGACTTCATATCAATCGGTTCCCTTACATAACGTTTACTCTTATCTATTGTTTTGGTGTACAGTTAAAGCTTAGCCTACTTAGCTTTAGGTTGAGGTTACATTGCATCAGAAATCGTAAGAATAAGTGGTCGTACGAATTCGTAAGTATAGAATTGTAAGACTTCATACGAATGGCGTGGAATTCACAACATTTGCGAAATCATACGATCTATCACTTGTTAAAGATGATGCCTGCTGAATGTGATAACGATTTTTTAGACTCTCATGCAATAAGATATGTTTAGTAGACAAATTCAACAGAAGTGAGTGGGTTCAAGAATTTTGTGAATCAAGGGTTGAGAATGGGGATTTTGCAAGATCCTATGATGAGCTTACTAGAGATGACCAAAAGTTCTTTGAATATACCCACATGACACTTTTTACATTCGACTACATTTTTAATAATGTCAAGGAAAATTTTCAGAAGAATTCAAACTTTCAAAAATGTATTTCTCCACAGGATAAACTTATTATAACATTGAGATAAGTAAAATTACATTACATAAACAAATTTCATTTATTTAACATGTTTTAAAAAGAAAATTTACTAATTAATTGAAAAGATCTGCTGTAAGTTGGATATATATTTTCCTGATGATGTTGAACAAGTTCTAATGATGATGTGGAAGACTGTGACGGTGAAGTTGTTGTGTAAAAGGCTGAACTCGGCTGTTGGATGGAAACATTGTTGTGATACAATGCTTCATATTCCTCAGCGAGAATTTGTTTGATTTTTGCTCTAAGAAACATCTTACCCTGGGTTGGAAGTTGCTTGAGATATGGAATAAGACTAGCAAAATGGTGATCATTATCATTCAATGTCTATAAACTCAGTTTGTAATAGTGTAACTTCTTTTCTTCCACCGGCATTAATTTCTGGAATATGTCGTCTCTCTCATTTTTCTTTTTGAAGTGTTGTTGGTTTGCTCTGGACCTCTGGTAAGATGGATTGCTTGCTGTTAGATGGTGTAGAAAGTATACCTTCATCTTTAACTTCCAAGTTCGCTGTTGTTTCGGAGTCAGAATTTTCAAGCAAATTAATCTCTTGTAATTGATCAACAGGTGGCTCGAATATTTCATGTGAAATGTTAGGAATATTCCCACTTGTTTTCCGGGGAATAAACTGATCTCTAACAAATATCATATTGGGAAAAAATTGCCATTTGCTGAATGTATCATCAGGAGCGTCTCCAAATCTCTTGCTTTAATTTCTCTAAGTTCTTTCAGAAAGGTATCATGTAGGTCTCTCCATTTCTGAAGAACAACATCATATGTAACAGAAAACACCGTTTTCTTATAACTTTGCACTGCCCCTAACAACTAACAGCTCAACAAAAGCATGTTTTACTTTTATTTATTATTAGTATTTTTTTTTTTTTAGGTACCAAGGAACAGGGTACTCTTTTCAATCTTTCGTTTTCTTGTTCCAGATGTCACACACAATAATTCAGGTAATAGTTTATGACACATGTTCAGCGAAATGGGACATATTTAATAAAAAGAAAGTTTGAATGGTGTTTAATTATTTTTTGCTGGTTTAATTTATTTTTAAACTTATTCACTGAAAGCAATAATGTTAAATAGATCAAAATTTAATGATAAATTAAAGAGAAACAAGCATGTAAAGTATAGATGAAAAATGTTCAACTTTATATCTGTAATCTGTGATTGTTGAAGAAATAAACAAATTTTACTAACCTGTTGAGCTCAGTGCCTCTGCCACTTCCTTCCATAACTTTTTGTTTAAATCTCTGTTGTGATACTGCTTACATTTTTGATCCCAAAGTAAACATTTTTTCTCAACAAGTGTTATTAGATGCTCACAATCCATGGTCAATTAAAACGAAGACGTTTGTAAAAAAATTGATGAAAAAACAAATATTTTGTTCTGATACAACTAGGCATAAGACTTCATGAGAGTTCCTACAAACACATTGGAACCAAACTAACCACACCCATAACATCATGGTGATTGTTTACTTCTGACGATTTTGAACGAATATGCACGTCCACTTTTTCTTACGAATTCCGATTCAATATAACCTCCCACTAAGGCTATACACTAATACAAGAATAATGAATAATATCACAGCCTTTCCATTTATAATACTGTAGTACCATTTTGTTTGCTTCTAGCACGGTGGAGTAAAACCTTTTCTAAAAACTAAATGCTCATGGAATATATTTCAATGCAAACATGCTAGCGATATACCGACGTTTGACATTATGACCCAAAGAGCATACATTGTGTAATGCAACTGTATTAGCCATTCAAATGTTCATCTATTATAGTCTAAACATTAGTGAAATTTTTGATGATTTCATTATCATTTTATGGTTCATCAGTGACAATGTAATTTTTTTCTTCCTGGTGTTATTTCATTATTATTTTATAGATATTATTTTGAAATATCTACAATGGATTCCATTCTCCTTACAATGTACACTGTTACTGGACTATTACATGAAGGGCATGATGTTCACGGTCGTCATCTAATTTGTTGGCACCCAGGGGAAGATTTCCTCAGGCCACCCAAACTCAAACTAAATGAACCTACGCAACATTATTATTATCTGTCAGCATACAAACACACAGCGAGTGACATCATATGACATTATAAATATATTGAGAATAAAAACACAAGTGTGAGGTCTATTGGTGAGAGAAGGAGGGGATTTGGCCCTCAAGGTTGTGCAGCATCTATCTATTGTAAAACTTGCTGCGGGTAGAATGTGGGAACAGAGCTTTTGGTATTGACTTGGATTGAGGAAGGGTTTCTCCCAATGTCAGGACGTTATCTTTGTTGGATGGTAGAATAAGGTGTTTTTATGCTGTGGGACTATGTTTATTTAAAAATAGCAGCGTTTCTAGCTGACTGGCCTTGATTTTTTTTCACATGTATGATGTAGATGTATGTGTAACATAATGAAGTGTAATAATGTGTGATTTTATTCAAACAAAGAGGTATTATATTCTACTAAAGCTAGTTAGAAAATAGTACATTTTATTATTTTTTTATAATGTGACTTACAGACTAGACTACTCCTATGACCGTGATTAACATGCCACTAATTACAGAATTGATAGTTTTGTGCATGAAATTTAAAAACTAGGCTGTGTAATGGAAATGGAGTTATTTTCAGAGTGTCTTATCAAATAAATACATTCTTTTAGAACTAACGGTTTAATGTTCAACTTAATACTAGTTACATATGACTTGAGCTAAAATATTCTAGGAGATATATATATGTAAATGGCAGGAGGAAAGAGAATGCATAATGTAGGGATGTTTTGAGGATTTCAGTACTACTTTTGATGGAAAATAGAAGGGAACTGACTGAGCTAGTATGTTAGTAAGTTGAGGTTTCTGAGGCTAAAAACCAACTGAGAAAATCAGCAAGACAAGAACAGCAAAAGAAGTTTCAGATATTGATTTTTGAGAGCAACCAAGGAGACTTTGAGTTACGTCTGAGTGAAGAAGATTGAAGGGATTTGCAGGACATTTTAGGGCAGAGGGAAGAAGAGGGTATCCATCTATATAGGAGAAATAGAGGAGGAACCTAAGATGAAGCAACGTGGGACACCTGCAGAGGTGGGACAGAAAGAGGAGAGTCAGCAAAAACAGTGAAGTTCCTGTCAGACAAGAAGGAATGGAGGAGAATGACCATGTGTTTGTGTGTAGGCCTGGTGATCACTTTATACAGGAGTCTAGGATGCCAAATTCGGTCAAAGGACTTACTGATATTGAGAATGATTGTAGTTATGGGTTACTGGTTGTTTAATGCTCCTACTACCTTGTTCATCAATTGTAGCAGTTGTTGCTTGGTGGATTGCCCTCTATGAAATCCATAATGAAGGAAAGATACAGTTGTGTAGAAGGCATTCGAAAACATTGGATATGGTGGGAAGGAGGAAGATTGGGTGGGAGTTGTCAGGACATTGGAGGAATTTACTAGGTTTAGGAAGAAGGATGGCTGGTGTCTTCCAGCAGGAGGAGAAGTGATGTAGCCAAATAGAGAAGTTAAAGATTTAAAACATGAGAATAGGGTGAATTTTTCAAGGAGGAATAATTTGGAAAACCTAGATACATAAATTGAATAGAATATAGAAAAGGGAACGGCCTTCATCAAATTAAGATAAGGTACTAAACATTGAATTGCATTGGCTTGGTTTTTGCATGAGCAAACATCATGAAAATGTCCATAATTTATTTTTGTATCATATCATTTCCAATGGACAAGATGGTTAGAGAATTATTTTCCTCTGTGATATCATTGATGGTAAATATGTCCTTATAAGTTTTAGCTTACTAAAGGTACACTCAACACTTGCAATTGTTACTACTGTAGTAAACAAAATTATTACTACAACATAGAGATTTATTAATCAGTCTTGCTACCCGATTTTTTCACTACCTGCAATGAATCAATAGATTGAACTTTGGGTTATTATAGCTCCAAGATGGAATTTAAATGTTATAGCTCACAAAAAAGTCCATTGCTGTTGCTATGCAATTTGTCATCTGTATTTTTAAGAGAGGTTTTAGTTTTAAACAACTTTCTTTACACATCGGTTCCCATTGATAAAGCTATCTCGTCCCTAGAGAATGTGTTTAGCATGGCTACAGGTGAGGGTTTGACCTCATCTATTTTCCATGTTCTTTAAGAAACTTCTTTATTTATTTTTTTTGAATTTTTAGTCTGCTTAACTCTTGTAAATGTATTATGCTTCAGATAAGCATGTTCAACACATTTCTCCTGTATTATCAATTGTTTTTTTAGAGCAACATGATTTAGTTACCAAGATCACTTGACGCGATGAATTAACTCGTACCTCTAGATCGCTTGGATCGCAAATAATGTAATCCACAATGGCTTGTCATCTCTTGCTACAAAGTTAGCCACATTATACAAAAACACCCACTGCCAGTTACGGCAGTTATTGACTCACTTTTCCCTGAAGTTACAATTCCCTCTTGAATATGTCTTCTGTAGAAGTTTACACCTTGTTACCACTTTCATACAAATAGAGACATGTGTTTTTGTGAGTTCTTTTTTCAAGGAAGATTAGTTGTATTTCTAGTCCTTCTGCAATTCCCTTTTGTGCAAATTTGTGATATTGTAACCATTTACTCTAAATGTGTTGAAGAACTTAAAGGAATTATTGCTTTTTTGAAAGCATCACTGATGTCTTTGATTTAACCTTGAATACAATTACTGATTATAGTGATTTCAATCAGCAAATTATACTATACTAGTAAGCATTCTAAGAAATAAAAGTCCTTCATCTGGTGGGCTAAGGATGAGCCTCATTCACTGTCAAAGAATGTTCATTTTTTTCATTCAATTCGGTCAAAGCAGCTCAGATTTTGACAAACTAATAGCTATCAATAGCTTTGATCAAGTCTGGCCTACAAATCAAGGACTTTGTTCAATTATCATACTATGACACCCAGAGGGAAAAGCTTGTAAAAACCAGGGAAATCTTCTAGAACTCGAACTTGAACTACTTTTTAGCTTGCTACAGTATTGGCACTATTTCTGAAATCATGCTCTCCGATTGTCTTCTATGTTTAGTCCACATTCGGAAATTTCTTTAAACGCAATTTAATAAAAGAAACTCTCCAGAGATTTCTTTAGTCACTTGATACGCCATAGAGCATTTTTTATGTTATTGGTGTCAACTATTTTTTTCCAAAAATTCATCATTATTTATTGACCTTGAACAAATGTGTTGACCTTGAACAAATGCAACTTAACATTCAAATTTCAATTATACCTAACTCTGAAAAATTCATTACATACATCTAACGTTTTTAAAATTGTTATACTTTTTCCATTGCTGTAATCAATTTGGTTACTCCGCCCACATAATGGCCCTGTTAATGTTCTGTATAGAAATGGTGAGTTGGTCAATTCTGTAAAACAAATTGTCAATGCTGGTTCTGTTTACTTTAAAAATTTCACTTACAAAAGTGAAAAATACTCAGATAAAGGTGTAAAAGTTCTGATGTATTATTGTATTGAATATCTTCCCAAATCAACTCTCAATGAACTATTTTTAATTTCTGTGGAGATCATCTGTTAATTAGGATTGGATTGTGAGTGTGATTTTGGGCAGGAAAACAAGTTTTAGTTTGGTGTACATGGTGAAAAAAAGGATTATAAGAAGGATAACTATATTGTGAATTAAAAGTTTAACAAGAAAAACAAATATATTGTAGTTATTGATACAGGTTCTTTTTTTGTCTATTATTTACAATCATTAATATATGTCAGGTATGAACCAGGTGTATTCTACTGCAGGTATGAGGTTTATTGAGTTTGTAAAAGTTGAAAATTTGTTAATTTGCTAAAAACCTTTGAATATTCCAACTTTATTCTTGAAGTTTTGCCTAAAGGAAAACAGTATTTGGAAATTTTCAAACTAAATGTTCATGATGTTTCTTGAAAACAGCCTTACAACTTAGCATGCATACATTAATGTAACTGACTGTCTCTGAGTTAAAAATATTTATACAACTGCTGATTCTCAAGGTAAACTGAAAATGTGTTTGGTCTGGAATGCTTCAGTAATACTATGTCTATAGATCAATTTCTATTGATCCTATGATACCTATACATTTAAAGATTCATAAGGCATACAAAGAAAACATTCAAGGATAAAACACAAACTATTGTTGATCATTTCAACAACAAAATGAAGGCAGTTGATAATGTTTAAAAGTAGTTGATTATTAATATGGCAACGGTGCTTTGGTTATGGAGATTACATTTCCACTAATATATAAAATTCAATTTTTATAAGCATGAAGTCAAAAGGCAAATGTCAAACTGTACAACTCACAGCAAGGCCTAATTCTGATTTTTTTAAATTTATCGTGGTTAAAATGATCAAACCACTGTTACATCATTGCTTGCTATGATATAGTGTAATGTGTGGAAATCCATAATATTATCCCTAAATCAGATAGTACTCCTCATTCAAATAACTTCTTCTGCAACAATCAACTATCACCCTTTTCTGATACAAGGGTATGTGATGTAACATCTCCTCCCCACATTTATAATACTGAATCAACGGCAATTGTATTGAGCCTAGCATTACTGAACCACAGCTTTTGGCACATTACACATTGGGCAACAATGCATCCTTAACAGTATTAGGCATCACATTGTTAACATTATTATTATCTAATGATAATTTCATTCATGAGTATATGTACAAAAAATTAAAAAGTTAATAACAACTTTCTAAATTTGTCTCACAGCAATTGTTGAATAATGAATTCAACAATATGTTAATCAATGATATTTCTTACATTTAAACATAATAATTTCCTGAGCTTGTATCTTGAGAATAACAAAGTCATGAATTCATCTGAAACCTTTTCTTGAACGATAATATCTAGGAGTAACTTTTCTCATTCGTTTCCTATTTATTGGCCTTCTTCTGATATTGTATTTATATGGTCTTCTTATAATTTTTGGATCCTGTTTTTGAATATTCAAGTAATTTGAACAAAATAGAATCTGAAAAATATTTAATGAGTTTAAATTAATTATACACACCCACAAACACACACACACACACATGCTCGACACTCATACATACATACACACACACACACACACACACACACTGCAACGGGCTGGAGACCGTGGCAAGTGGGAAATAAGTAATTTCCTGTTTTTTAGAAATAAAGCTGTTTTTAAAATAATCAAGTAGGGAATTATACAATTAATAAAGAGGGAAAAATTAAATAAAACAGTAAATAGAATAGTTAAGCCACATTAAAGAATGTTATAAAATAAATTTGTAATAACTAACTAAATTTGAACATCGAGAGTGAAGCGAAAAAATTCTAAGTGCCTAAAAAAGCTATTTTTCGAACCAAACCACGTAGAACTTTCATCGACATTTTAAAAGAACCACAATAACCTAGAATGAACATTAGAGAAAACAGAATTCAAAAAACTTAAGAAACAAAAAAGTTACAGCCGTTTAAATAAAATAGACATTTTTCAGTGTTCTAAAATTAATTATCAAACTATGCAAGCTAAAACAGATTCGTTGCCCGACTTGCCTGTACAAGGAATAAATCGAGCGATAGCAAACTTTGCAGGCGGGGTGCGGTAGGTTAAATTCACCGCTATATATACTTGGTCTCTAAGCCTTTAGAGACAGTCTGTAATAATTTTTTAACACGAGGTGCCGCGGGACGCTATGCTGGACCGCGAGTAGAAACCGTCAGCAGGCCAGATGGACCATAACCTCAGCGCTTTCGACATCCAGGACCACCAAAGGATGAAGGCTCCAGACTCAGCCTCCAGGACGCTCGAATAGAGGGAAACCACCACCGATGAACCAGGGATGGCGACTTCCGGTGCTCAAGGACCAGGGAATCCAGACGAGGGACCCCGAGGACCGGCAGGAACATCTTTGGCAAGTCATTTTCTTTATTCGATACCAGTCACGTCAAATTTAGTTAGTTAATTTTATTAAATTCAAACAAATTTGCAAGCTTAAAACAATGACTTCACTCTTTATAAAATTTTAATAAATTGTATGCTAAGTAAATGAATTTATGTGTTCAGAATATTTAAAATAATGAATATTGAAATTACAAAAGGTTTTTGGCCATATGCCGTTTATTTAAAGGAAATGAGAAATTCTCGAATATTATAAATTTAAAAATTAAAGGTCATAAAATATGAATTTACCAATTCCATATAGGAGATAAAATATTATTATGTGTAATTTTGAAAATAATTTTATGTTAATGTCAATGTAATCAATCTATATGCAAAGTATAATTTTTTAAAGCATAAGAAACAAGAAGTAACTCAGTGAATTGTTTTGCTAATATAATTGTGTAATACTTTAAAGGATAAATTTTCTTTTTTATTTCAATAAATAGAGTTAAATATGTCATAAAAATCAACATTATTTGCATTCCATCCTGTGTCAAATAACCAATAAAAACTGTTTAGCTTTTTCCAACTAATATAAAAATGATTATCAAATCAGTAAACAAATTTAATTAAATTTCATTAAATGGTAATAGATTAAGCCTAATGTTTTAAAGAGTTTCTCTCTACTAAGTTCATGAGCTAGTCTAAAGATTAGTTGGTTTTTTGTAATAAAAGTCCAGAGATTTATCTACTGGCAGATTGTGTTTAAGAGGACACAGGAGCCTTTTAAAATAGGTATTTTTAAACACAATCATATTTTGCACGTTCCCTTGCTGTTTCTGCAGATCATCATCAGGTGGTAAGACTCTGTGTTTAATATGTGTATTATTCTAAATGTGTTTCTTTCCAGCTGACTATTAATTTGACATGTGTGACTATACTTAGACCATACACAATTGATAAACGTATTTAGGAGTGTTTATTCGTATTTTAAATAGTAGTCAGCGGGAATAGGCTTGTTGTGGGCTTGGCCCCACGAGCGGGAAACATACACTTAACTCTGGGAGTTTAGCACGGTTTTACCAGCAGGGTGATAGGCAGATTTTTGGTTGTTTATAATTATGTTTTTCTTGTAAACAATTAAATTTTAGTATTCTGCAAGAAAGGATTTAAACAACAAACGACCGCGTAGTGCTGCGGTAGTAGGGACGGAAGAGGAGAGGTGGGGGGACGTTGCAGAAATGGCGCCCGAACGGTAGGGACTTTGAACAGGTTCCCTATATCAAAATTCAATAGTTAAATAATAGAAATAAATCGAGATAGCTTAAATAAATGAAGTCAAAATGTTTTAAATAATGTAATTAAATTTTTAATAATATAAATTGAACGAATCTAAGAGCGTACGAATAAAAATAAAATAAATAAATTTGAATAAAGATTTAGTCGAAAGAGCGGGTAGGCACCATCTGGCCTAAACCAAATCAAAAAGAAAGAAATAAGGAAATAAATAATTAATTGAATATTAAATAGTAAATCAAAATGTCAAAACCCGAGATAGATAAATTGATGGCCTTTTTCAAGGCAAAGGAGGAAAAAGACAAAGAAGAGCGAGAGAAAGAGAAGGCGGAAGCGAAACGATTGAGAGAGGAAGAGAGACAATTGAGGGAGAAAGAGAGGGAGGAAGCAAAACAAAAAGAGAAGGAGAGAGATGAAAAAGAAAAACGAGAGAGGGAGGAAGCAAAACAAAGGGAGAAGGAGAGAGATGAAAAAGAAAAACGATTGAGAGAGGAAGCAGAACAAAGGGCGAAGGAGAGAGAGGACAAAGAAAAACAATGGAGAGAGGAAGAGAAACAATTGAGAGAGAAAGAGAAGGCGGAAGAGAAACGATTGAGAGAGGAAGAGAGGGAGGAAGCAAAACAGAGAGAGAAGGAAAGAGAAGACAAAGAAAAACAAAAGGAGAAGGAGAGAGAGGACAGAGAAAAACAATGGAGGGAGGAAGAGAAAATGGAAAGACGACATTTATGGGAGGCTTTCCAGTCAAAATTCGAGGACTATCAAAAAGAAAATGAGACTAAGACAAGTCATATATATGAAAAGTTAAGCGAACATGAGACAGAAATAGAGAGACTAAAAACTAAAACGGAAACAAAAACGGCTAAATTAAACGAGAAAGTACAGGATATCCAAGAGGATATTAAAACGGTAAAGCAACAAGTTGCGAAAGTAAAGCAAACAGCTGGAGCGGGAATAGTAACACAAGTTTGCTTACCAAGGGTAATAGACAGGAACGGGGAGGCTACGTACCGTAGGATTGAGTTCTGTGGGAATGACAAGGAAGATCCAATGACATTCCTAGAGGAAATAGAAAATCTATTTTCTGAGATAGACAATACTATGGACGAGACTGCAAAATTAAGAATAGTAGAGCGATATTTGAAAGGGGCAGCGGATGCATGGTGGAAAGCCATAAAGAACAATACAGAAACTTATTCTGAATTCAGGCAGGAATTCACGGAGCATTTCTGGAGTTATCGCCAGCAGGATCGGGTACGCAGACAAATAAATCAAGGGCGCTACCATAATAATGGACCATACTCTATGGCAGAGTATTTTATTATGATGGTAAACAGGGCGAAAAACTTAGACCCGATAATCCCAGAGAACCATCTAATTTTCATGTTAATGAAACACTTTGGGAGTAACGTTCAGCTAGCTAGTGTGGGGAACCCCACAAGTAACATCAAACAAGCGATAGTTTTCCTACAACAGCTAGACAGCGTTACTGATAACGGAAATGGTAATGGGATCGCTCAAAGAAGTCAACAGAGGCAGGTTGCTCCAAACCAACAACCTAACCCTAACCCAAGGTCCCATGGTGATACCGCAAAATACCAAGAGACCAAGTATCCTAAAAACCCTCATCCTAAATCGCCTATCCCCGGACCAAGCGGCCACAAGCCAAAAAACTAAATATGAGGATCTCTGGCAACAATCAGGGAGATAAGTTAACCAGGTTAGAGATCCGAAGCAAAAAGAAGTCAAAAATAATTCAGAGCGAGAGACCGAAGGAAAAGCCGGTTTACCATCATAATAAGATCAGCCTAGACGGTTTTTCCATGTCTATTAGGGACGATTTGTTAGAGGAAAGAATTGACTCGGTTATAACACTAGAGAATATAGACCAGTGTCCAGTGATAGAGTGCGAAATTAAAGACCATAAGTTAATTGCACAAGTTGATACAGGTGCCCAAATGTCTGTGATTAAAACAGAAAAATACATAGCCCTAAAACAAAGCGGGAATTTATTCTATGAGCTACCTATAGCTAACGTAGCGATAGTCACAGCATTAGGGTCAACCTGTAAACGAGTCAAATTACAAACGATGCTACCTCTAACATTAAACGGACACACAAAGGAATTTGTTTTCTTGATTGTGGACAATCTACGGGTTGACCTCATCTTGGGAGCAAATACTTTGTGTGCGTTAAAAGCCCGGATAAACATGGAGAGATCGTTCATGACGTACGAGATTGATGGATATCTGCTGCACCAGGAGTTTCTTGTATCGAATAATAATAAAAGTAATATAAAACAAGAGATAGGATGTAACAAAATTAATAAAATAACAAACAAAAATACTAACAAAAATGTAATATGTTCCGACGTTACAAGCGGGGAACAGGAAATAAATATAATAGGCTCGCCTGGTATAGACGGGTCAAGTAACGACGGCAAATTAACACCTGTAGAGCCGACATTGGAGGGCCCGATAGTGAATAGCGTGCAGATGGGGCTGTTCACGGGCAAGGATCAGGAAGATGGGTCCTTGTGCGAGTTAGGTGATGACAAACTAAAAAATAAACAAATACTAAACAAAAATATAACTAAAAATGTAAAATGTTCCACCGATACAAGCGGGGAACAAAAAATAAAACCAAAACAATTGTCAACGAATAAAGTTAAGAACGAGATTACCAAAAATTTAAATAACAAATTGTGCGAAAATTCAAGGGAGAGTGAATTATTAAACTGTGAAAGAACGGAATCAAGTAAGCTAACGGGATTAAACAAAGCAAAAAATGGGTTAACCAAACCTACAACAAACAAATTAAATAATGACGAGGGAGGATTCAACGAATTAAATAAAAATGGCTACAAGCCGAAACAAATAAAATTCCAACAAGTTAGGGAAAGACCTAATTGTCGGGAAACAAATCCGTTAGACTTAACAAGAATCCCAAAGCACTTTAATTCTAATCAATCTTGCTTGAAAACGAAGTCCAAATTGTTTGTTAAAAATAAATTTAGAAGTAAATCTCACCAGTATAACAATTATCAAAGTAAACCAAGTAAAAATAAATCAAAAATAAAAATAAAATACAGGAATTACGCACAATGGCGTAACACAAAACGCAAGAAAGAAAATCAGAACGCGTAAAACATATCTAAAAATAAACACGATTAAGTTGGAAAATACAAATAATCATGGCATATTAAACAAACAAGAAATGTTGAAATTACAAGAATTGATAAACAGTTATTCAGACGTGTTTAATGAAAGGTTTTATGAATAAGTAAAAAATATCTTAAAACTAAATGCTATTAAGAAAGGCATTACCAATAAATAACCGCTGTGCTTTAAATAAATTAGAATTGTCTAGGTTACAACAATAACAATAAAGTATTCAGATGGTTTGAATGAAAGACCCACCAAGTCGAACAAATGTAAACAAAGGCTCAAGGTTAAGGCAATCACCAGTGTTTGTAAACACGGCCGCAAGGAAATATCCGGTGGACGGGCGGGGAACGAGTTTATAAAAACATTCCTTGCAACAAAATAAGCCGGACGTACCAAAATAGTAGAGGGCAAAAAAGCCTAAATGTATTTAAAACAGGACAAAGTCAATAAGATGTTCTACGGAATTTCCAAAATGTTTAATGGGAAATGTTTACGGGATAAGAAGCAAAATCAGGAACAATAACCTGATTTGTTACGATTAATCAAACCAACTGTGTCAACAATTATAAAATATCTTGTAATGTATTCTGTAAAATTGTATATGATGTTAAAAACATTAAGAAGCGTTATGACGAGTAAAGGGATTCTAGAATGTGAACTTTACACCGATCATAATCCTAAAAATACGGAAATGCCAAATTAGAATATTGCTGCAATAATAGAACCAGTACGCGAGCGATAAGCTAAGTTAGGCAGGAATTAAATTGTCAGAATGATTAATAAACTGATTTAAAGTAGAAACAAGAATAAGCAGTAGTTGAATAAAGACTTTAAGATTAGCTACTTGTTTGTAAAGGGACAAATGTTTAAATGTAAAACAAACTATTTAATAACTAAATCAACATTACAAAAGTATTATTCAGGAAGTCTTTGTGTACTGAGCAAACATTGCCGAGCTACATCCACTGCTTAAATCAAACAAGCGGGTTAAATCAAGCAACAATCAGGAAGATAGCAGGCGAATTTTAATAACTTGTACAACAAATACGCTGTCAGACCTTGCAAAATCAAACAAGAAATTTGTGTGCATGAAATAGTGGGTCGTTAGATCAGACTTTGACTGTACAATATAAAACAAGAAAACTTGTGTACTAACGATCAAGGTCGCAACAATAAGAAACTTTGCATGAATAACAGAAGCAATCAAGATTTATCAAGTGGACTTCGATAATCTAGACACAAGCCAGTTTTATAAACTGTACAATCCAAAGATAAAGAATTTGAAGGCAAGGTTCGTTCCGTTTTAATATGATAAGTAGAATTGTTGTCGTACTTTATTAGAATGTTTACAAGCCAGCTCATTGACCTTGTCAGGTAAAATGGAATGTGGAACTCACGTAATAGTTAGCCGGTACGACAAGGAAAGGTTTATCGGAAAATAAACAAATTAAACTTGATAAACTGTACTTCTACAGCTGACACAATAATACGTAATAGTTAAGATATAAAAGGAATATGTTTAAAAAATAGTATTGTAGGATTAGTTAGGTTTTTAATTGCAAGTCATTGTTTTTAAAGCCATAACTAGTATAAATGAAATTGACGTGGTAAATAGATAAAGGAAATGACAGCCATTAGTGTGGTGAATAATGTGTAATTTGACAAAATAAAAGTTAGTGTAAACAAAAGTGACTAATAAATTGCTAATTGACTTGTGTTTGAAGTGTTTCAGGGTGAAAACTTCTCAAGAGACAAGAGAATAATAATAAGAAAATTTTGTAATAGAATAAGATAGTTTAAGTAAGAGTAAGATAAGGAATTGGTAAAAAATATTTTAACAAAGTAAAACATTTTTAACCTCTCAGACGGGGAATTTGCAACGGGCTGGAGACCGTGGCAAGTGGGAAATAAGTAATTTCCTGTTTTTTAGAAATAAAGCTGTTTTTAAAATAATCAAGTAGGGAATTATACAATTAATAAAGAGGGAAAAATTAAATAAAACAGTAAATAGAATAGTTAAGCCACATTAAAGAATGTTATAAAATAAATTTGTAATAACTAACTAAATTTGAACATCGAGAGTGAAGCGAAAAAATTCTAAGTGCCTAAAAAAGCTATTTTTCGAACCAAACCACGTAGAACTTTCATCGACATTTTAAAAGAACCACAATAACCTAGAATGAACATTAGAGAAAACAGAATTCAAAAAACTTAAGAAACAAAAAAGTTACAGCCGTTTAAATAAAATAGACATTTTTCAGTGTTCTAAAATTAATTATCAAACTATGCAAGCTAAAACAGATTCGTTGCCCGACTTGCCTGTACAAGGAATAAATCGAGCGATAGCAAACTTTGCAGGCGGGGTGCGGTAGGTTAAATTCACCGCTATATATACTTGGTCTCTAAGCCTTTAGAGACAGTCTGTAATAATTTTTTAACACGAGGTGCCGCGGGACGCTATGCTGGACCGCGAGTAGAAACCGTCAGCAGGCCAGATGGACCATAACCTCAGCGCTTTCGACATCCAGGACCACCAAAGGATGAAGGCTCCAGACTCAGCCTCCAGGACGCTCGAATAGAGGGAAACCACCACCGATGAACCAGGGATGGCGACTTCCGGTGCTCAAGGACCAGGGAATCCAGACGAGGGACCCCGAGGACCGGCAGGAACATCTTTGGCAAGTCATTTTCTTTATTCGATACCAGTCATGTCAAATTTAGTTAGTTAATTTTATTAAATTCAAACAAATTTGCAAGCTTAAAACAATGACTTCACTCTTTATAAAATTTTAATAAATTGTATGCTAAGTAAATGAATTTATGTGTTCAGAATATTTAAAATAATGAATATTGAAATTACAAAAGGTTTTTGGCCATATGCCGTTTATTTAAAGGAAATGAGAAATTCTCGAATATTATAAATTTAAAAATTAAAGGTCATAAAATATGAATTTACCAATTCCATATAGGAGATAAAATATTATTATGTGTAATTTTGAAAATAATTTTATGTTAATGTCAATGTAATCAATCTATATGCAAAGTATAATTTTTTAAAGCATAAGAAACAAGAAGTAACTCAGTGAATTGTTTTGCTAATATAATTGTGTAATACTTTAAAGGATAAATTTTCTTTTTTATTTCAATAAATAGAGTTAAATATGTCATAAAAATCAACATTATTTGCATTCCATCCTGTGTCAAATAACCAATAAAAACTGTTTAGCTTTTTCCAACTAATATAAAAATGATTATCAAATCAGTAAACAAATTTAATTAAATTTCATTAAATGGTAATAGATTAAGCCTAATGTTTTAAAGAGTTTCTCTCTACTAAGTTCATGAGCTAGTCTAAAGATTAGTTGGTTTTTTGTAATAAAAGTCCAGAGATTTATCTACTGGCAGATTGTGTTTAAGAGGACACAGGAGCCTTTTAAAATAGGTATTTTTAAACACAATCATATTTTGCACGTTCCCTTGCTGTTTCTGCAGATCATCATCAGGTGGTAAGACTCTGTGTTTAATATGTGTATTATTCTAAATGTGTTTCTTTCCAGCTGACTATTAATTTGACATGTGTGACTATACTTAGACCATACACAATTGATAAACGTATTTAGGAGTGTTTATTCGTATTTTAAATAGTAGTCAGCGGGAATAGGCTTGTTGTGGGCTTGGCCCCACGAGCGGGAAACATACACTTAACTCTGGGAGTTTAGCACGGTTTTACCAGCAGGGTGATAGGCAGATTTTTGGTTGTTTATAATTATGTTTTTCTTGTAAACAATTAAATTTTAGTATTCTGCAAGAAAGGATTTAAACAACAAACGACCGCGTAGTGCTGCGGTGGTAGGGACGGAAGAGGAGAGGTAGGGGGACGTTGCAACACACACACACATATATATATATATATATATATATATATATATATATATATATATTTAGGTTAGTTTTGGTTGGTAAAGATTATTTAGATTTTTTGGACTAGGAGACTGACAGACTTACCTTGGTAAGAGTCCACTCTGTAGTCTTGAAATAGAAACACATAAAAGCACTTAAACAATGATATATTTCAACCACACAGTGGTCTTTGTCAATCGAAGAGGAAACACAAAAAGAAATATGAGAGAATGAAATAAAATAATTATTTCATTGTTTAAGTGCTTTTATGTGTTTCTATTTCAAGACTACAGAGTGGACTCTTACCAAGGTAAGTCTGTCAGTCTCCTAGTCCAAAAAATCTATATATATATATATATATATATATATATATATATATATATATATTAAAAACAACACAGGTTATTCAAATACAAGAATATTTATTATTTTATATCCAAAGCTTTTCGTTGGCAAACAGTACCAACATCATCAGGAATGAAAATTACAATAATGTGAGCTTACATTATTGTAATTTTCATTCCTGATGATGTTGGTACTGTTTGCCAACGAAAAGCTTTGGATATAAAATAATAAATATTCTTGTATTTGAATAACCTGTGTTGTTTTAAATTATTAAACAAGAAAACGTATTTTATATTTATATATATATATATATATATATATATATATATATATATATATATATATATATTGTAAAACTTAGATGAATTATTTTTTCTTGTTGAATATGTATGGTGACATAAAATAATTTTCATAAACAAGAATATACGAATATTACTTCATTTTATTGTTCATTGAAGCTTTTCGCTAATTTACATTACTAGCATTTTCAAAATATATGAATCACTGTACAGTTATGTGACCAGAGTAAGACTGCTCTTGAGTCTTACTCTGGTCACATAACTGTACAGTGATTCATATATTTTGAAAATGCTAATAATGTAAATTAGCGAAAAGCTTCAATGAACAATAAAATGAAGTAATATTCGTATATTCTTGTTTATGAAAATTATTTTATGTCACCATATATATATATATATATATATATATATATATATATATATATATATATGAAGTTAATATATTACTATTGTAAGTAATTTTATCCACCATTAAGTGCAATAATTTTACCTTGAGTGATGAGGCACCTTTCGGTCACTTGACCATTGTCGAATCACTGATATTTTTCTGTTGTAGATGTTCGGTCCGTGATATTGGTATTTGTTGACGTTACACGCACTTTCTCTTGATCTGTGTGTATGATGTTTTTATATAGTATGTCTTCTGTATATGTTGTTTGTAGATTCATTAAATTGTTGTGTATGTTTTTATAAATGTGGTATTTTTCTAGTGAGTTTAGTTCTATTGGGTTGTTATTTATTTCAAGTATGGTTAGGTTATTTTCGTAATTTGTTATTTCATGTTTATGAGATATTAGGTGTGCTGCAACATTTGATACTTTTGAATTTTTGTTTTTGAATGCTCTATAATGTTCTTCAAATCTTATTTTAAATGTTCTGGTTGTTTTTCCTATGTAAAAAGCGTTACAGTAGTTGCATGTGATTTTGTAAATTCCTGATAGGTTATGTTTTTCTGAATTTGTTTTGTGGTTTGTGTTATTAAGATATTTTATTATTTTGTTGTTTGGTTTGTATGTTGGAGTGTAGTATTCTTTGTTGTATATATTTGTTATTTTTTCTATTTTGTTATTGGTGTATTTATATTTTAGGTAGATTTTTTTATTTTCATTATTTTCGTGTTCCGGTTGTAGTGTTGTGTTGAGGTTAGGTTTTTTTGTGAATTTATTGTATATATTTTTTATAATGTGTTTGTTGTATCCATTTTCTATTGCTATTTTTGTAATGTTATCTAATTCTTCATTTAATTTTTGTTTGTTATCCTGTGTGTATTTTATTGCTTTATTTATCATGTTACTGTAAGTGTTAATTTTGTGTGTCCAGGGGTGGTTAGATTTGTAGTGTATTGTGGTGTTGTTGGAAGTAGGTTTCCTGTATACTGTAGTTTCTATTTTATTATCATTTATATTTAAAGTGAAGTCGAGAAAGTTGATTGTTCTATTTGTTTCTGTTTCAACTGTGAATTGTATGTTTTCGTTGTATGTATTTAGTTTGTTTAATATTATGATGTGTTCGTTGTGAATGGTAGGTTGGTATATTACAAGTATATCGTCTACATACCTAGTCCATAGTGAAATATTGTGTGTGTTTATTATAGGTTTAATTATTATTTGTTCAAAGTGTTGTAAATATATTTCTGACATGACAGATGATATGGGTGAACCCATGGGGAGTCCAGTTGTTTGTTTATAATATTTATTGTTAAATTGGAAGTAATTTTGGTTACATATGTGTTTGGTTAGCGTAATGATACTATCTATTAAGTTTCTTTTTTCGTTATTGTGTATCAGTTTGTTTTTTATTATTTCTATGGTTTCTTCTATTGGGATACTAGGGTACATGTTAGTTATGTCATAACTTATTATTTTTGTGTTGCTGTTTGTTTTTATCGTTTTTATTTTATTAATTAATTCGTATCCATTTTTTATATTGTATGTGTTGTTGATATGTATTTTAGATCTTATGATTTTGTCTAGAATTTTTGCGATTATGTAAGATGGTGCTGTTGTGAAATTTATTAGTGGTCTAAATGGTGGTTGGGTTTGTGGATTTTAGGTATCCCTGATAATATTGGTGCGCATGGTTTGAATGGGTATAGTCTTGTGTGGTATTTTAATTTATTGTTATAGTTTAGGGTGTTTCGGTGAGTGACTATTAAGTTTTTTATTGTAATAAGGTATTTGCTAGTTGGGTCTGGGATTTGTTCGTATTTATTTTCTTTTATGTAGTTAGTCATTGAATCGATGTATTTGGTATTTTCAATTATTACTGGTGTATTTGTTTTATCTGATTTTAATATTAAGTAGTCGTTGTTTTCTAGTTTTTCTCTGAGTTTTATAATTTCTTTTTTATTTATATATCGTTCTGTTTTTTTTTTTGTTTTTTTCCGTTTTTATTAGGTTAATTTTATTATTAATATTGTTTCTTATGTGTTCAGTATTTTGGTGGGTAATTTTGTGGATGTTAGATTCTGTGTCAACTATTAGGTTTTTTATTATTTGTTTTTTGTTGAAGTTAGGTAGGTTATATTTGAAGGAATTTGTTATTATTATTTTTTCTTTTTCAGTAAATTGTGTTTTAGTTAAGTTTAATGGTGGATAAAATTACTTACAATAGTAATATATTAACTTCATAAAGTCAGTGCAACGGAAAAACAATGGATAACGTTAAATATCAAGAATATATATATATATATATATATATATATATATATATCCCTTACACTTTAATGTACTTAAACAAGAATCTTACTTGGTATATATGCAAGGACTTTAATTACATGTCCTCATTTTCGAGCATCAAATGGGACTAAGTACTTCTTGTACATTGCCAGGTGTGTGGGATTTCCGTTGTCATGTGGTATACCGATGTTGTTCTATTTACGGATTCATTGCACTGTGGAATAGTTTTAGTTTTTGTCTTGGAGTTAATTTTGTCTATTGAGTTGAATAATTTATCGTTTTTTAATTTTATTTGTATTTGTTTGTTTTAACATTATTATTATTAACAGTATTATTTTTGTGTTTATAAATTTGTAGCTGTTCCCAGATTGTCATTTTAAGGCCTTTTTGTACTTTTTTTATTAGATATATGTTTTCTAATGTGGGAAATGTATGGTGGGTTTGATGGCGTGGGTGGCTAAATTCACCAGAAAAAAATGTTTCTCTGTTGTCATCAACCTTAACTAGCTATATCCTGATATAAACAGGTTAGAATTAATATTGATAGAATAAAATTTATGAATATGCTGACATTGTTTTTGTCAACAAAAAGCTTTGTATCAGTTTTTATTAGTTCAAATCATTCTTGCTTTTGAAATGTGTGAGTGTGTTTGTGTGTATGTGTGTGTGTGTGTGTGTGTGTGTGTGTGTGTGTGTGTGTGTGTGTGTGTATGTGTATGTATGTGTGTGTATGTGTGTGTGTGTGTCTGTGTGTGTGTGTGTGTGTGTGTGTGTGTGTGTGTGTGTGTGTGTGTGTGTGTGTGTGTGTGTGTGTGTGTGTGTGTGTGTGTGTGTGTGTGTGTGTGTGTGTGTGTGTGTGTGTGTGTGTGTGTGTGTGTGTGTGTGTGTGTGTGTGTGTGTGTGTGTGTGTGTGTGTGTGTGTGTGTGTGTGTGTGTGTGTGTGTGTGTGTGTGTGTGTGTGTGTGTGTGTGTGTGTGTGTGTGTGTGTGTGTGTGTGTGTGTGTGTGAAGCAAATACAACTTGGAAGACTCTTTAGCTTATTCTCTCACAAAGTTGTCTTTACAAATGTGAACAAGGATAAAATATGGCTGTGAGTTTTGTTGTTGTAATAAGAGCAATAAAACATTAAACTATTTTAACCTCAAACAAATTTTAAAGCTAGGAGGTATCACAATACTAATAGCCTTTATGAACTCATCTGTTACTTAAATGATGTTTTCTCTAGTATAACCAAACACATTTAGTAGACATTTTATTGTTTATATTTATAAGACAATCACTGCAAAAACCACTTACCGTCAGAGCCCAGCCGGCATACTCGCCATACAATTGTCTGTAGTAATGTCCTATATGTTTGTAGACTTTCTTAGTAAGAGACTTTTTCAGTGCCAGATCTTTCATGTAGTTATATTTAGTAACTTGAAATAGACGACTAGTTATTGGTATAGCTTCAAGATGGTTTAGTGAAGTTAGACAAATAAAATCTGCAATCTGAAAAATAATCATATATATATATATATATATATATATATATATATATATATATATACGTATAAAATACGTTTTCTTGTTTACTAATTTAAAACAACATAGGTTATTCAAATACAAGAATATTTATTAATTTATACCCAAAGCTTTTCATTGGTAAACAGTACCAACATCATCAGGAATGAAAATTACAATCATTTTCATTCCTGATGATGTTACATCATTGTAATTTTCATTCCTGATGAAGTTGGTACTGTTTACCAACGAAAAGCTTTGGATATAAATTAATAAGTATTCTTGTATTTGAATAACCTATGTTGTTTTAAATATATATATATATATATATATATATATATATATATATATATATATATATATATATATATATATATATATATATATATAGAGAGAGAGAGAGAGAGAGAGAGAGAGAGAGAGAGATGTATGTATATGTAGGACCTAAAAATTATTAAATATTTGAAAAACAATAATAAATTGTTTAGTTTCTATTAAATACCTGTTTACATTTATTTCAAACCACATGATTTCATTTTTTTTAATCTTCCAGTTTAACAAATTCAACACTTTTTCATTATTTAAATAAATATTACTTTACATAGTTCCCATTGTAATATACCATTTTTCATTGTATAAAAAGACCTTTGTTTGTATACAGAATTTTTACATTACTATATTGCTCTGCACCATCTAGACAAAAAATTAATAGCTGTCTAATAATGTGCAAGAAACTAGATGAAATTACTCGACTCAGTTCACCATATCAATCTTCCCTTAGCTGTTGTTAGAGGAAGTTAATTAAATTGAGAACTAGAAGTCCTCTAAATTGTGTCAAGTGATCTATTTCTGTGTAATTTTAATTTGTGACCTTGTAAGATTTTTTGTACAGTTTTAGCTGTTGTATTTTTACCGAATATATTTTATGGTTTTTATTTTTTTGTAGTGTATTATTATAATGAATAATTCACAAAATAACAGAGAAAAACAGTTTTACACTAATTTTAGTTTCGAACCTGGCTCAGAAAGTGTGAGGGAGGAAGACCCCGACCATGAATGTCCTCCATCAGTCAAATGATAGGAAACTTGTATTTTATAAAAAATAACTAACTTCTGGTTTCTTTACCAAACAGTAAACCTTTGGAAGGTTTTACAAGTTGTTTTTTTAAAGTTTTTATCAAAATAATGTCAGGTCACAAATTTGTAGCGTCATGTTATGTAAACAGCAGAGGGATAACTGAAAGTGAGGGACGTAAACTTACATTAAAAGTGTTTCATGATACAGCAATATTCAATAAAATAAGGGTTTTGATGGCTAAAATTTTGAAAACTACAGTGTAAACATTTTGGCACAGGAAATGTGTCACAAAAATAATATGTATAATAAATTTTTCAAAATATTATTTCAGTAGGAATGTAAATAAATAAAGACTGAACCATGTAAGATGAAATTTTACACACAAATTATAAAGTTTATCGTTATTAGAAGAGAAACAAAGAAACTATGAAATTGCTTGATGCAATCATCTTGAATTCACTGTTTAAACAAATTAAACAATCAGATCCCACACCTAAATTTAGAACAGAAAGTAAAAATCTTCTAAATAAATGTACCGAAATCATGAAAAGTGAACAAAAGAAATATTACAAACAAATAAAACCCCAAACCCCCATATTAAATGCTTCACCTAAAATCCACAAAGAAAACACACCCATCCGTCCACTAATCAATCACACACATGCACCATCACATAAACTAGCCAAATACATAGACAAACTTATCAGAGACAACATAAACTTTCACAATCACAAATCCATACACAATAACATAGACCTCATACACAAAATTCAAGACATTCACATACCACACAATTCCACCATTGCCTCATTCGACATAAAAAACCTTTACACTAATGTGCCAATAGAACAAACACCCCACATACTACAAAATATGCTCACAGCAAATAACACTCCACATAAACTCACATATGAAATAATCACACTCACCAAAACTACTTCACATACCAACACAAATTCTACACACAGAAAGACGGTCTCCCTATGGGTTCCCCCATCTCAGGGATCCTAGCAGAAATATTCCTACACCATATTGAACAATAATACATTCTACAGAACAATAACCACACACATAAAATAATTTATTACCATAGATATGTAGATGACATTTTAATATTACAACGTCAACAAACGGCAAAACAAACAACTACACAATTACATTATTACCATACATCATAACCTCACATTTACCCTCGAATTAGAAGAAAACAATAAAATGCACTTTCTAGATCTTACTGTCATCAAACACAACACCAGACATAATTTCAAAATATACAGAAAACCAACAACTACTGATATTGTCATACATAATACATCTAATCACCCCACACAACACAAACACGCTGCATTTAATCACATGTTATACCGCCTAATCAATGCTACAGAAAGACTATGACAAAGAACTTAATACCATAAAATACATCGCTCAACAAAACGGCTACCAACACACACTCATAGACAACATACTCAAGAAAATTAAACATAAACACCACCAAACGGCCACACAGACAAACCACACAAAAAACAACAAATATATGTCCCTCACCTACCACAACAAAAACACACACTAAATAGCCTCCACATTAAAAAAACTCCATTACCAAATACCCTACAAAACAACAAACACATTAAGGCAGCAGATACAACCTGTTCAAAAAGAAACTGACAAATACAAACTCTCAGGTATTTACAAATTAACTCGTAACGATTGTCCCAACTATTACATTGGCCAAACCGGCAGGTCATTCTATACACGCTTCAAAGAACACTTTACCCAAAAAAAAAAACAAACAAAACCTAAACCCAGCTACGCAAAACACCTAAAAAACACCCAACACACACACACACACCGACATACAAACTAATTTAAATGTTCTACACACATTAAAACATAGTAAAAAACTAACAACCTTGGAAAAATATGAAATCTACAAACACTACGCAACAGACAGAGAAAACGTATTAAATGATCACACCCATTTTGAAGCCAATAGTCTTTTCCATTATATGACAAACAACACAAACACCCCACCCCCATCCACTGTCATAAATGCATTTCCGACAGAGCCTTTGCCCACGGCCTTGCCGCTAGTAGAGGGTTAGCTTTGTAAAAGGTACAATAGTTTTGAAACGCGTCAGAAAGTAAGCAAATACGTATTCACTTAGTTAAGTATTTTTAAAAGAAACTGTGTTATGAGGCTTAGTAATGCCTTTATTGCAATGTGGATTCATGTACCTGGAATATGGTCATGAAACTGAGTTCAAGTGTCTGAGATTTAATACTGTTAGTGGTGCATGAAATTAAATGCAAAATAAAAAAGGCTTTCAACAAAAAAAAGACATATATTTGTAGATTTTTAGGGATAATCAAAGAAAGGAACTTTTGTAGTTTAGCATTGAAAGGTGCCAAATTATCAACATTATAAAAATGAGTAAAAATTACTAGTTTTTATTGAAGTATGGTTGTGAAGCACAGAACATGTTAAATGGACAAATTTAAAAATAATGTGATACAAAGAATGAAGAAAAACAAACTTTGAAACATACCAAGATGCTCATAAAAAGCAAAGCTTGGAAGAGCTTGCAAGTAAACAAATTCTGCATTTGGGTCAACAGATCGAAGCTTCCAACAAAGAATTAATAAACACATAACGTCACCCAAACATAACATTGACTCAACATTCGCCAATCACCTAAATGAAACAGGGCATATATACACAGACATTAACCATAACCTAGAAAACTTATACATCAACAAAAAAGGACCACATCTCAACACACTAGAACAAAATAAAATTTACAAACACACAAAAACACAAATGCAAACATATTAAACGAATAAATACAAATAACATATACTCTTTGACACTATTGAAAACCTGCCTTTAAAACCGTCACCGCTTAACCTAACAACTTCAAGCAGAAAATTTAGACACTGATGAAGATCGCCAAGGAGTGATCAAAAAGATTCTGTCTCAGTAAGTTTTTACAAATTTACAAAATAAATTAAGGTTTGGATGGTCATAAACTAATGTAAGAATAATAAAAAGCCTCATCTCGATCTTTCTAAGAAACAAAACAAGAATGTGATTATTTTAGATATTCTGACTAAAAGAGTATAAAATTATAAAGTAATTAGAGAAAAATGTAGTTGTATTTACGAAAGGTGAAAATACTAAATTTTATCAGAAATATACAAAAAGCATATTAATTTCTTTTATAAGGATAGTTGGTGGTAGTTCTTATATGAGGCCAAAATATAAGAAATGTAAAACTTTTTTTCTATTCTCTAACAAAATTTCCAATAAAAATTATTAATACATACCATAAAGATTAAAAAAGAAAAACATTTCATTTGAATCACTTGTTAATCTGAAAGCTCTTGTAAAAGCTATACAAGTGTTGGGAGGAAAATAGCCTTAAAACATACATGCATTGAAAGTTTCTTTAAAATCTTACTAAGGTTCACTGAATAATGTAATGATTAAGAGAAAAAATTCACAATTCTTTACAAAAAGAAATTCCGGAGTACAGGCAGAAGAGGGTTCTGAGAAATTTTTAATTTCAAATAAAAATATCTCTCAATTGAAGCTCAGGTCTTAATGACTGGGTACATGAGATAAAAAACATTTATGAGTGTTTGACTAGATTGTCATGAATGAAGGCTTGTGATATATGAGGAATGTGATCCATACTTACGGATACCATTATTTTATTACCTTTGGCCCTATTCCAGGTAATTGTAGCAGGTCTTTCATTGTTTTCCTGTAACTACTTTTTTTTAGATCATCCAACCAATCCCTACCTCCATAGACTATTAACAAGGTGGCTGTTTTATGTAGATAGTTCTCTTTGTAACCAAATAATTGTCTCAGACTGCTTTGTGATGAATTATCCGCTAAAGTAGATAAAGATGGGAATTCATAATAAGTATTCCCCTCAAAATCACAAATCCTCTCTCCAAAAGTGTAACACAACTTTTCTATCAAAGCTACTTTCCTAGAAAATATTTTAAAAAAGTTTCTTATCTAAATTCTTGTACTCTACAAAATATCAAAGCTTCAATATTACTACTGTAAAAATTATTCATAACAAATTTCTTTTCAGATATAAAGATTTATATGTAAAATAGCACATAAGTTTTAATCCTACTTAAGAAATGCAGTAAAGCTCCTCTAATCCAAGAACTCTGCCAGACACAGTTTGACTTCGGCTGACCTCATATAGCCTCGGAAACCATGCTTACGTCACTCGGCTTTACTGTGACTGACAAGTGACATGGGTCCTAGAGTTAATTTTGAGTTTACGAAAAAAAATTTCACTCTGACTTAGGCTTAAAAGCTGGAAATCATGAAGAAAATTTAAAATGTTGTAAGTACGCACATCATTATAAAAAAAATTATAGCAATTAGTCATCTACAACATATGATATTTACAAAAATAACAAAGACAAGTTAAAACAATTTTCAAACCAATTGCAAACTCTAAAAAATTTGTCTGAAATCTAAACTTTAACAAAGCATAAGATTTCACTGATGTAGATATTCACCGATGGCTCAGTGGACATTGAAAGAAAAGTTGCGGGTGCCGGTTACTTTAATGGAACAACTGGTGATAAGTACTATGTGCCAGCAAACCCATTGTCCAGTATGGACGCAGAATTACTAGCTGTAAATGCAGCGCTTACAAGTTGTTTATCGTTGAAAATATCGCAGGTGTGTGTCTTAACGGACTCCAAAAGTGCTCTGCAGGTTATCTTGAACTCCAACCTTACGGCATATGCTATTCGTATCTTGGAAATTAGGCGCCTGCTTCGTGAACTACAGAGCCATAGATGTGAAATTACTTTGCAGTGGGTACCATCGCATTGTGACGTATACGGAAATGAGGTTGCGGACCAAATAGCGAAAACAGCCTCTAAAATGCAGCCTACAGATGAGAAGAAGGTTTCATTGCTTCACTGTAGGAACCAAAGCAACAAATATTTCTATAAAGCCTGGTCGGACAAATGGAATCAGTCAACCATTGGGAGACACCTACACAAGATTCAACCCCTACCAACTGACGGGAACTTATATAAAGGGGTGCAAAGACAACTAGCACCTTTTGCACCAAGAGCTAGAATCGGTCACATAGTGACGCAGAAGTACCTATTCCGCTTCAACCTTACAAATTCGTCGCACTGTGCATTAAGCGAAGACGATGAAGAGGATCTGGAGCACATTCTTCTGCGTTGCAGCTATCCAATTCTTTCACGTGACCTACTAAGAGCAGAAGTAAACGATTTTGAGGACATCCTTAAAAGCAAAAAACACTGGCAGCTTGCTTGTGCTGCGTACATTGGACACCGGGCCATCGGCTACGATTGATGCTGGACGCCCGTACTAAGAAAGAAAGTAAAAGTAGGTACAAAGCATAAGCTACCTAACTATCGCTGTGGCTGTTGAGGTAGCTAAACCGTTTCAACAAAGCTTGAACATTGACCTGATTACAAATTTTTGATCCTAAAAGATTTACATTAGTTGACTTCATCTTCATTAGAACTACTAGTTTCTAACCAAAAACACTTGTAAAAAAGTTACACTTGCCTATAATAGCACTTATTTTTATAACTGTTGAGGACGGCCGTTTTGGGAGATATATCCCACTGTAATTTCAGACCGTAACAGTCCGTTGAGTTGAGAAAGGGATACATCTCCCGAAATGGTCATCCTCAACAGTTATAAAAGTAAGTGTTTTATCAAAAACCAGTGATCGTTAATGGTCTTTACATCTACAAGAACTCAAAAGTAAAAATAAGCTACCTATTTCTTGGTAACTAATTTTGTTCACTAGTGTTTTAAATTTAGAGTGGTTTTAAGAAACGTTTTATTCACAAAGTAAAACGTTTTTCTTTTTTCTCAAAAGCCTGACTTTAAAAAAAGCATTGATGATAGAAAATGGATATAATTTTACTTTAGGCATGGCAAATCTTAATTCACCACCATTGCAGTGGATTCTTTACGCCAAATAGATTCCCTGGATCAACACCTTGCATCAAAGAACAATTGCTGCATTCAAAATATATTTCACCAAATAATAGTCACACGAATTTTTAATTGGATTCAACTTAGTTGAAAAATTGTTACTTCCAGTTGGAAAAAAATTAACATTACACATTGAATTGTGGATACTCACAAGTCACTGATAGGGTTGAAGATAAAATTAGAAAAATCAATAGACCGGAAATAGTTGATAAGAGAATTTCTTTCCACCTACATTAGAACAAGACGATATTGTGAGACTTTCACATATAAACAAGGAGATAGTGAAAAGAAGAAAGATGTGACTTGCACAAATTTATCTTCCCAATATCTGAAAAGTTAATAACTCTTCAACATCAACTTGTTGAGAAAGCTGTAATTCGACAGCGGTCTAGTGACCGAAAGGTGCCTCATCACATAAGATAAAAATTAATTGCATTTATTGTTGGAACAATTGTTTACAGTTAACAATAATAATAACTTTATATATATATATATATATATATATATATATATATATATATATATATATATATATATATATATATATATTATAAAATGGCGTTTTGACATATAGGGAAAAAAATTAGTTATCAGCATTCTCAAACACAATAACACAGAGTTCCAGGACTACATCCTGACTTAGGATGTTATTTGTAAGTTTGAGAATGCTGATTCTGCAAATCAGCGAAAACTTCACTTATTTAGCTTAGTAAAAATGTATTGAAACACATTTAAAAAATATATATTCTTGTTTATGAAAATATTATAATATATATATATATATATATATATATATATATATATATATATAAATATATAAATATATATAGGAATTTTTGGACTAGATAAGAGACTGACAGACTTACCTAATGGCAATAGTCTAAAACTGCAATCTCTTGGAAATAAACACTTATAAAAACGTAACACACTATTGAAATATTTCGATCAAAAATGATCTTCATCTGTCAAGAAAGAGAAAAAGAAAAGAAAAAAAATATATATATATATATATATGAGAGAGATTTTATTTCACTCTCTCATATTTCTTTTTGTGTTTTCTCTTCGATTGATAAAGACCACTGTGTGGTTGAAATATATCATTGTTTAAGTGCTTTTATGTGTTTCTATTTCAAGACTACAGTGTGGACTCTTACCAAGGTAAGTCTGTCAGTCTCCTAGTCCAAAAAATCTATATATATATATATATATATATATATATATATATATATATATATACTGTGTATGTTTTTTTAATTCTCAAAAATTGTTATCCTCTTACTGACATAGAAAGATAGACCTAACATTATTCATCAATTTCATACTCCAAGCGTTTCAAGTAACATTAACTATACGGAAGTTGAGAGATTACTGTACTGAAAAAAACTTTATCTACTAAGACAATAATGATATTTTCAAAAACCCTTCCAATAAAACAAATTGTTTGTTAATAAAAACGTTTCATTGATATTATAGGTCATGTTATTAATAAACGATTCATATCTTCCCATTACAATAATGTTTCTGAATCTAATGAACTTACTCAGAGTTTAACGTGTTTGCAGATAAAATACCAGAAAACAGACTTTCCACTGGGTCTTGTCTCAAAATTCTTATGCCATAAAATTTGTTAACCACTGCCTTGAATTTATGGTCTCTTGATGACCAATATCTATACAACTTCCTAAGGTCTTCGTCTAATCGAAGGTAATTTGAGAGAGTTTTATCATAAATAGAATTACTTGAATTTTCCATGCTCTTAAGCTTGCTTTCTGTCATTAATTCTTTTACAGTATATTCGATGAAATTTTCACTTTGTTCTAAGGACCACACTTGCTTTCCTATTACACCTACATATCGATCAATTTTAGTTCGTTTCCACCTGTTAGAAAAAAAAGTTTAAAAATGTAACTTTTACTAATATAGATTATATATGATAAAACTTTAAATACAAGTTGGATAACTTAAAACTTAGGAAAATGAGTTGAAACTTACTGGGGCAGATTTGTTTTATTGTACTTATGAGTGAGTTATAAAGGTCAGGTATCAAGATATTTGTCACTGCACTAGTTGCAGGGTTTCTATTAAATGTCACAAACGTTTCTCAGATATAGCAATAACTTCCTAACAGTCTCTAAATTCCTAAAATTTCTTATATAAATTGATATAATGACTTGATAGACACAATACGATCAGCATACTTAGAAATATTGGTTAAAATTTTAAAGCCTAAAAACATAATCATTAAAAATAACATTATGTTCCCCAGCTTCTAGATTGGCCAAACTAGTAGATCATTTAACACAAGATTCAAAGAACACATCAACGACATAAATCCGAAATCCAGCTTAGCAACAAATATACAAAACACACAGCACACATACACAAACATCCATACGAATTTAAATATTCTACACGTGTTAAACCATAGTAAAACAAATCACAACAGAAAAATCTGAAATATTCAAACATCACACAATACAAAAACAACATATCTTAAAACGATCAAAGAGACTTTGAATCTAACACCCTATTCCATCATACAGAAAACAACCTGCTTAACCCACACCCCTCTCCACCCTCATAGTTCATAAGCCTGCAACTTTAACCAATCACCTGCAGTAGCGGGTTGGCTTCATCAATGAAATGATTGTTTCCAAACGTGTCAGCAAGTTGAAAGTTTTCACTCAGTTACGGAATACTTACGTATAATAGCCTTTGTTAAAGCTGCCTGATGTAATCATCTTAAATTCCCTGATTAAACTATAATTAAAAATACTTAACCAGGTGAATACATAAGACTTACTTGCTGATGCGTTTTGAAACAATCTTTCCTTTTACGAAGTAAAGCCTCTACATCGCATTAGGTACAAAGGCTGTAGCAGGATGAATTTATGACTGTGGAAGGGACTGAGAAGGTAGCCACACAGACAAACCACACAAAAAACAACAAATACATATCCTTCACCTATCACAACAAAAACACATAAAATAGCCTCCACATTCAAAAAACTTCACTACCATATATCTTACAAAACAACAAACACTTTAAGACAGTATATACAACCCTTTCAAAAACAAACAGACAAATACAAACTATCCGGTATTTACAAATTAACATGTAATGATTATCCCAGCTGTTATATCGGCCAAACCAGTAGATCATTTTATACACGCTTCGAGGAACACATTGCCCAAAGAAACCAAACAAACCCAAAATCCAGCTACGCAACACACCTCAAACACCTCATACATACTAATTTAAACATACTCCACACATTCAAACAAAGTAGTCTCTGTTCGACTCTCGTGGAGTGCGGATGTTTGTGAGTGGAGCAGATAAGAGAAGGAAGAGATAAGGCTTGTGCTATATGTTTGCACTGGCTTTATTGCAGCTAAGTTTAGATAATAGGTCTAATAATGCAAACTTTATTCGTTGAGTAATGTTATAGATGCATATTGTTCTGCATTAAATTCTGGCGAGCAAATATAAGTTAATTTATAAGTTTTATTTAAAATTAATGAACAATCTTGGACAAATTATGTTTAGTAATAATTTTATATGACCGGACATAGTGCTGATAAAGCACAAACATTTTATTCTGTGACACGGCTAGTAACCGTATATATGCTAGCCTTAGTAATAAGATCCTTATGAATAATTTTCAAGCGCAGCAACGAATGACGGCGACTCAGCCAATCAGTCAAGACCCGACAATGCTTGTGCAGAATACATCTATGACGCAGGCAATTGTGCCGATGAATCAATCAATCGGCCCACATATGTCCCCAGAACAACAGCTCCACGCTCTTCAAGAGCAAGTTAACTTCCTAGTGAGCCAAGTGAAAACACTAGAGAATCAATTAATGCAGGCTAATAATGTAATTGCAACACTGCAAGGGGAAAATCAAAATAAAGACTTCAGCTTACGCGCTGTAAGTACCCAACTAAGTGTGGAACGTAATCCAGCCCAGGTTAAAGAACGCTCCGGGCCCTACTCTCCCTTTAAGTATCCTACATGGGATGAAGAAGAGGAAATGGTAGAAGGAGAAACAGAGTGGATACTTAACGAAAACAGAAAAAGAACCAAGTCTGCCACCCCAAAGAAAAATTACAATAATAAAGACCAAACCCAACAGAAAAAAACCACCAAAGCAGTTAAACCACCACCAGTGATCATCTGCACTGACAGCATATCCTTACTGAACAAAGCCTTATATGGCATCAACCATAAACTTATGTGCATGAGTGACAATAAAGTGAAAATAAATATTGATAACAGTGACGACTATAGAAAAGTGACAGAGATAATGAAACTGGAAGGATTTGAATGGTACTCTTTCGAAAATAAGCAAGAAAGGTGCATTAAAGCGATGGCGAGAAACCTACATGTCTCAACAAGTGAAAACGGTATCAAAAGTGATCTCTTGGATCAAGGATTTGAAATCTGTGATGTTAAGCAAAAATTTAGGGTCACTAGAGACGAAGAAGGTGAGAAGCAATATAAAAAACTTCCTCTCTTCATGCTAACTTTTAGTCCCAGAACTGGAATGAAAAGGATTTATGAAATCAGATACATCTGTAACATGAAGATCTCAATTGAAGCGTTGAGAATAAATAAAATGATTCCTCAGTGCAAGAGATGCCAAGGGTTCGGGCACACACAAAACTTCTGTAACAAAACTCACAGATGTGTTAAATGTGCAGGCAAGCACCCTACTATAGATTGTACGAAACCTAGAAATGTAGAAGCCAAATGTGCTAATTGTGGAAGTAACCACCCGGCCAACTACAGGGGATGTGAAGTACCAATCAAACTCCAACAAATGCGTGAAAAGCTCATCAAAAAACCAGTACACACTGAAACAGCAGGAAACGCGGCAAGGAAACAGAAACTGACAGACCCAAGAACTGAAAAAACCTGACTTATGCCCAGGCACTGAGCAGCAACAGACAAAGTACAAATGAGCAAAACATCACTACTAATCAAAACACCAACAGCAATGAGGTGCTGAGTATGATGAAAAGCATGATGCAGAAGTTTGAGACCTTAGAGAGATCAAACAGAACGCTATCAAACAAATTAAATGCCCTCGGGAGTAAGATTCCAGCCAATAAAAACAAATCCAAAAAATAAGTATGGATCATACAAACATACGTATTGGTACCTGGAATGCAAACGGCATTCTAAACAGCATAAGAAGAATTCTCACTCTACCTTTATGAAAATAAAATTGACATCTGTTTCATCTCAGAGACTCATCTCTCTAACCAACAATACATTAAAATAAATGGATATAATACCCACCATACCACTCACCCAGACAATCGGGCACATGGAGGAAGTGCAATCTTCATCAAAAACAACCTGAAGTACAATGAGGATCTCAACATTCGAAAAGAGGAAGCTCAGTTGACTGTGTTAAGCATTTCGTCAATGAAACAAAACTTCAAAGTGGGAGCAGTCTACTTCCCCCCGAAACATAACCTAAAAGAAGACGATTACACAATGATAATCCGACATCTAGGAGAGAGATTCGTCCTTGGAGGCGATTTTAACGCCAAACATTCCCTATGGGGTTCCCGATTGGATAATACAAAAGGGAGAGAACTTAAAAATGCAATAGAAAAAACTGGATGTAAAGTACATTCAACTGGGAAACCGACCTACTGGCCTACAGACAGAAACAAGACCCCAGACGTTCTGGATTTTTTCATAACCAGAAAATTTGCGGCAAATTTCATTACCTTGGAGGACAGCTATGACTTGGACTCGGATCACTCATCGATCATCATGACATTGAGCGAAACTATCATCAAAAAGCCAGCGAAACCGACTTTATGCAATAAAACTACGGATTGGGAAAGTTTTAAATTACAACTGGATCAGGGAATTACCCTCGACATTGACCTGTCTACTGCGGATCATCTTGACGAGGCGGTGACAAAATTTACCAGTCTTATTTAACAAGCAGTGTGGGATAACACTAGAACAATTACTCATAAAACACCTGGATACAACTACCCTATGGAAGTAAGAAACCTAGTAAAGAACAAAAGAAGAACCAGGCAAAAATGGCAGCGTACAAGAGATCCCGTCGTTAAAAATCATCTCAATAGAGAATCCCAACAAATCAAAAGATTGATCCACCAACTGAGAGAAGACTCTGCAAACTCCTTCCTCGAGAATCTGTCTGCAGACAAAAACACTAACTATTCCCTCTGGAAAACAACGAGAAGACTGAAAAGGAAAATCCATCATGTACCACCCATCCTGAAAGAGAACAATGAATGGGCAAGATCGGACCAAGAAAAAGCTAACACGTTTGGAGATCATCTTGAAAACATCTTCAAGCCGAATGAAGCCACGAATGAAGAAGAACTTCACCTAAACACTAATAATCAGTCTAAAATTATTAAAAAAGTGACATTAAAAGAGCTTAAACGAGAACTAAAATACAACTTGAACCCGAAAAAAGCACCAGGATACGATTTAATCACAGGACTAGTGCTGAAAAAACTGACAACAAAAGGACTAAAAATGTTTTTATTATTAATTAATGCGTCCCTTAGACTTATGCACGTCCCTGCAACTTGTAAAGTGGCGGAGATGATCATGATCCTGAAACCCGGCAAAACAGCAACAGAGGTCAAGTCGTACAGGCCGATATCACTTCTACCCATAATGTCAAAACTCTTTGAAAAGCTGCTTCTCAACAGGCTTAAACCTATAATCGTGGAAAAGAACTTACTGCCCGACCATCAATTTGGATTCAGGCGAGGACACTCTACGGTGGAACAGGTGCATCGACTAATTGACATCATTGAAAAAGCACTGGAAGGTGAGGAGGTCTGCTCGATTGTCTTCCTGGATGTTTCACAAGCCTTCGATAAAGTTTGGCATGAAGGCTTGATTCACAAACTCAACATGTTTCTGCCAGCCCAGTTTGTGAATCTACTGAAATCGTACATATCGAACAGACTGTTTCGAGTAAACCACGAATCTACGTATTCTGACTTCAAGGAAATACAAGCTGGAGTCCCACAAGGCAGCGTATTGGGACCAATCCTGTACTTGCTGTATGCCAGTGATCTTCCGCAAACAGCCAACGTCATCACGGCCACTTTCGCAGACGACACAGCAAACGCAGCGACAGCGAAAACCGTTCAAGAATCGACAACACGCTTACAAAGATCAAACGATTCAGTTGAGGCTTGGACCAAGAAATGGCGCATCAAACTCAACGACCAGAAGGCAGTCCATGTGAACTTTACAAACAAGAGGATCCCAAACCCTCAGAGGCTCGAAATGAATGGAAGTGTTATCCCATATCATGATTCAGCTAAATATCTCGGCATGAATCTTGATGCAAAAGCCAAATGGGTCGAGCATGTCAAAATAAAACTCACAGAACTCCAGACTCGCTACAGGCAAATGTATTGGCACTCGGTAGAAATTCACGGGTATCAATATACAACAAGCTATTGGTATATAACCAAATCCTCAAACCGGTTTGGACGTATGGTATACAGCTTTGGGGCTGTGCCAGCAAATGTCACATACAAGGGATACAACGCTTCCAGAACAAAGTACTAAGAAACATCGCCAACGCTCCTTGGTATGTGCGTAACAGTGACTTGCATTGCGATCTTGGTGTACCCATGGTCGAGGAAGTCATAAAATCATAAAACGCCATCAAACACGTAAATCGGCTCACTCAACACGAAAATCCTGAGACACTGAGACTTCTCGACAACAACCACCTGACAAGACGACTCAAAAGGACAAAACCATTTGAACTCGTTGAACGACAAGAGTGACAACAATGCTCTTCCTCACGCCGGTTGGCTTCCAACATCAAACAAGATACAATAGAAATCAATGGATTCTTTGTAATAAAAGCTAAAATCTAATTATCAAATGTAAATTAATGGTTGGTCAGAAATGACCAGTTTTAATAAAAAAAAAAAAAAAAAAAAAAAAAAAAAAAAAAAAAAAAAAAAAAAATTCAAACAAAGTAAAAACTAACAACTTTAGAAAAATATGAGATATACAAACACTATGCAACAGAGAAGGAAAACATATTAAACAATCACACACATTTTGAGGCCAACTCCATTTTCCATTACATGGCGCACAACCAAAATAACCCACCACTTCCACAGTTATAAATCCATCCAGACAACCTTTGTACCTAACGCGTATACCACCAGTAGAGGCTTTACTTCGTAAAAGGAACGATTGTTTTGAAACGTGTCAGCAAGTAAGCCTTATGTGTTCACTTGGTTAAGTAATTTTTAATTGTAGACTTTATTAGTTAAGTGCATATATTATAATATAACAAGCAGCTGTATTAAACAAAAACATCCTGTGCTATCTAACACAGGTATGGATTTCTATTGATATTTTGTCTTACTACAAGAAAAAATATTCATTTACTTATCTACAAGAATGTAAAGCAAGTAAAACTCAGCTACTCCTTCTCACTATCCTTCCTTATTATTATTGGTAGTTTATTCTATATTAGACACTATGAAAACAAAATTGTAATTAATAGAAATTCCTAGGATCACCTGAAAGTTTGGCCACCTAGTAACGTATGATTTAGGTTCATCTCAGATTTTTTGCACTTGACCAATCCAGATACAGAATTTAAAATTTTGCTGCCTTTGATTAATCCTTTGAATTGAAGAAACAACTGAAAAAGATTTTTTCAAATTTCATTTATAAATATAAGTATTTGGATGTTAATTGGTTATATAAAAGTAGCCTATCAGTGTAAAAAACATTTAAGCCAATCAACATACAACTAAATACAGAGTTTTAAAGGACTAAGTTGTACGTCATAACATAGCCTCTTAAAAATTTCTTTGTATTTTCGTTTTTATCAAAAATATTGGTAATTTTTAACACCATACTTCCACTGAATTTTCTTATCTTTAATATAAGGTGTTGCTTTTCCTCTTGTTCAGTAGTCATGAAATTTGGTTGCTTCTCATCTCCATTTTCAGAACCTTTTTTTTCCATGTCATTTGATTACTGCCATAGGCTCACTTCAGACTTTCGAATACCAATATTAGACCTAATATGTAAAGTAACTCTAATATTGAATCCATTTCCGATTTTAATAATTTATTAATCATCACTAGTAGTCCTTTGGGTCCATATTTTGATGCAGAACTCCATAATGTTCCTCCACTAGTTTTTTACTTAAATCACCCACTATTTAAGCCAGTCCAGCTGTTCTTGTAATACCTCTGACCCATTACAGTAGCCCATACTTCTCCAAGTATTCACCCGGCGATTTACTGACACTGCCAAAGAGGTTCAATCACTGGCACCCCATGGCGTTTTGCATTACACTCTACATCAGGAGTCTTCACTAGGATTATTGGAGAGCCAAATAGTTTACATGAAGCTTTCCTCAGGGTCACAAGTACAAGTGGCATTAAATAACTTATAAAGAATATTATTATAATATAAGTTTATTACATTACTAAAATAAATCAACCGTTTTGCATAGTAAAAGTAGTTTACTTACTCCTGGAGTAACTGAATTTGTTACTTCTTTAAAGCCTTTGGGCGAAATATTTCACACCTTTCTAATATGATATCTGTGTTAGCATGTTGCAAAGAAACTGAAATTCTCAAAACGTTTTCAATGCTCTTTCATAGATCTCTACTTGTTTTTTATGAATTTCAGCTTACCCAATGTAGAATCACAGACATATGTAGATATAAAAACACATGATATTTTCTGAGCACAGTCAGTTAAGTTGGGAAATTTGTCCTTTTCAACTCCTTTCAAAAATCTCATAGTGAGATTTATCCATCTTTTTTTCTTCAAAAATACCATTGTCACCGAAATTTTGTTTCAATTAATAACAATCTGAGAGCTACAAGAAATCGTTCTCTTGGCCACATGCAGCTCGTAGGCTGCGTAGTGAGGTTGCCTGCTCTACATGCTAAAGGCGTTTTATGTGAGCATTCAAATTTAGACTACTAGGGTCAACAATGCCAAGACACAAAAATCAAACACTTGTGCACTCGTAATGCATTAGAATAGAGTTTAAAACCCTACTGAGCTTTGCACATGCGTTCCAAGCAAATCCTTTTTTCAATTAATTTTTACTATTGGTTTTCACTCCACAATTTTTGTTCTTTGGGTAAAGAATTGAAAGGAGTTGTTATCGCCTACACGCCATTATTTAATCATGAAAAACATGGTTAAACCTATTTTACTTACTTCATTGTCTAGCTCTGTTATAATATATTGCACATCATTGTATGATGTATTTTGTAATTAGTACACTATCATTTGAATATTTTAGGTTGTTTGATCATCATCCATTCTTTTATTTTTTCCTGGTTTAGCAATCTAAATGTGTCCTCCATAACCAATGTCACCCTACCTGTCTTATTCTACACTTTATACCTATGTATCTGCTTGTGCTTTAAATTTGTGCCTACAAAATGTAATTAATGTGTTTGTTCATTTTTAATCCAGATACAAATTTTGCTATATATTCCTAATGTTATAGGAGCATTCCTAGAATAGGATTTTTCAACTAGTAGTTTACTAATAGAACACTCTCTCTCTCTCTCTAAATTATTACTTAGTGGTGGATAAAAGTATTTACAGTAGTAATATATTAACTTCATAAAGTCAGTGCAACAGTAAAATAATGGACAATGTAAAATATCAATATATATATATATATATATATATATATATATATATAGAGAGAGAGAGAGAGAGAGAGAGAGAGAGAGAGAGAGAGAGATTTTGGACTAGGAGACTGACAGACTTACCTTGGTAAGAGTCCACTCTGTAGTCTTGAAATAGAAACACATAAAAGCACTTAAACAATGATATATTTCAACCACACAGTGGTCTTTGTCAATCGAAGAGAAAACACAAAAAGAAGTATGAGAGAATGAAATAATTGTAATTGTAATTGGATTACAATTATTTCATTCTCTCATATTTCTTTTTGTGTTTTCTCTTCGATTGACAAAGACCACTGTGTGGTTGAAATATATCATTGTTTAAGTGCTTTTATGTGTTTCTATTTCAAGACTACAGAGTGGACTCTTACCAAGGTAAGTCTGTCAGTCTCCTAGTCCAAAAAATCTAAATAATCTTTACCAACCAAAACTAACCTATAAATATATATATATATATATATATATATATATATATATATATATATATATATATATATATATATATATATATATATATATATATATATAGTTGAAATTTTCAGTCTTTAATAAAATACTTTTTATTCATTCACTTAAGTTCAAATACATTTTTTTGTATTGTATATAACTTGTAGAGGATGACACTTAATATTAATACAGTTTTTTTTTCAAATATTAATTCATTCATTAAATATAATGAATTAATTTTAGTTTTATATGGGAGAAAAACATTTCACAAAAGAGGAAAGGTATGCAATATAGTTATTTCGTCCCATTTGGCTTAAAATAAGTGATAACATATGATTTCATAAGACACCTGATTTTATGTTATAGATTATGTGGTAGATTAGGTGTTTTAATACATAGGTTATGTTACTTTATTTGTATTAATTGTAATTATGTAATAAAGTAAGTAAAATGAAAATTTTTTTATTGACCTAAGTAAGAATTGATTTTTTTAAAACTATATATAAACTTGTTTTATTGTCTAATCAAGTATGAGGGTTTAATACTCCATCCTTTATCCCAACAGAGGTCTCATGAAAAGTAAAACGTGAGGGGCCGCACACAAAAGATTCAACCAGGTCATTTTATTATTACAAAAAAAATACTGAACAATATTTTATTTATAAAAGTCAAATATAGTAATTAAGTATAATGTATTTACTGAAGTTATATTGGTTTTAATTGTGACATTAATGTACTTAATAATATTAAATAATATTTTAAGATTTAACAAATTTATTGTTTGAAAAAAATACAAGACTTTAGATAAATTATCATAGCATACGGACTCTTTTACAAAGATTTATGTATAATAATATACTCTGAAAGAAAACTAATTTCTGAATAAGAAAATGTACTGAATGTTTACAATAGCTGTAATATAAAAGAACCAATTTTGAATCAAAATGTGTGGAATGCTTAAGTAAATTTATATTTGTTGATTTCATCTTCACATGAGCTACTAGTTTCCACTACACAATTATATTAATTTATAAACTTGCCTATAGTAGCACTTACTTATATTTGTTGAGGACGGCCGTTTCGGGACATATCTCCCGAAACCGCCGTCCTCAACAAATATAAGTGCTACTATAGGCAAGTTTATAAATATATAAAATTGTTTAGTAAATTTATCATAATATTACAATTATAGTGATGAAATGAAACTGTAAAAATTTATGATTTTAAACAAAAAATTACATACAATATGTCTAAGCACCTGAGGGTTATAGCAATGAAATTCCTTACAGTTCCTCATCCGATTAATGCCCTTGGGTGGCGCAGTCTTGACAAGAAGGTACAGTGTGTTCCCTGCAGATGAATCTACAGCAACTGTTGCACCGAGTTTTTAATTTCCTGTTTTGTCTCCAGTTGCATAGACCGCATTGTCCTTCACGTAATATTTCGCCCCTGTGGTTGTAGGCTCAGAATCTCTTCAATTTTTCAACTGATGTGGAAGTTTGTCCCGTCCATGGCGTTGAAGTATGTAGCCACGGCATAGCTCAGTAGCGAGTTGTTTGAGGTAGCATCGCCGGACTATAATGAACTTTTGCATGTTTGTACACAATGAAAGAGTTCACTCCAATGGTATTAAGTAGGCCAAAAAACACTGTCAGGGCCCAAAGATTGCTGCATTGTGCAGCTGAATATCCAGCCTTGTACTCATCAACAACGTCTATTTTATTTTTGTCTCCATATTCGGGATCAATTTCATCATTATTATGCATGGTTGAGATGAGAATAACTACTTTAGTTTTTTTTTTTTTTTAGGCAGTAGGACAGTAATGTTTGGTTTCCTCTAAACCCGAAAATGCTTGAGGTTACAGGTCAATTTTTTGTACTGATGAATTCCGTTGGAATGTGTTGTTTGTTTTTGCAAAGTGCCTAAAAGAGTCAATTTATGCACCTTTAGCAGATGTTTGGCAAGTGGTATTGAAGTACACCAACGGTTGTAATATTCCTTGACGTACCACTGATAGGTTGAACAAGTCTGTCAACAACATCAATACCAGAATTGTTTACTAGATACAGACCTGCAGGCTGTTTACCAAAATATATCTCTATGTTGAGGGTATAAAAGATTTTTGCACAGGTTATTGTTTAGATTTTGATACCATACTTTGCAGGTTTATTTTTTATGTACTGCCTAAACCTGCATCTTCCTCTAAACGATTCTAGCATTTCATCTATTGTAAGGTATTCACTTACAGTAAAGTTTACAGTACCTTTGGCAACAATCTCATCAAAAATATCATGAACAGGTGCTAATTTGTCTGTCTGTAATCTCTGGCCCCTCATTTGAGCATCATCGAACCTTAAAGCTTTGATCAGGAATTTTAATCGTCGAAAATTCATGCAGTTTCTAAAAATTGGCACACCTGTTCCGTCCGTATTCCACAATTCATAAAGATTTAAATGTGATGCTTGAAGTAATCCTGCCATGTACAAAATACCTATTATGGATTCCAGTTCAATATATGTCATAGGTGAAGCATCCCATGCATGGGAAAATCTCGGACGGATTCTATCTATGCGTTGGTTGATGTACTTTAAGAGATCATTTAAAATATCTTCAGTGAAAAATAGCTTCCAGGCAGGAAGTGCTGATTCCAATTCCAAATGTGGTTTTACACCTGGTAAATTCTTAACTAAATTATGAGCAGCTGTACGCCTATTTAGAGGAGGACAGTGTACGTTCCAAGTAGTAGCTTTGTCTCTACCTGTGTATACGGGCCCAACATGACGTGGTAATTCTTTTTCGTCTCCTGACTGTTCTGATTCTGTGTCTTCTTCTTGAACTTCAACATGATCTTGTTGTTCATCATCTGAATCCAGTTCTTCACTACCAAGATTTTCGATCCTTTCTTCGTCACGCCTTTCTACCTTTTCCACGCCGTCTAACAGTCTAGCAAGTCTTTCTTCCTCTTGCTATATTTGGTCGATTCATATTGCATAGTAACACAATAAATTTAATACACAACGCACTAAACGATCAATAAAACAAAAGCGAAATTAAAAATTATGTCACACTTTAGCACATGTGAGAGGTCGCGCACGGTGGTTTAAACACTGGATTTTCTTTAGGCTGCTGCACTAAGACACTCGATGATAGCGAAAATACAAATACAGCATTAGACAGCAGACGAGTCTATTTGAAGGTACTGAGGGGTGGAAGCTTACAAAAATAGGCAGTTCGAGATATTAAGAAAATAGTGAAGGCCCGGTGGAAAAGACCGTTACGCTACCTCTGCCGGGTTAATTATTTTTGCTCCTTGGCCCTTTTATTTAACATGAAAGCTTGCTTGGAGTGTCTGAGCAGAGAACAACTGAACTGCACACAAAAGGAATTGTAAGATAAATACTTCACAAATATGAAATGGTAGAGAAGTAAGGAAAGTAGGAAGGGATGCCGAAATTAAACAATATTCCTTGGAACTAGAAAAGCAAATCAATATTTTTCTGTGATACTATGATCACTAGAAAATACTTCTCCTACGTTTAAAAATATTCCATAATTGCAAATTTTTTTAGGTAATGATAGTCCTAAACTGCCATCAGCTTTTAACTATGAGAAAATGTTTTCTTACAAATAAAATAAAATCAAAACTGTAAATTTATTGATATTGGAGTTTTGTGTTTTACTTTGCAGAATGTGCTCCTAAATTTCTAGGTTATATTTTTCTGTTTGTATTATTTTAATTTATCTATAAAATATATATTTAAAAACAACTTGTATACTATGTAAGTATATAGGTTAATTATTTTCCGAAGACATTGTTTAAAAAAATTGATATTAAAGTAAGTTACTCTATATAAGTATCTGTAAATTAATTTTATTAAATCACTTCATCGACCAAGTGCAAATTCATGAAATAAAGAGAAAACAAAATCAAATAAACTATGGTAATTAAATAAAGTCACGCTTTAAACAAATATGTAGTTATGAGATAGCTCTAAAGAATTTTCATAACTAAGTAGCAAATGTCAAAGAAATATATATATATATATATATATATATATATATATATATATATATATATATATATATCAGTATTGTTATTACATCTATAAACTAAATTAAATTAAGTATGTTACTAAATAATAATAATTTATGTGAGACTATAGTTAGGACCCTGCTTGTTTAATCTCTGCTCAGAATAACACTAACTTAAACAAAACTGATCCGTACAAAAGTGGTCAGTGAAATAAATTGAAGATATAGGCCAAATTTTCACTCTTCTTGAATTTATATTTCACAATTGTTTTAAAATATGTAGTAATGGAGATTTGTAAAATATACTGTTTATCCACTTCTCTTGTTTTCACTTAATTCAAATATTAGTTATTTCAATTTCAAACAAAATTTATCATAAGTGAGGAAACAAAATGTATGAACCAAAATATTTCATGAGAAAAACAAAATAATGCGCTGAATTAAACATTTAGCGACAGCTGTCACACAACATAAATAATTAGGCATTCGATTCTGATCACAATAACCAACTATGAGCATGTAATTGAGTATAACATTGAGGACTGGATGATCATTAAGAATTAAGCTTATCTAAGTACCCAATGGATTGATCCCTAAAATATGTCTGAAATTTTGGGTATCCAAAATCAGATCTACTCCTACATTTCAGTCAAGTGCAGTTTTACGGATTTACTATGAAATTTCCCATTTGCGTAAAAGCGTTTACATTAATAAATTTAAGGAAATATGTTTTCTAAATATCACATGTTAGCAAATACGGACATAGGAGAGAAAGAAATACAGCAATTTAGATAATTTTTCTGGTATAAGCTTACATAATAAAATAAAGTGTGAGATTGTTACAGTCCATTCTAATAACTAAAACAACTCTACACAGAAAATAAAACATTGTCATATTTGTTGGCAGTGAGACAAAGTATGAAAATTTATAAATAATCTGAGTTAAAATATTTATACACAAATAAATTACCTATAGTATTATAACAGTTTATTTCAGGTACTTTCTTTTAAAAAATACTCAATTCAACATATATTTACTTATTTATATATGTTTGTATCCTCTTTTTGCTATTAACAATAAAAAGTATTGAAGTAATGTTTTGAATTATTATTCAAATAACTAATTAATTTTTTCTTATACAACTTTATGGTTATAGTTTTACAAAACTGTAATATTTTTTCATATAATAAGTTATTTATATACTTAAATTGTATTTTTCAATACAATTCTTACAATTATCTATCTACGTAGCCTACAACAGTGCCGCACAGGTGAAATGCTATGCTCGTATTCTTCCCCTGAGCTGAAAAATAAATACTGTACCCATATGTTTCTGAACATAGACGGGTCAATTTTTACTAACTAAAGGAACAAAAAGAGTTGAATTAAATATGATTTTAACAAGTAAGAAATAACCATTATACATAGTTTGTCACCCTGAGTAATTGAAAAATTCGATAAATTTTTATATATAATTTTGAATTTATCTCTGATATAACATTAAAAGTAACAAATTTATAATTTATAATAGACTGATCAGGTTTTACACATTTTGGAGGTACAGGTCCTTTTTATATAGACCCTTGAGTGTTCTGAAAATGAGTAGTACAAAAATTGTACCTAAAATAGATGCACAAACTTTTATAAATTATCAAAAAGGTTAAATTATAAGTAATCCATTAAAGAGCCAAGTGAATATTATTAGCTTACTGTGTTGATGCATTTCAAAAGCATCATTCTATCAACAAAATCTGACGTGCTACTGGCGGCTTTTACTTAAGGTTGCAAGCGCCATCATAATTTATGGGCGTGGAGGGTTTTGGGATGATATGTAATAGCTACACAATCCGCCTAACCCACATGATCCCACACTCATAAATCACACACATACAATCAGTAGCAGTTTAGGCTTTGTCAATAAAATGATGGTTTTGGAACGAGTCAGTAAAGTAGCTTAATGATTTTCGCTTAGTTCTTTAAAGAATAAATTATGATTTAATCAGTAAAATCAAGATGACAGCAAACTAACTTCAAAAGGCTTAGGTTGCTCCTGTAAGTTACAATCTATTGTGTTGATGTTTATATCAATTTATTTACCATGATTATATGAAGAGTTTTCAATAATAAATAGACGGTAAGCGTGTGTTTGTGACGAAGTTTAAACTTACCAACAGCAATAGCACTTTCATTATACTAATTAAAATTCAGATGAAAAACTCAAGTATAATTTTCCATTCCAAAATACCTTGTAATACATTAAAAACAAAACTTAATCAGATGATAAAATAATGTTTAAAACTTAAAGATTCAATGCTTTTAGAAAAAAATGTTCACTAAGACACTTGTAAATATTTACAAACTTGCCTAAGTATCACTTACTTATATTTGTTGAGGACGGCCGTTTCGGGAGATGTGTCACATTGTCAACTCAGACCGTAACTCAGGTCTGTAACATCTGACAATGGGACACATCTCCTGAAACGGCCATCCTCAACAAATATAAGTAAGTGCTACTATGGCAAGTTTGTAAATATTTACAAGTGTTTTAGTGAAAACTAGTGCCTCAAGTGAAGATGGAATCAACAAATACACAAAAAAATTTATATTAAATTATCCTTGGCTTTAGGAAGTCCAAATATTTATTCTTCAACAAACACAAAAACATTTTATACTAAAAACATTAAATAATTTGAAACGTGCATATTGAGTATTTCACAAATATTTGGCCAAATGTTGTTATTAGATATTAGATATGACTAATGAGTTTCAAAACAAAAAAAAATTCTAGATATGAAATATTTCTAATTAAGATTTTTTTTTTTGTTTAATTATGACCAATTGGTATGATTGGATTTATTGTTTTAAAAACTGATATAAAATTAATTGTTGTGTAATAGAGATTGTATTCTTTATTCAAACAGTTGAATATTCCATATAAGTAAGAGTATGTTGGCAAACTCAGATATCTCAACAACTTTATAACATATCGGATTGGTTACAAACTGTTTGGTGAAATGTGTACATACTTTCTTCTTATTTCTAACTATGAACTTCAGGTAATTAAGTAAAACAATTCAGTTCAGTGTAATGCATAACGCCAAAGTAGTACTTTGAAGAGATGACTGCCTTCAGGTTTATGCCAGATACTAGTAGAACCTCTCACGCCAGGTATGGATGTGCATAGAAGCACAAAATAGACTGCTACACACTCATCCTACATGCTAAATTCTCTGCCACATGTATGCAGGTAGCTCTGGGTCACAATGTGTCAAAATCCTTACCAGTAATTGTGGAAGTAATTCTCTAGCACAACAGTTGAATGAGTCCTCATAGTCCTTTTGTAAGTTTTAAAGATATCTACTTGAGGTTCTCTCTTAACATTTTCTTTTTCATTCATCTTTCAATCTCTCATGGTCTAGAGTCTTTCAACCTATCAACCTTTATATCTGGTTTAGAAAGATAGGACATGTTTATAGAACATGTTTCGATCTATCAATGATACTCTCTTATAATCTTATTACCACCTCATTTCCAAAAACTCTTACAATGGGCTGAAAACCAGTAAAATTTTGTTGTTTTCCTATTTTTTTTTGTTTTTGAAAAGTTTTTTCAACTTATATTTTCAGAAAAAGTATTCATTTAAGTTTGTCTTGCTCATGGTTTCTACAAAAGATTTGGAGTCTGATGGAATATTATGTCTTCATTTGCATTCAAGCACCCCACTTGTCTCATCGGTATTGATAGCAACAGGTTTGATATTAAGTATATGCTCCTTTAGAGTTCCCTAATAACAGATTTTGCCACCAGTATCTGATTTCTAAACATTTTTGTATGTTTACAATCTAAAAAAAAAAACAATTGATCCATAATTTGTACGGCATCTCCTTTATAAGGATGAGTATAAAAGAGAAAAAATCATTGAATTTGGATGAGAGTTAAAAATTTACACAAGTTTGGTAAGCCTCAGATATGAGGGTTCTACATTCAACATATTACTGGTTCTATATTGAAGGTTTAGGTTATTTTTTTATACAGGAAGTATAGAATGCTAACTGTTTATGACTATTAAACATTTTAATATTTGATACATAACCTGAGTGTATAGTTGTCAATAAATAATTGTTTTGTCAATTTGTACCAACTTCATTTAGATAGTTTATTCCTTAAGTGAAAAATTTTCTTCTAAACAAGTAATATTAACAAAAATGTGTTTAAAGTCATTCTTACTAAGGTCAACAAACAAAAGTTTTATTTGAGTTACTTTTTATTAAATAATTACAATTAATACGAGGTGTGGCTAGAAAAACACCGAACTGATGCTATAAAAAAATTTTATTTTCCATTATTTACAATTTGATGTTATCTCCTTCAATTTACTCTCCTCCTCGGTCCATACACCGCTCCATACGAATTTTCCACTGTTCATAGCAATGCTGCAGATCATTTTCGGTAAGTCCATACATTACTTCCGTCGCTTTTTCTTTTACTGCTTCAGCACTCTCAAATCTAGTTCCTTTCAAAGCTGACTTGACTATAGGGAAAAGAAAAAAATCACAGGGGGCCAAATCAGGTGAGTAGTGTGGATGGTCTAAGATGGGAATGTTGTGATTGGCTAAAAACGTCTTCACTGACAATGCATTGTGAGCTGGGGCATTGTCTTGGTGCAGGATCCATGTCTTTTTTTTTCACAAATCGTTCCGTTTTTCCGTACTCGCTCACGTAGGGTAGTCAGGATGCTAATGTAGTAATGCTAATTCATTGTTTGTCCCTCTGGTACCCAATCAATGTGTACAATCCCTTTGACATAAAAAAAAAACAATCATCATTGCCTTGAATTTCGATTTTGACATTCGTGCTTTTTTTGTCGTGGAGAATCAGGAGATTTCCAATGCATCGATTGGCGTTTGGTTTCGGGATCGTAAGTAAAAAACCACGATTCATCACAAGTAATAACATTTTGTAAAAAGGTGGGATTACTATCGATGTTTTCTAGGATGTCAGAACAAATCATTCTTCGGCGTTCCTTCTGTTCAATTGTGAGACACTTTGGAACCATTTTTGCACACACTTTGTTCATGTTGAAACTTTCATGAAGAATCTGCCTAACACTTTCCTTGTCAATTCCTGTCAACTCAGACATTGCTCTGATTGTTAAGTTGCTCTTCTCGAACAAGTTTACCGATTTTTTCAATGTTTGCATCAGTTTTTGCTGACAATAGTCTGCCAGTGCGAGCGTCATCACTTGTGTCTTTGCAGCCATCTTTAAATCGTTTAAACCACTCAAACACTTGTGTTCGCGATAAACAATCATCGCCGTACACTTGTTGCAACATTACAAACATTTCACTTGCAGATTTTCCAAGTTTGAAAAGAAATTTGATGTTAACACGCTGTTCTTTCTGTACACTCAACATTTTTCCGACGCACAGACAAAACGTCAACTACTTAGAAGACGCCACGGGCAGACTGAGTGCAGGAGGCAGATGAAACTCGAGCAGTAGGCGGAGCAAAAGTCACATGACAGGCCAGGCGACTTTCAGCCTTATTGCATTCGTTTTATTGTTTCACCTGTGCTAATTTGGTTTTTTCTAGCCTCATCTCGTATAAATAATGTAGATAACCTAAGTATTAAAACAGCTGTTCTAGCACATAACCTATAACATAAAATCAGTTGTTTTATAAAATCATATGTTATCATTTATTTTAAACCAAATAAATAACTATATTGCATACCTTGCCCCTTTTGTGAAAAGGTTTTCTCTCATACAAAACTAAAATTAATTTCTTAAATTTAATTAATGATTTAATATTTGAAAAACTGTATTAATTTATTAACGACTGAAAATTTTAACAAGGTATATCTGTGTGTATATCTTTCCCGAACTAACAGAATGAGTTGAAAATCAAATAAATTTTTATAGTTTAAAAGTTATATAAGATTGTGATCACCAAAACATATAATTACCTATGCTAACCCAGGGATCTAAATTTAATTAATATGCAAACTTAACAAGTAATACTACAAAATATAAGGACTATACAGTTATACCAAGCTATATAATATATTATATAACAGCTAAAGACTAAAATTTAACATTTAACTAATACTAAAAACAAAAAGAATTAAACTAATTATAGGATTAAACTTACTAAAATTAAAAACATGACTTTTTTAATATATACTCATTGATTGGTATCAGCCTTATTGGGATATATTAAGAAAAGCCTCAAGATATAGAACTTAAAAACTGCAAGTTTTATAAATAATAAATTTTAATAAAAATACTTAGGTGTGTAAGAAGGTGGTGACACTATCTCCAACAGATCCCTCATCCCTCAACACCATTTTTAATTCTCTTAATATTGGTGGCAATTGTCAACACAGAACATCCTTGTACTGTGATGGTACCTTCACAAAACTGATGTAGTGGTGAATCATCCTTCTCCTAATAAAGTCTCTGATGCAAAGATGAGTAAACATTATTTCCTCTTTATGATTTGAATGAATGAAGGACTTCCATGGGCAGATGGTATTCTTAATTTCCTTCAGCTTATTTTAATTCACGTTTTCCATTCTTCATGCCAAGCAAGGAATATTGTATACTTTACTTTGCATACAAAATTAGATGTCATGACACATTGTGTTGATATTTGAAACCATAATTATGGCCAATTTTTCCCATTCATCTTCTTTTGTGTTTCTCAGTATTCTCCAGTGACCAGATACTCATTGAAATACCTCAACTACCAGTACTTGGGACATGTGTATCGAACACAGAATGTCTCCAACTAACGAATTCTTGGAGTGCATTTCCTCAGTCGTCTGAAGAGCACTTTTGGAATTGAAGCACACAAGATAATGTAATGCTGTAGATGGAATAGTTGTTAAAGCTTTGTAAATGACAAAAACCTCTGCTATAAAAACATTGCATGCTGAGTGCAATCAGTAGGTGTAGGTGTGTTGGTTAGGTTAGGTAAGGTTGCGCGTCCTACCTCTTTGTACAGTTTCAAGCAATCTGTGAAAACAATCACACAATGTTGGTAAATTCTATAGATTAGCAAAAATGTATGGTGATACACGAGATCTTGAATCATGTTCAGATACCTGGACAAGGAAAAATCAAAATTTGGTTTCTGTATTGACCATGGAGGAATGTAGTACAATGTTCGTTTGAATGTAGGAGGCAGTTCAAATCTATGTTATTAAAACTCCTCTAGGTTCTCTTAGCAAATGGAGAAATTGCATGCTGGTACTCATCATTTCAATCCTCAAGGGAGTAATGGAAAACTATTTTGAATGCCTGATGTTTTGGTTTGCTATGAAGAACAGTAATATATGAAGTACCTGACATCAGCGTGAAAGAACAGGTTCTCCAGCCTCAGCAAGAAGACCTAGAGATTGGCCTTGATCTAAAGGAAGGTTCAAGTGCAGAATGATGCAATGAATCTCTATTCTGTGTTCTAGGGTTTACAGAGTTGTAGGTCTAGCAGATGAATAGGCTAAACAACCGTAATCTATATTCAAACTTACAACCATCCAAAGTTTGGTGTAAAGCTATATCCCATTGAGATAAAGGATATGCTTCTGGTGTTGCCTACCACAACTAAATGCTATATACTGGGTCTTCGAAGCAAAAATACCTGAAACCTGTAAATTTTTACCTTTCCTGTAATCTATTTATAACTATTTAAAAGGACCTTACTGCTTTGGGGATATTGGAGTAGAGACCGTGAATTAGACTGTTCTTGGCAATGGCAAACAGTGTCATGCTCAAAACACTACCTTGTGGAACACCATTTCATAGTTATAGCGATTAAAATATGTGTTTCAAGTTGTACATGGAAGATCTGCTAGTCAGGAAATTCTTGATGAATGCAAAAATGTTACCTTATACACCTCATGATTTTAAAGTTTAACATTTTTTTTCATCATTAGCCAGGGGTGCTCAAACTTTCTTGTACGGAGATCCAATAAAAAAGTGGTTTGAGGGTCTGATATTTGTATACATTATTAATAATAATTATATTAGTATTATTTTTTCCTGGCAAAACACAGAACAATGTTACCAACGCCAATTTTATTTTATTTTATTTTTTTTTTGTAAAAAAAAAAATACCAACGCCATTACACCACCACACATATCTCAGAAGTGAGTTTCTTAATCAAATTATTAGGTTGTAACTTCAAAAATCCTTTCTATTGGTTGTATGTGTGAACAATATTACACTGTTAAATAACTACAAATGTGTTATATTATTTTTTCTTTTTTTTCGTTTTTTTAAAATTTAAACACTAAACACTTAACTGTCTTAAAAGTCTTGACTGTGTTGTTCAACGATGGTCACTGTGATTATTATGTAGTTTTTGGAATTGAATTTTCAGTAAAATTCAAAATAGTTACCAAAACAGATGCAATATCTTTGAAAACCTTTTCCAAGTTAGCTTTTTACAGGATCTAATGGAGATGTCACACAGGATGAGGAGCCACATAAGGAGATCTTATTGTGATCACAACTATGTAAATCAAGCATTACAGATGATGTCAGACAAAGCAGGACTCAACATCACATGGAGATGCTACTAAATGTATTGAATAACCGTCATTTTTCACGTACAAATCCAGTTCCGATCTAACACTCTCGACAAGATGTTCTTTTCAGGTACATATTGGTGAACTCATGTAATGTGGTAGGGATTGAAATTAGCTACCAATATAAACAGAGTCAGTAACTGATTTATTACGTCTACTAGTACACGTTACTGAAGAATGTCACTGGTGGAATGTAGATCCAACATACAGTAAACTTGCATCATACAGCTGTTTCAATGGCTACAGATTTAAAAAGGTTATTAACACATTCAGCATGGCGGGAATATTGGAGATCTCATCAAACCACTGTCTGTTTTTTTGTTATCTTCCACATATGATGGCAGTGGAATTATTAAAATGCTATGCGGATTGCATAGCTTGTCGTTGCATCCAATTATTGTGTTCGTTGTTTTCATCTCAATACTTTTATTTCTACCATATACAGGTTTATTTGGGACATAAAAACAGTGTATTAGACATTAAAATATTGTTTTATTTATCGGGTCACAAAAAAAAGAAATATAACTGATAAAATACTGTATGACAAATAATAAAACTCAATAAAAAGACAGAGAAAAAAAGGTTTACATAAGAATCTAAAGTACCTACTACGAAAATATACTACATACTAAAATTTACCACTCAACGTTTAACTCGGAATGTTTGTTTCTGTTTGTGTCATGTGTTTCACAAAGCGATGGAAATCGATGTAAACGCAGACATAGATAATGCATATGACAGGACCTAAACTATTTATAGCGGAGATTAGCTGACATTTGCTTACTACAATCTTATGACGACACATTAGGTTTTCAGCCATCCAAACATTTTGTCACAATGACTCATTTTTACAGTAGTCTGTTCCCACCTCAAGTAGGTTCCATTCGCTGTAATAGGACAGTTATCGTTTATTCTTGCGTTAGTTCAGAAAGCGTAATTTATTTTCATGATCGTTGTTTTACCGGATATTTTGCTGCATTAAGTGGTTAAAACTAAAAAACAACATTAAAATATAAAAGTTAAATCAAATTAAGTCTGTTCATAAAACTCCCTGCAGCATTGTTTCAGTTAAAGCATCAAAAAGGTAACTTAGGATGTCGGATTTAAAAACAACTCGGGCACAATGTTTTCCAAACTCTTCTGAAGCACTGACGTAAGAATCAAACTTTTATTCAAACATTTATCGACACTAGAGAAGTTCTAATTAGACTGGGAGTGAGTGTGTCGGTACGCTCGCTGTCTCTCAGAAGGGAAGCGGGGAACTCACTGACACACTCTCAGTGCCTCGTAAGGGAACCCAGAGCTAGCCGTGTTGAACGTATTAAGTTAACAGATACAATCACTAGCTAGAATAACTTTTTAACAAGCACATTTGCATAAAGTAGCTAGGTGAACTCTTAAAGTGTCCCCCCAAGATTGTGTAAAAACTAAGCAACCTAATTATAATATACTGAAAGGTGTAGCAAGCTGAAGATTAATTTATTTTGGGACATTTTATACCTATTAAACTGAAAATTTATTTATATACTCTACACAATTATAATTTTAAAATGTATCAATTTTTTGCTACTATGTATTTTAAAAAGAGTTTTTAATTAGAAATATAAATACTGGGAGAGATTATACATATTTGTTTTGCCATTGTTACTTCTTTTACCCAGATATTTTAGAAGCATGTTTATTTTATAATAAACTTACAAAAAAAAACAGGTTTTGTGAATTCTTCTACCTTCTAATACCCCAGTGGGTATAAAGACAAGCCCAGCTAGTCATGAATGTCGTCATTGTTTGATTGATTTGTTTGCTTAAAGAGAGTTTATTTTCTGACATGTCACGCACAATACTAGACATTGGTCCCTTCTAAGGGATATTTGTCGGCTCTCAAAACTTACAGCATAAATAAAGAAAGATATTTATAGCCATTGACCTTCTGTCAGATATTTAAACATAACAGAATGCTTCAGCATATTTTATGTCAATTGGAGTGAGAAGCTCAGTACAGCTTTTACTTGATATGGATAGTAGCTGTAATTATTGCATTATTGTGTATATACGAAATGAACAATAATAGTGGGAGCCTATAATTTAAAGCAACTTTAAACCGTATTTAATTTTAATTTGTTTTTGCTAATTACGACTACACATCATAAGCCATTAACAATTAATAAACTACCCATGGTACAAAATATCAAATAAAAAAATTGCATGTGTATAAAAATATAATATTTAGTGCTTTATAAGTGAGAATATTTTGTAGCAAAATACATCTCAATTGACGAGAGGAATTAATTCAGACCTGCACATGTAAATAGATCAGCAATGGGTTAATTCTTTATCAAAGGCCTGTTAAAAGAATGGCAAAAGTTCTTTTCCCATACATTCAAGAAATCAATGTTTTTATATTTAAGCGCTAACATAAGATCAAAAAGTGCAAGTTAAGTGTGAAACTTGTTCTTATGTTGCAATACAAATATAAAAATTGTTGTAGTGAGACATTATGTGACAGTTTGTATATGCTATTTACTGTCCTAAAATATCTACTTAATGTTTTTGTTTAGCCAGATTTAACTTTTTTTGCAAAAGCTCAAATAAATTTGGAGTTAAATTGCCCTATCAAACTCTTGTTCTTCTACTTAAACATTAAACATATTTCCCCCGGATGTCTAGGGCTCAACTTCCTTGTCTAAAGACTGAAAAGTAATGATTGTGCTTTTCTCTGGAAATGAAAGTTTCTACTCACCTGCATTCTCACCAAGTATGTCAGCAACACCCGAGATTATTCAAAATTATTCTGTTGGTCTTGTTTATTGCCTTTCCAAGAACATACTCAAGTTTTATGATTAATTTGTTAACTATGAAAAATTATGTAGACCTATGTTAAAGCATTTTGTCTTTCTGAGGATCAGTTATTTAAGCACCTTTTAAAAGTTAAATGTTGAAAAGGGAATTTATATTTGTTGATTCCATCTTCAAACTACTACTAAACACTTGTAAATATTTACAAACTTGTCTATAGTAGCACTTACTTATATTTGCTTAATAGAATTGAAGTAAGATATAAGAAAGAGTGAGAAAAAGAAGGAATATAAATACCATAATTTCTTCCTTTCTTCAACATGAGCTGCTCATGTTGAAGAAAGGAAGAGTGAGCTTACTACCTGCTCACTCTTATACCCATTAACATACAGCAATAGGTAAATATTTGCCTGTAAAAGCACCTGTATAAAAAAAAAAAATTATAAACAGAGACATCTGAGGAGGTGTGTCCATAAAAATACATTTTTTTCAAATCAAAATAAGAAGCTCTATTATGATTGGAACATAAAGTTAAACATACATGACTGGCTTGCAGTTAGGACTGGCAACTCTCCAAAGTTAATTATTATAAAAAAAATAACCTAAGTTTTAAGAAGACAGGAAAAGAGTAAGACAGGTTGGTAAAACTGATTTTCAAATAGAAAAAAATTAATAAGAGAATTACTAGAAAATAAAAGACGAAATAATTTGACACATGTTAGTTAGTAGGACACTTAATTTGTTGCTCAGTGAGTAATCAAAAATTATTTCATAAGGAATAATTTGAAGACTTTAAAGTTTAGAATTTTACCTATAGAGAAGCATTTGTACTGATTAGGTTAATATACCATTATTATAGCTTTTGTCAATCAAAATATAGCAAGCTGTCTGCTTCACAAAATGCATACATTTTTTAATTAAAATGAAATGTAAAGAATTTAAAGTATAGGGAATTCACCGGAAAGAAATAAGATATAAACGAACCATATACAAAGCACTAATAGTTCTAGCATAATAGCTACACTTGTTATCATGTTCAGGATGTGCTAGTCAGGTTGTCAAAGCTAGCTTTACCACACCCCCTAATTATGTCCTTAAAATTGAGCGGCAATTACAATAACTTTGTCAATTAAATTGAACTTTTTTTTTGAATTCTTCAATTACACCATAAAGATCAGTATTTAAAGCAAGTTTTTAAACAATGCATGGAACCAAAAAGTGTTCTAAAGTGATCTAAGCAATTGGGTTTTCTCAACACTGAGTTTAGTAAACCCAAGCTTACGAGTACACCTTGTTACTACAATTGTAGCAACTAAATGTTTCTCCCTTTGCATTGAAGTATGTCACCTTCCGCATACATGCCTCAGTCTATACTTGGTGTCTATGCTTGGTCTGCAAGAAGCACCGAGCAGCACTCCAACATAGAGGAAATTTTTTAACAATCTCATCTTTCAAAGCGCATGCCAAATCAATTTAAAATAAAAACAATTGTAAATATGTTACACTTGCCTATAGTAGCACTTACTTTTATAATTGTTGAGGACGGCCATTTCAGGAGATATGTCCCATTGTCAACTAAGACTGTAACTGGCTTCAAGGTTTTTTAGGTTAGAGTGGGGGTGGTATATTAGAGTGGGGATGTAGGTGTATTTTGGTGAGTATTAGGAGTTATGTTGAAAAGTGTGTGAGAGTTATAATGTAATTGGGTGTTGAGTATGCCTGTAGGTTGTAGTTTGAAATGTTTGTATATCTCATATTGATCGTTTGTGTATCGTTGGATATTTTTCTTTTGTTCGTTAAGAACTTATAAATTAAATGATATGTTTGTGTAGTTATGGTTTGTGCATATGAGGTGTTTGGCAAAGTTTGATTGGGTGTTTTTGTTTGTTAGTGCGTTTATGTGTTCTTGGTAATGTTTGTAAAATTACCTCCCTCTCTGGCCTATAGAAAAACTGGGGCACGAACTGCAAGTAGGCCACCTACACAAACTATACAACTCCTAACAAACAAACTCAATAGCCCAACTACAAATACTTAACACGACAAACCCATAAAATACTTAACAACTAACTAACAAACTTCAGAAATACAATTACAGAATATTCTACTCCACACTCAACGCTCTCAACAAACAATTAAAACCAAACAACATATACAACCCCACTGGTGTTTACAAAATAGCTTGCAGCTCGCAGTTCATGTCCCAGTTTTTACATAGACCAGACAGGAAGGTAATTTCACATACGCTACCAAGAACAAACAAACAATAACACCCGATCAAACTTCGCTAAACATCTCAAATCGACAAACCACAACTACGAAAATTTAACATCTAACTTACAAATTTTTCACATACAAGATAAAACGATACATATCCAAACAATATGAGATACACAAAAATTACAAACTACACCCTACACTCATACTTAACACCCAATTACATTATAACTCACACACACTTTTCTTCTAATAATAACAATTATCTAAACAATCTCTAAATAACTCCTAAACAAAATAACTCTTAATACTATCAAAATACACCTACATAACCACCCTAATATCCTACCCCCACCCTAATCTACAAAAACCTTGAGGCCAGTTACAGGCTTAGTTGACAATGGGACATATCTCCTGAAACGGCCGCCCTCAACAATTATAAAAGTAAGTGCTACTATAGGCAAGTGTAACATATTTACAAGTGTTTTTATTTTAAATTGATTTGGCTTGTGTTTTCTATGAAAGATGATATTGTCCCACAATTTCCTCTATGTCGGAGTGCTGCTTGGTGCTTCTTGAAGACCAAGTATAGACTGAGGCATGTGTGCGGAAGGTGACATACTTCAACACAAAGGGAGAAACATTTAGTTGCTACAATTGTAGTAACAAGGTGTACTCATAAGCTTAAATTTACTAAACTCAGTGTTGTGAAAACCCAATTGCTTAGATCACTTAGAACACCTTTTGGTTCCATGCATTGTTCAAAAACTTGCTTTAAATACTAATCTTTATGGTGTAATTGAAGAATTCAAAAAAATAGTTTAATTTAATTGACAAAGTTATTGTGATTGCTGCTCAATTTTAAGGGCATAATTAGCAGTTTTAGAGGAAATGTGGTAAAGCTAGCTTTAATAACCTGATTAGTACATTCTGAACATGATAACGAATGTAGCTATTATGCTAGAACTATTAGTGCTTTGTATATGGTTCGTTTATATCTTATTTCTTTTTAGGTAAATTCCCTACACTTTCAATTCTTTACATTTCATTTTAATTTAAAAATGTATACATTTTGTGAAGCAGACAGCTTGCTACATTTTGACCGACAAAAGCTATAATAATGGTATATTAACCTAATCAGTACAAATGCTTCTCTATAGGTAAAATTCTAAACTTTAAAGCCTTCAAATTATTCCTTATGAAATAATTTTTGATTACTCACTGAGCAACTAATTATGTGTCCTACTAACTAACATGTGTCAAATTATTTCGTCTTTTATTTTCTAGTAATTCTCTTATTAAATATTAATACTATTTTTCCTGAAATATACAGACATTTCAAACTACATCATACACACCTACTCAACTCACAATTACATTATAACTCACACACACTTTTTGACATCATAGCTCCTAATACACACAAAGTACACCAACACCCCCACCATAATATCCCACCCTACCCTAATACCCTAACCTACGTAAAGCTTGAGATCGGTTACAGTCTGAGTTAACAATTAGACACATCTCCCGAAACGACCGTCCTCAACAATTATAAAAGTAAGTGCTACTATAGGCAAGTGTAACATATTTACAACTGTTTTAAGTTAAAAAAACTACTAGCTCATAAGAATATAAAACAATTCAACAAATAAGAATTTTAAATTTTTTTTCAAAATTTTGATAATAAAATTTGTTGTGTTCATGAAGTAAGTAATAAAAAAATTGGGTAAATAGAAATAATTCATTAAAATTTTTAAAATAAAAAAAGCTCACAATGAACAAACTTACAGTTGAAGTAATATTTTTAAAATAACTAAGACGGAATGTTTTTGATCGTATTACACAATCTGTGTCATGTGTAAGAGATGTAGGTGATGATTGCCTCACACCGTTAAAAATGTTTGCCTCAATATTTTCTTAATCAGTTTGTGGATGTTGTTACATTACAAAATTTCCATATGAAAGACTTGTCAAACTTCATGGCAGTAGAATCAATGGGGAAAATTTAAAACATTTATTTTACAAAAATAAAACATTGCCTTAAACCCCATTCTGGAGATTACGGCCAAGTAAACAAAACTGTGTGGGCTGTAGAGAGAAGTGTTTAGAATATAAATTTGAGGAAAATAAGAGGTATTAAACTCCCTGGCCTGGAACAAAGGGAAAAATTATAGTTTACATTTTTAAACATTATTATAAATTGTATAGTGCAATTAAATATACATAATTATATTAAATAATATAAACACACACAAAATACTCTAGGAAATTAATAACAAAAATTATTTTATGACGTATAAATTTATTAACTAATTTCATTTTTCTGACAGCTTCAATCTACCACTATGGCAGTAATGTCTTCTATATGGATGCTATTCAAAACATTTTAATGTTTGCACGGTATAATACCTGGAAGAAAAATGTAATTATTTTGTTACTTTATAATATCCAACTTATAATTTTTAAAATGACTATTATTATAAAAAAATTATAATATAATATAATTTAAATGCAAGCTATACAAATCAAGCAAGTTCACTGATAGCTGAGAGATTTTGGTTTATTTTAAGCATGGGTAATGAAATACCCAATGTCACTCAAAAAATTCATTTTGAGCACTTCTGTAGTACTATCTCATAAATAAAGCAGAAGATTTTTAAGCCATAGTGAATTTAGATTAATTGAAAAGTCAACATAACACCTACTTTCATAACTTTGGCAGCCTCAGAATTACCAAAACCAACCAAAATTTATTTATCAAGTCATAAAACTAATATGATTTTGAGAGTGTGGGAGAGTGTGGATGCACCAAATGAATTATTGCAAAGCTCATTGTACCTTACAAAATAAAGAACTCCATATCATGATCAGTTTAAATATCGAAATCTTGTTACTGTTCATGATGAGCTGGTTGTTAATAGCTTATTACACTTTTGCTATTACTTGCGGATATGAAAATTATTTAATAGACAAACTACACAGAAAAATACTCAACAAGAACAGTAACAACAACAAAAACATGAACACAAACAAATTCATCACCCTCACATACATAAACAAACACAAATAAAATAGCACACCAATTCAAAAAAGCAGGATACAATGTAGCTTACAGAACAACAAATTAAAGCCAAACGGCTATCAGACACAGGATTATTAACAATACCAACACATACAATAACCCAGGAGTATACAAACTAAAATGCAACAACTGCAATAAGTTCTATATTTTACAAACAAGCAGATCTTTCTCCGAAAGATATAAAGAACACAAAAGCGCACTGAACACTATTATTGAATCCACCTTTGCAAATCACCTCATGGACACTAAACACTCATGCAAAAGTGTGGAAAATAACATGAGCATCCTCCACACATGCAACAAAGGCCATAAATTAAACACACTAAAACAGTATGAGATATAGAGACATAGCAACAGACATGAAAATGACATCCTAAATGAACTAACACTGACAGATCACACATACTCTTCAATCACATCACTTCTAACTTTCGAAAAAATGGTACCGAGGAAGCACAACTGCAGCATTCCTAGCGGCAAAAATATGAGGCTGAAGAAGTCGTAAGACGAAAACGTTTTCTATAAGGTTAACAATTTAACGACCTTCAGTTAACAAAAAGTCTGGTCACAAGTAATAGCAAAAGTGTAATAAGGTGATCAGTTTATTGAAATGCCAGGTGTTAAATAAAAAATAAAAAGCCTTTCTGGTCTGGTCTCCATCTTCACACTCACGCTGAAACCTCCAGTGGTAGAAGATCAAACACTTCAGGGACAAACCTCAGGATCTGTTTGTCAGTATGTTAGGAAAGTATGTTATTATGTGAGAGGGAGAGTTATGCACTGTGATCATTGAATTCAAAGTGGATCGACTTTTAATAAGTAATAGTGTTACAAAGGAGACTGCATTCAATACAAAAAAAATAAATAAAAACCTTGAAAGTTGTAAAAGAAGATCATCAAGTTTTGAAATGTTTGTCATGATGAAAACACACAAATGGTCACATTGTTTCAATTACTACAGTTGAACAGTTTTGTTGGCGTTTTAAAATAAAGACAAAAATATGCAGAATATCAAAAAATAAAGAGTCACTGCATATGCGGTAGGTCAAACAAGACTGACACTACTAATAATAATCTTAAATGTAGGGGGTGAGAGGTCTACTGAGAACAGCTCTTGGCAACCAACCTAAAGGTGCTGTGTTCAATCCTCGGTGGTATGAAAGAGTTTCTAGGTACTTTTAGCCTCCAGGCTATTAGCCTGTGAAATGAGTACAAATGTCTATTGTAATATAGTGTTGCCTGAGTTCCTTAAATACCAATTAGGGCAGCTATATCCTGTCTCTCCTAAACCATGCTAATAATATAAAACCGTCATCAATATCCTAAATTTAAATATTTTAATACTAACATGGAAAAATTGTCATACGGTAAATATAAAAATGGGAGAAAGTTGGTTTTGTTAAAATTCATAAAATGATTATAATGACTAAAAACAAATACATATACTGTAATGAAACATATGTTCCTAGCTGGTAAAAAAAAGTATTGTTTTAGATATTTGTAAATCTATAGGCTCGAGGCTTGCTGTGTTCAAAGGACACTGTTAATTGAAAGGACAAAAGGAGTTTTTCAAATCTAAAAAAAATATCTAAACTGGAAATTGGAACAATAGACTGGCTGACAGGTATATTGATGAGGGTAGACCCAGAGTCCAAAAGTAGAGCAAAAGTCCTTTGTTGGCAAAATTTCCCAAACTAAGCTTGTGCAGAGAACAAAGCAAATCCAGACAAGGCAGGATTGTTGGAGAACAGAGAAGAAAGGGAAGCGATGGAAGGGAGGGTCCTTCCTGATGAGGGAGAAGGCAGTTCAGTTTAAGTAGTCAAAGAAGAAGTTTGAGGAGACAGAGGAGGAAGAAGAGGCGGTCAAAGAGGAATTTGTCAAGGAGCTGGAGATGAGTCAACCATGGGAGCCAAAGAGAGGAGAGGATCAAAGAGGAAATGCACCCATGTATCACGACGACAATACAGAGGAACTATAAGAATCAACCAAGTCACTCTATACAAATTTAAGTACAAGTTAATCATTAATTGTTAATCATTTAAAATTTCATTTCTTGTAAAAAATTGAGTTAAAGGCCAGCAAGCAAATTTCGAAACGGGAATAGTAAGTAGATTTATTAAAATTCAAGCCATAACAGCCACAGTAAGCTTGAGCCTAGTGATAAATACATTTAATATAGGTTGTGTCTAGGATAATGTTAGATTTAAGACAACTTTTAAATTGTAAAGAGTTCTTGCTGTTTGTATTATTGTTGAAGCTAGCTGGCAAAATTATAACATTTTACAATTGAAATGTAAATTACTCTCAAACTTTAAGTAAATTAAAGTAAATTTCATAAGTACAGTAAACTCCCGATTATCTGTGGGTGGTTTAACCAGTTTGCAGATTATCCGGGGTCTGCCATTGTTTTACAAATATCCAATTTTTATTAAAATCAGATTCATGTGTTTAAATTTCCAAACGGTGAATTACAGCGTAAATACATATTAGGCTTAATAGAAGTTAAGATGAAGGGAATAGATATGTACGTACTCGTTTTTACATTGAAAGGGAAGCATCCCGACGCGGGCCAGCGAAATAAAAGGGCGAGCAGACTACTGTATATAAAAGACAATGACAAAATGCTTGGAAACCCGAAAACCTAATGCATATCATAAGATTGTAAACAAATGTCAGCTAATCTCAGCTATAAATAGTCTAGGACGTGACATATGCATTATCCATGTCTGTCATATACATTATCGATCTTTATGGCTTTGTGACACAAGTAGACAACGTGCGACAAAATGGTTCTCAAGAAACTTAGATCGCACATTAAAGCTAAATCAATGCTCACAAAAAAAACAAACGAAAGTGACAGATGTTTTTGTATTATGTGTAAAGGAAATTACATATGTACATACATACTTACTTTTGATATATACTTATGTACGTATTGTAAATAGTTAGACTTATAAATGTATATGTTATAATACATCGACATTTTAAATTATTTTGTCCTCTGAAGATTATTTGTGAATTGCATTAACCGGGGTCATTATTTGTGTAACTTATGGTATAATAATCGATTATCGATCGTTTTGCGTATTCTTTGTTCATAGCAGATTATCCGGGGAATTCGGTTATCCGGCGTTGCAGGGCCACCCTATTCCACGGATAATCGGGAGTTTACTGTAATTCATTGAGTTTTTGTTGTTTGTTAAATCCAGAAAATCTTTATTTAATTGTAATCTGTTTAGAATACAGATTTGGTACCCAACATAAATTAATTGATAGAAATATTTTAAAATAATAATAATAAATTTAAATTAACATTTTATAATTCTATTTCTCAACATACAAAAAGCGAGGTAATATTATAGCTGTCACCAGGGGGAATTACACTGTTTGTTTTATGTCATAATATGAATATTATTAAAACAGTTAAAATTCTTGTGATAAGCCTCTGTCAGTTAAGGATTCTGAATGTTATATTTGTTTTTTAATGGCTTTTAGTGTAAAATAATGCTACCTATATAAGCATGTTGACTGCAGACGACAAGCACGTGAAAATTTTCAAATCATTGTTTAAAAGTTTTTTAGAGTTTCCCTCAAATGAGAAACCCATTACACCCTAAACTCAAACTAATAACGCAGCAATAAAATACACATAATTTTTTGTTTGCACTGCAAATCGTTGCCAAAATATTTAGCATATACAGAATCATTTTTACCACTCATCGTCTGCCAGTTTAGGCAGATACTTCCATTCACACTGACAGTATATAGTTAATTAAATATTTTAATGGATTACAATGAAAATATTGGAAAGAAACTCAATACCACAAAAGTAAAACTAAATAAGCATAAAATTGATTGTAAGATAAAAAATCTGGATAAGAATTTTGGATCAATTAGTAAACATTTAAATTCGAAAGAAATATGTAATAATAATAAGAACCTGTCAGCTTGTTCGTAATGAATCTAGCTAAACAATAATGTTTGTGGTATTGGGGTCCTTTACAATATTTACAATGTAATATATTGTACCACTGTGCTCTTGTTATTGTGTATTTTAATGGATATTGGAACAAGTGATGTATGTCTACAGGAAGCTTACCATCCAGCATCTAACTTATATGTACTTGAACCTGCAAAAGTCTTATAAAATTACTTACTTTACAAGCCCAACCAGCGTATTTCCCAAACATATCTCTGAAGAACTGTGCTACTAGGTTGATTGATTTCCTTGAGTAAGAGTGTGAATTTGCCGGGGAATCCTTATAAATTTTACTGTATTCAAAGAATTTTCTGTCAACTGCTACAGACTCCAAAAAGTCAAGTGACATTAAACAAACGTTATCTGCAACCTAGAAATAAAATGCAATTATTTACATAAAAAATATAACAGAGTTTTAAAACTATAACTCAAATAATCTTGTCATTCACTTGCCCTAAATTCATTGAGAATCCAAGCTGTACCATTTTAAAACTGCATCACGCATATACAAATTAAAAACGCTTGTTGTAATCATCTTGAATTCACTGATTAAACTATAAGTAATTATTGCGTAACTAAGTGAATACTTAAGAAGTCATGTAAAAGATACGACCCCATCCGGCCCCCGGGTCATATCAATACAGCCCGTGATCGCAATGTGACACAGATAAAAGAATCATGTTTTTAGATGTTTTAGACTTCACTCGATTCCTCTTCGGAAGTTTTAGAATGCGCCTCTACATTTATAAGTAATTTCAAGAGCAGGGCGTCTCTAGACAAGCGAGAGAGTGTTATTTAGGTATTTATTTATTTATGCTTTTTTCATATCTTGCGGGTGCAAAGATGGCATCTGTTTCTCTAAAACTAAAGTTTTTGCCACGAGAAATCGCACCACAGGCTGCAATCCGCATTTCTAGTAAACAACTCAATTATAGACAGTAACACCATCTCTTAGCGACAAGAGGATGTACTCTATTATTTTTGTTGAGAACAGTAGAATCTTCCACAAGCTTTGAGTCTAAACTAGAACCTTTCTTATCGATATAAAAGAAATGCGTCTGCACAACATGAGTCAGTTGAATCGAAGCGATACGGTTGGAGAAGGATTCTTACTTACTTACTAGCCATTACTTACTTACTCTTGGCATTTCTGACATTTGGTGACGCGCTGACCAGTAAATCACAGAGAGTTGTTCCTCAGGTTTGAGCCCTTCCAACTGTTGTCTGACATGTTCCAGTGAAGGGCATGCTTGGAGATGGCCTGCATCAAAAAAATTTAAGGACCACAGAGGGCACTCGGGGCTGTTCAGGATACCTATACAGTGGAGGTGAGCAGGCAGGAGGTCATGTCCGGTGAGGGTTCGGAACGCTGGGACAGCTATGAAGCGGTCAGGATAGTAGTCCTGTCCGGATTTTGATAGTTTCTCCCAGGTTTTTCCGGTGGCAGCTTCTTGGTACACAGCTTTCATTTTGTGTTCTACTGACAAATCAATGAGAGCCTTGGCAGCTGACAGTGGCATTTTCAGTTTCGGTTGTAACAGTGTAGTTCCCTTTTTGGCTATGAAATTGGCCCTTTCGTTTCCAGCCACATCCATATGTCCAGGGACCCATTGTAGTTTGATGTTCCAGCTGTTTGTAATTAATTTATTCAGGATCTCTCATGTATCTAATGTGAGATTGCTATCCGTAGGTGAGTTTTGTGATACATGAGTTTTGGGGAGTGACGTTGATCGCCTGCTCGTGGAGCTCCCTGCGTAATCTAAACGATCAACAATAGGTGCGCCTAAAACGCGCTACACCAATGTTATTATGAGGAGAATGATTCTAGTTGTACTGCAAAGTAGTGATTGTGAAGGTATTGTGCATTTGTTTGAGTCGTGCACGTGCAATATCCATAATTGTTGTGTTGAGTTCCATAATTGTTACAATTTTGGCATAATGTCACAAAAATGTAAAGTTGATAGTGAGTGCAGAGTTTTTCAGTCTAAATGGGAAATTGCATATTTTTTCCATAGAATGAAAAGGTAACTACTGTGTTTGATTTGCAATCAAACAGTTGCTGTTTGTAAGGAGTTTAACTTAAAGAGACACTATGATACAAATCATAAATAAAAATTCCATTGTAACACTGAACATATAAAAATGGACACATTGTCATCTTTAAAATCTAAGTTTCAAGGTCAAGAATCGATGTCTACTAAAGCTAATACTGAGCAAAGATGCCCGGAAATCAAGTTTTATTATTGCATTGTAAATCGGGAAGAGATCAAAACCTTTAACTGATGGTGATTTTATTAAGAGAATATTTTGCTATCAAGAAACACTGTTGCTTCAGGAGTAAATTATTCATCTCAAAATTTGGTTCTTCAACTGAAGGAGAAAGTTAAGGAATTTACAAACTTTTCACTAGCTGTTGGCGAGAGCACTGATACTGTTGATACAGCTCAACTTGCTGTTTTTATACGATGTATTAACAGTAACTTTGAAATAACTGAAGAACTATTAAAGTGCATTCCATTGACAGGTACTACAACAGCAAATAATATTTACTATAGTTAAAAAGTACTTAATTAAGTGAATACGTAATTGCTTACTTACTGACACGTTTCAAAATATTCGTTCCTTTTACCAAGCTAACCCTCTACCGGTGGCTTCGGTTAGTTATAAAGCCTGTAACGGGATGGAATTATGACTGTAGAATAGGGTGGGTTATTTTGGTTGTGTGCCATGTAATGGAAAAGACTGTTGGCTTCAAAATGTGTGTGACCATTAATTATATTTTCTTTATCTGTTGCGTGGTGTTTGTATATCTCGTATTTTTCTAAGGTTGTTAGTTTTTTACTTTGTTTTAATGTGTGTAGAACGTTTAAATTAGTATGTACGTCCATGTGTGTGTGTTGCATGTTTTAGGGGTTTTGCGTAGCTGGATTTTGGGTTTGTTTATCTTTTGTTTGATAACTGAAAACAAAACAACCAAACTCTGATCAGACCCCACACCTAAATTTCAAACAGAAATTAAAAACCTTCTAAATAAATGCACAGAAATCATGAAAACATAACAAAAGAAATATTACAAAGAAATAAAAATCCAAGCTCTTACACTAAATGCTTTAACTAATATCCACAAAGAAAACACACCCATCCGTCCACTAATCAATCACACACATGCACTGTAAAATCATCAGGAATCATTGGCATACAAACATTTAAAATTAGACCATGTCATGCAATAATTAAAATAGTAAATTTAATAAGGAGGAGAGGACTAAATCAATGACAGTTCAGGCAGTTTTTATAAGATTAGGATGAAAAGTTTCTGATGTCCCTTATTTTAGCGAAGTTCGTTGACTCAGTCGAGGAGTAGTTTTAGAAAGATTTTTTACAAAACATGACCCTATATAAGCTTTCATGTTAGGGAAAGGCAACCCAATTGATTATAACAATGACTGGTGGGTTGATTGTGGCTCTTTGGTAGATAAGAATAAAGACTTGTTTAATCTCAATGTAAAGTTACAGGGTAAAAATCTGATTGTCACTAAAATGTATTCATGTATTCAAGCCTTTGAAACAAAGTTGAGGCTGTGGGAAAATCAGGTAAAAAATCAAACTTATGAACCATTTCTCTCATTTAAAAACATTTGGCATAGTAGACCAAAATAAATTGGATCAATACTCTCATCTACTGCAAAATCTGATCACGGAATTCAATAATCGTTTGGAAGACTTCCACAAAATGAATGAAATAGAATTCCCAATTTTCAACAATCAATTCAATTTTGAAGCTTCACAGGCACCAGTTCATTCGCAAATGGAGTTGATAGATTTCAATCGAACAGTATTTTGAAAGAAAAATTTAAAGAGGTTAACGCTCTTACATTTTATACACAATATTTCAAGAGTTTGGATAACTACGCAGTTTAAAAAGCATGCAGCACTCATTCTCTGCATGTTTGGTAGTACTTATGTATGTAAGCAGGTGTTTTCCGTCATGAAAATAAATAAGAACAAACATCGCATAAGACGTATGAATGGACATCTCCAATCAATCTTAAAATAATTACAACAAATATGATACCTGACATTAATGAGCTTTTCAAAAAGAAGAGTAGTCAGGTATCTGGATCCTAAAGCTCAAAATAATTACCCTGTTTTATAACTTTTATATGATTTCCGTATATTATAACCGTATATTATACGCTATATAATTAAATAAATAAAATGTTATAATAGTTCAGTAATTTTTTTCATTTGAATCTGGCCCGCCTACAAATTCTAAATTTAGTATATGGCCCTCTGCGAAATTGAGTTTGACACCTGTGCTTTAGAACTTACTTGCTGCCTTGTTTCGAAACTAGAGTTTTATTTACAAAGCTGATCCTCTATTCCAACTTGAGTAAATGAATGTCAGCTCTACTCCAACTCGAATGTCAACTTTGTATATTAAATAATTGTTTCGAAATGCGTCAGCAAGTAAGTTCTAAAGTATTTACTTAGTCATGCAATAATTACTTATACAAATTGATATGTTTTTCTAACTATTCTTCTCAGATTATGTTCTATTACTGACCCAATAAAAGTAAAACAAGCAAAATAATAATATTGATATTGATAACTAAAATTAAATGGGTTATTACATGTCATACTCAGGAAATTATCACATTTGGAGCAAACAAAAATTCAGCTGAGTTTGTACAGTGTAAAAAAGTGTTATTGACTTTATCAATACTTGTGAGCAATCCAATGAGCTCTTCGAGCAAATCTTGATGTATGCTATTTGGAGCTCATATTTTGGAGCCTCACCTACTGTCAACTAACTCTGGAACAATACAGGTAGCTCAGGAAATATACATTTTAAAAATTAGCAAAGTAGTAAGTTTTGAACACAACCTATTTCTTTTCTGATGATTTTTTTAAAAATTTCAACAAACAAATTTCAGCTAATAATTTATAAACGTTTTTGTGTTAAACCTCTTGTATTCAAATTTGTTTCATTCATGAAAAAATCAATTTTTTCAAAGTTATCCATATAAAAATTTTTAGTTATTTTTAAAATCTTAAAGTTACATCTTTTTAAATAAAGTACTCAAATTTAAATAAATTATATGAAAAAATCACTTTTAAAATATTTTCTTTATTCAATTATATATTAAGAAATAGTTTTAAACAATTCATACAACAAATCTGTGAAATTTCATGTTTTAAAACTATTTCATATTTTTAAAATATTTTTAGGGTTGGTTATAATATCTGGCGGAACAAGTCATGCTGAAGAAAGCCTAGACTTTAAAATTGTCTTAATATGCTAATGCTTTTTATAGTAGCTGTGAATAAAATTAATAAATATAACCATTAGCAACGTTCTGAGAGGACAATGTACACAAAGGAAAATAGGTGGAAAATTGGTTGTTGGTGTAGTGGTGAGATAACAAGAAGGGGCAGCAACAAGGAGGTGACCATGCTCTGTCTCTTACTTTCAAAAAGAGGCAAATAATAAACCTAAATTTCAAATATAGGTGTCAGTTTTGCTAGGAAATAATACACGGGAGATCGTTGAAATTCAGATATCACAAACTGAATATTATTATTTTTTTAAACTTTAACCTCTCGTTTGAAAACAACTGATTTGCTGATATCTTTCACGAGAGGTGTTTTTCACTTGTTCAGTGTAAACTTTATTGTTTTTTAGGTTAATGACAGATCACAGACTAATTCATGTTTTTACAATACTCAGAATTTCGATTTTCTATCCGGAAATCCTTTTCAAGAGGTAAACTTTATTAATGTAATATTAACCCACAGCTTACAATTTATAAAATTCTTAGCATGTAACACTCTTAAAAATAAGGTGTTACATATAAATTCATTTATATATTTAATTTTTATTTAGTAGTTATATCGTCCCAATATAAAAGAAAATTTTTGTTTTATTGGTGCACATTGTGAAGCTAGCATAGGTGGTGAGAGCTCCTAGAAGGAGAAATAGAAAAATATCATACGAGTTAGTAACTTAGGGTAATAAGCACATCACGCCATGTGACGTAAACATGGTCTGATATCGCCTGATCCGAAGCACCAATCAAAAAATTCAAAATAATAAGTAAGGGTGGGAAATTCCGTTGGCGTGCTCTTGCAAAAGCCCCAGTCACCCAGAGGTTCCCGAACGGAACAAATGCCATTGCACTTTCAGACATAACTTAGAAATTTGTAAGCTTCCAGTATTCAAAATTTAAGATGTCAAGGCCGGTACCAAATTTTATTAACGCAACTAAAGAAGAAGTCAGAAGCGATTATTTATGTGTTCCAAATAAGTAAAAGTTTATAACATTTTTTGTATAAGAGCGCTGATTCCAGGAGCGATGTGCAGTTATTAGTGTACAAAAGCCATGGGCAATGTTTAATGATATGTGTTTTATGAGTAATGTGCACAATGTTTTAGATAATAATAAAGAAAATGTATATTAATGTTAACTAAGTTGAATTTTAATTGATAAACGGTTAACACATGAACGGTAGAAAATGTCCTTTGAACATTCACTTCTAAAATTAAATTGGAAAACTTAAGTTACTATCTTCTCAATATATGTCAGTTTTAAAGGTTATTAAGTAATTAAAATGTATGGAATAATTACATACAGTTTACATAATTACATAAAGTTAATTACTCGACACATTGGTGTCATTTGTTCCTTTATAATTTGTCATTGATTAATAAATTGTATAACATTGTATTTTAAAAATTTCAATTCTTACTTCCCAAGTAACCTAGAATGTTACAAGCAATACTTGTAACATAATTAAAATCAAACATTTCACTCCTCTTAATAAATATTCACATTCACAAATAAATTTTTTCATCACAATCAAATCAAGTGTAATGAAATGTTTGATTTTAATTATGTTAAAAGTATTGCTATGAACTTTATAAATTGTAAGCTGTGGTTAAATATTAGATTAATACATTTTAACGCTTGAAAAGAATTTCTGGATAGAAAATTGAAACGTAGATTATTGTAAAAACATGAATTAGTCTGTGATCTGTCATTAACCTAAAAAATTGAATAGTTACTAACACACATTAAATAAAGTTAAGTAACTTTATTGTTATGAGATACAAACCCTATAAATTTTGCATATTGGAAACTTGACTTTATTTTGATAGAAAATGTTATTTGCCACAGTTTAAAAATTTTTTTGTTTAGTTTTTTGCAAGTTAACTTAAACAATAGTTTATGACTATCCAAACTTTGAATTTAGTAAATTTGTTAAAACGTACTGAGACAAAACGTTTTCGATCACTATGTGCCGATCTTCATCAGTGTCTTCTGCTTGGAGTTGTTGGGTCAAGCGGTGGTGGTTTTAAAGGTAGGTTTTCGATAGTATCAAAGAGTATGTGTGATTTGTATTGTGTTTGTTCGTTTAATGTTTGTACTTTGTGTTTTTGTGTGTCTGTAAATTTCATATTGTTCTAATGTGTTGAGATGTGGTCCTTTTTTGTTGATGTGTAGGATTTCTAGGTTTTGGTAAATGTCTGTGTATTTGTGTCCTGTATCTTTTATGTGGTTGTAAAATGTTGAGTTGGTGTTCTGTTTGTGTTCTTCGACTATTTGTCTTCAAATACTTACTCTTTGATACTATCGAAAACCTACCTTTAAAACCTTCACCGCTTGCCCCTACATCTCCAAGCAAAAGACACTGATGAAGATTGGCACATAGCGGTCGAAAACGGTCTGTCTCAGTAAGTTTTAACAAATTTACTAAATTCAAAGATCGGATAGTCATAAACTATTGTTCAAGTGATTAATAAGATTCAACCGAACGTAATGGACTACAAAATTAAAGAGTGCAAGTTAACTTCATCTCGAAAACATAAAGTAAGAACAATAATTCTGCTTACATCAAGATTATAATATATTGTGTTTAATTTTTAAGTTTCTCATTGACATGATTCCAACTTATAACATAAGTTAGTAGCGACTGCCCTGTGTAGATTAGAGTAGTATATTACACTATAATCAATACTGTTGTAAAATTTCTCTTTATTCATTTCATATTAAAAATAACTTTCTTATAAGTTATAATGATATAAGTATAAAAAGCATAACAATATAAATATTGTATCATCATTTTTTAATGCATAAGAGTCTTGAACTATACAGGGTAAATATTTTTTTTAATGTTTTAAAAACATGTTTTCATTTTAAAATATTCTAAAAAGAATAATGTAATGTTTTTCTAGTATTCAGGAATATTGAAATTTCATATGACTAAAACTAATAGTGTGTGGTATTAGGAAGTATTTTACTTCTAAACATAATTATTTACATTTGTTGATTCCATCTTCGCGTGAGCTACTAGTAATCACTAAACATTTTTTAAATGTTTTAAGCTTGCCTATAGTAGCACTTACTTTGCTTGTTGAGGATGGCCGTTTCGGGAGATGTGTCCCTTTATCAACTCAGACCGTAACATGGGTCTGGAAGTACATGGTCTGGATACGGAGTTACGGTCTAAGTTGACAAAGGGACACATCTCCCGAAACGGCCGTCCTCAACAAGCAAAGTAAGTGCTACTATAGGCAAGTTTAAAACATTTAAAAAGTGTTTAGTTATAATTAATTATTTAATTCCATAAAAATGTTTGATTAAAGGTACAAGTTTTTTACACATAGGGGTAAAAGAGTGGAAGTAGAATAATTTGAATTTCCCAGAAGACTTCACAGATAGATTTAAAAGGGCAGATCAGTGAATTATCTGAAGTTATAACATAAAAAAAACTACACATATGAAAGTTTAACAGAAAAATTAAATTGATAAGGTCACTAATTAATTCTACTCTAACAATTACATTCAATGATGAAATAGGAAGGTGAAATTAAAGCGTAATTACTTGCGTATCCAAGAGTTTTAATGTGGTGATGCCTTGTGCAATGTGAATATATTATATTGAAAGGTTTAGTAGCAGTTTAAGGCAACTTGAAATGTCCATAAAACGAGAGCGCATGCTACAAAATATTTAGCTTAAGCAAAAGTTAAATTGAGTTAAAAAGCCATAAAATAACTAAAAAGGGAGGTTAAATGATAGGTAAGATTAAGTATATGAATTGAATAAGATCTCGACACTTGTAATAGGAAGAATTCATAAGATGCAGGAGGATGAACGGGAGACAGCAAAAAAGTCATACATGGCAAGAAGACGCAGTCTTGTGGTTAGGCAGCTAACTTATTCAACATTAATTAACTATAAAGCAATAAAGCTGGAATTCGAAAGGCATTCCAGATTGACGAGGTAGAAACCACATGAACTTTTAAATTTAATTGACATTTGAATAAAATTGCAGAATATGGAGTAAAGAGAGAGTTACGTTGAGATCAATCTATGCTGATGAACACAAGGCAATGCACGATAATATTGACAGTCCCCCCAGTCTGTTTTAAACAGTCAGATGAGTTATGGAGGGAACAGTTAGAAAAGGATAGGTTCGGACATTATAGGCGCTTCAAGGCTATACATTTAGTTATAAAACATGCAATCTTCATGGGTAGCAAAATAACATCAAATTATTCGTTTTAGATAATTTCAACTTAAATTTTAAATTTGAAATGGAACTTCAGGAAATAAAATTATAATTTCTTATTAGATTTAAACTAAATTAGTCAGTAAAAATATTGGAAACAACCCCAATACCACAAAAATAACTGCAAATACAAGTTACCTAAGATTAAACCCTTATGTACATTTCGATGACCATGTTATCATCAAAGGGTCTTATTACAATATAGAAAACAATAAGTTACAAACTGGTCAGGTCAGTCTAATTTGTAACTTATAAGTTTCTAGATTGTAATTTTGTAATAAGACCCTCTGGTAATGATGACATGGTCATCAAATGTACATAGAGATTTTAATCCTAGGTAACTTGTATTATCAATTATTTTTGTGGTAATGGGTTTTTTCCAATATGTTTATTGTAATATATATTGTACCACTTTGCTCTTGATATTGTGTAAATTAACCAAGATTTTACTTTATACTGTCTCGTTTTCTAGTAATTTACAAATCAAATCATATTTTTTTTTGTAATGTTGTATTGTCATAGGCAATACATAGCAATTGCAACCTCTTAGTTTTTTATAAAGAGGTATTTAAAAATAAGCCTCTAATTTTGAACAAAATCCACTATCTGCAGACAGACATCTCACACAAATTATATAAAATCTGATGCAAAAAAAACAAGAAGCATACAAATGAATTATACCAACATATTATCCAAAGAAACTTATTTAGTAGAGTGAGTTATAGAGAGAGTTATTTATTTGTTGTCATCAGTACCTGTGTATAGATTCCAGGCAGTTTTCTCAGTGACTCTCTGACTTTAAGATAAGACACATTTCTGAGACTATGTAACCATCTTTTGCCTCCTAGGCGATATATAGTAAGTGCTGTTTTATATATTGTTTTTGATAAGCCTTCAGTAAAACCTACATTAATCAACTTTACATCTGTTTTTAATTTTGCCAATTTTGCTATTCTTGGAAATTGATGATAACTTATTCCCATATAATCTAGAATGAATCTTCCATGATTATTACTTATCACCTCTAACAATTCATTCGTCCTACAAAAAAAAACCTGCATAAAACATACTTATAATTATATATATATACACACATAAATTACTTTCGCTTTACTGTACTTAAACAAGAATCTTACTTGGTGTACATGCTAGTTGACTTTTATTATGTGCCCTCATTTTAGAGCATCATCTGAGACTAAGGGCTTCTAGTAGTTGCCAGGTGTGTGAGATTTCCATTGTCATGTGGTATACCGGTACTATTCTATTTTCGGCTTCAACACACTGTGAGAAAGTTTTAGTATGTCTTGGGATTAATTTTGTCTATTAAGTTAAATATTTATTTTTTTAATTTTATTTGTATTAGGTTATTTATTATATTATTTGTGTGTTTATAAATTTGTAGTTGTTCCCAATTGTCATTTTGAGGTCTTTTTGTATTTTTTTTTATTAGATGTATGTTTTATAAGGCGGCAACTACAAGCCCTTAGTCTCAGATAGACGACACGTAATTAAAGTTCTTGAAAGTCGACTCATATATATACCAAGTAAGATTTTTGTTTAAGTACATTAAAGGGTAAGTGACAGGTGAATACAAGAAAAAAGTGTTGCAAAGTATATATATATATATATATATATTTAGGTTAGTTTTGGTTGGTAAAAATTATTTAGATTTTTTGGACTAGGAGACTGACAGACTTACCTTGGTAAGAGTTCACTCTGTAGTCTTGAAATAGAAACACATAAAAGCACTTCACCAATGAAATAATTCAACCACACAGTGGTCTTTGTCAATCAAAGAGAAAACACAAAAAAACCTTTTTTGTTTGTGTTTTCTCTTTGATTGACAAAGACCACTGTGTGGTTGAAATATTTCATTGATGAAGTGCTTTTATGTGTTTCTATTTCAAGACTACAGAGTAAACTCTTACCAAGGTATGTCTGTCAGTCTCCTAGTCCAAAAAATCTAGATTTATATATATATATATATATATATATATATATATATATATATATATATATATATATATAATACATTTTCTTGTGTGATAGTTAAAATATGAGATTATACAAATACAAGAATATTTTATTGTACTTTACTGTTCAAAGTTTTTCATTGGCAAACAATACAAACATCATCCGGAATAATCAATTTATTATTCCTAATGATGTTGGTACTGATTGCCGACAAATAGTTTTGAATTGTATAACATTGAATGTATGTATATATATGTAAGTTAATATATTACTATTGTAAGTAATTCTATCCCCCATTAAGTGCAATGATTTTTCATTGCAAAATTCATCCAAAATCATTGCACTTAATGGTGGATAAAATTACTTACAATAGTAATATATTAACTTCATAAAGTCAGTGCAACGGAAAAACAATGGATAATGTAAAATATCAAGAATATATATATATATATATATATATATATATATATATATATATATATATATATATATATATATATATATATATATATTAAAACAACATAGGTTATTCAAATACAAGAATATTATTTATTTATATTCAAACCTTTTCGTTGGTAAACAGTACCAACATCATCTCTTTACCAACGAAAAGCTTTAAATATAAATAAATAATATTCTTGTCTTTGAATAACCTACGTTGTTTTAAATTATTAAACAAGAAAACATATTTTATATATATATATATATATATATATATATATATATATATATATATATATATATATATACACATTTCAGAAACAAAGAAAACCTTTTAAACTATTAACTGATATAAGCTATTTCCCCTCCTTCATTGTCAGTATTGTTACGAGCGTGTCATCAGTTGAGCAACATTACAGCACAACACAATTATGTACTTGTACGAGGCCAAGTCAATTATTATCCGCAATTTAGTTATATGTTTGTTTTATGTTGGTAGTTCTTTTGTTTTGAGATGGTGATACATACTTTTGTTATTTTTTGTTATGTCTATGCTTGTTACAAGTGGCTGGATTAGTTTTGTTGTCGCTATCATGCTGTTAATTGCACCAAAGAAGAGGAACAATCAGTGATTAGTTTTTTGTTGTCAGAAGTTGTATCAAAAACCAAAATTCATCAAAGACTTTTGGTTCAGTAAGAGAACATTGCTTTGCCACAACAGAGTGTCTACGAATGGATTGAATATTTCAAAAATGGGTGCACAAGTGTTACGCATGATGAAGGGCGACTGTTTACCGTTTGTAAATTAGTCACGATTCTGCCTGTGAAATCATTTCCAACAGATTTGGGTTTCATATAGTTTGTGCAAGATTGGTCCAAAAGCCAACTCACACAGTTGCATGAACAAACGTGCTTGGAAATCTGCCAAAAACATTTAGATCACTATGGTAATGAACACAACAATTTCTTAGACAGGATCCACCATCCTTTGACGCGACATGGATCCATCATTATGAGCCAGGGATTAAACGCCAGAGTATGGAGTAGAAATTTACAAATTCGCCGTGCAAGAAAGAGTTCGACTTAACCGTCTGCAGGAAAACTGATGTTAACGGTTTTTAGGACTCACAAGGCCCAGTACTGGAACATTGTGAGGAAAGGATCACAACAATAAACAGGGTACATTACAGTAAGATGCTTACTGCCAAGCTAAAGCCTGCAATTCAAACTCAACACCAAGACTGTTGTCAAAAGCTACCGTGTTGTTGCACGACAAAATGCCCGTCCGCTTACTGCTGCCTATACTGCTGAAACACACCAGAAACACAATTTTGAACTACTTGCTATAGTCCCGATCTTTCCCCTTCTGACTATCACTTGTTTGGTTCATTCAAAAAAGCATTAAAAGAAGTGGTGCATTCCTGGCTAGCAGCTCAACAAAAACGTTTTTCTTATGAGGTCATTAGGAAGCTTGTAGAACGATGGGCCAAGTGCATTGAAAAGAAAGGGGACTTTGTCAAAAAATGATGTACATATAAGTTTTCTATTTGATTGCATTAAAATTGTATGAGTACATTGACGACAATAATTGACTTACCCTTTATATTTATGTATATGTGTGTATATATATATATATATATATATATATATATATATATATATATGTGTGTGTGTGTGTGTGTGTGTGTGTTGTGGGAGTGTGTATTATTACAAATATATTAAATGCAAAACAAGGAATAATATTTATACAAAATATAATTTAATGTTTTCGATGAATAAATAATAGTTGCACCATATTCAAAATACTAACAAAATATTCAACTATATTTAATATTTGATAATTATTAAATTAACATAATAAATAATATATATATATATATATATATATATATATATATATATATATATATATATGCACTGTATTATATTTTATGATCAAGAATAAATGAATTTATTATTTTATAACAAATTAATGTAATGAATTTACATGATAAAAAAATAGACAGATTAACTACCATATTTTGTATTAAAATTAAAGTAAACAATATAAAGCAAACATAAGCAAGACATGGTGTAGCTTTCCAAAATAATAATAAAAAAATAATTGATTTACAGTAATATCATTTAATGTTGTAACCAGACATTTAGTTTATGATTAGGGATGGGCCGATTCCTAAAATTTTCGATTCCGATTCTAAAATTTTCCTTTCGATTCTCGATTCTTTAGTCGATTCTCGATTCTTTCAAGTTAAATGGCAAAACCTTTTAAAAGTTCTGTTTTAATGTAATAGGCTACACAAAACCTTCAACCGTGAGAGTGATATCTGTCTATAATATAATTTATTAAGGTTAAGTTTCGGAGGAATAATACAGTGTTTCTGTTATCCATCTATTCGCTCAACCGTCATGGCCACGGTTCCGACGGTGACGGTTAATCGAGTTTTTACTGTACTTTTTTGTGTTTTGTTCTGACATTTAGTGAGAGAGAGAGAGAGAGAGACGAGCGATGTCAAACGACCAGAAATGGTTACGATCTTGATTGCTGTTGCTTCATAAATAATAATATTTTCGTTTACTATAATCATTTAATTCATTCAAATCAACTGATACATAAATAAGACATAGTTGGTAATTAATTATTTTTCCACACAAATATAATAAATTTTGGTAATAAATTTTGTTTGGTAATAAATTGCTCCACACGCATATTATAATAGTTAACAAAATAGGAATCGGAATCGACACTTTTATGATAAAGAATCGAGTATCGACGATTCCTCGATACCACCTAGAATCGACGATTCCTGGAATCGGCCCATCCCTATTTATGATATTTAAGAAAAAGTTAAAGATATCTCACTAATTCACTAATACTGATCAGTATAGAGATATCACTTCAAATATACTTTTACTTGGAGAGAAAACATAATAGAGGAGTTAAATTATGCTTTATGGTCCAATTTCAAATAACTTTACTTCGAACAATTAATGAAAAACAAACACATGTATAGCAATAATAAAAAAAATGGTAAATACATTCATAGATAACACACAATGAGTAATATTAGATTATTTTACAAGTTTCTCCCTAACTGAAAAGACGCCATGCCTCAGTAAAACCATCATATGTAGGGTGTTTGAAAAAGATCTTCCTAGATCTATGCATTAATTAAATGGTGAAAATAATAAAAAACTATATCATGAAGAACATACAGTAAATGAGACTACCTTCAAGGTTTTTAATATTAATAATCTTCAACGTTGGATCCATTTGTTAATCTATACATACTGAGATGATATTTAAATATCATATATTCTGATAATATTAGACTTCTCACCAGGTATTCACCAAAAAAGCAAATGTATCTGTCTTAATCGCCATGACAGTTTTTTTGAGAAAGATTTTTGTCACAGGTTTTCTCACAGTACACACCAGTAGGGGGGGATAAGGCTGGCTTCATGGTGACCAAGAGATTGGATCAGCCCTACATACCTACCTACCTGGAAAGCCGTATGTGAAAGTATTAAGAGTCGTTTACCCTCGGTGTCATCTTGTTACTAATACAAGCCTTTTAACTAAAATATCTTCCACTTGGGGAAAGCATACTCTGTCAACATGGCCCAGCATATCTCCCTGTATGGTTCTTTCTACAAAAATTAATGAACCAATCAATTGATCTTCATACAAACCGGACCAAAGATTAATTTGGGGATTATTACATTGATGTTAAATAATATATTATGGCTAAAATGACCCCGAAATTCTGAAATCTTGACTGTTCTACACCAGGGTAACTGTTCCACCCTCATAGAGTGTTCCATTATTAACAAAGATAACTTAATTCCTTTTTGCCTGAGGTGCCCTAAGAAGCAAGGATTTTGTTTGCCAGAATGTCTATTTAATATTAAATAAAAATTTTAGTTTTAAAATCACTAAAGAAAGTTGTTATTATTACGACTTAAAAATATAAATATTGTATTTTAATTTTATATTTCTTTACCTCCGTTTTGAGCCTATTTATACAATTTTTTGGTAATGGTTTGCGACTAAGTGTCTTATTCTGGGACTAGGTATTTTGTGGGTTGCATACAGTTCTGCTGCCAACTTTTGGCTCCACTGTTATGTCATGCTACAAACACCTACAAAATGCAATTTAGAGTTATATAAATGACTTTATTTTGTATTTTTAAAGTTCAATCAACCAAGTTCTCAAGTTCCTAGCAAACAAATTCCATAATTATGGTAAGTCTCTAAATTGTAGACAAGGGGTTACTATTTTAAGTTAATTATGTTTACTCAAACTAAAAATAATATCAGATTAAAATTTAAAAACTAATCAGAAAAAATTCATTAATAAAGCTAAGTTTTTATATTAGATAAAATAATTTCTCTATCCTGAAAATTTTGTTGTCTCTGGACAAAAACAATTAGGAATGTTTTTTTCATTTCAACTTTAGTAAAATAATACCTTCCTAAACTTATAATTGTAGTGAATTTATTTAAACTTACTTATTTATGTTTTCTACTGTAATAAGCAATTTTCACCAGTGACACTATCCAGATCTTTTGAAACCATCAAAAAGATTGTCTCAGTAAGTTTTTTATAACTTAAATTATATTATAGATTCAGCAAACCATTATTTTACTAAGTTCAACAATACTAATTGTTACCGAATTGAAAATCTAAAACTTTTTAAAATTTGAACTATTGTTTAACCAAAAAAAACAAACTATTATCTCTGAATATGGTTGTTGTTACTTATGTATTCGGAGATAGATGATTCGCTGTGCTAGCTGGGCTTTCCAAGATGAGACTGCGCATGAGTGAACTCCAAGGCAGTTTTTGTAGTAAACATATGTTCTTGTTTTGTCCAAATAAATATTCATGCCCTTGTAATGGTTGATTCTATGCCTGGCAATGGTTGATGCAATAACTCTGGGACAGGCGAATTCTCTTAGGAGAGGTTTTCATATTTATGAACCATTATTCTTTATTTTGCCACTGCGTTACCATACCAAGTGTGATGGTGGGGCATTTTTTATCAAGACCTCTTCCTTCTTTGGCTAAACTGTCCGCACATTCATTTCCCTCTATGTTGACATGTGTGGGAACCATTGCACGATGCAGAATTTCCTTTTGCTGTACAACCGTTTGAGAAGGGTTATTATATTGTAAGTGATATTGGTTTCTGTGTTTCTGGCAGCTTCTATAGTGAATAGAAGTAAAGATGAGTACATTAAGAATTTCATTCTAGCCTCTACTGATGGCGTCCTGCTAGTTGCAAAGGTTGTCGGTATGAGATTTATGACAATAGATAGAGTGGATTAAGTTAGTTGTATGCTATGTAATGAAATAGGGTGTTGGCTTCAAAATGTGTGTGGTCATTTAATATGTTTTCTTTATCTGTTGCGTAGTGTTTGTATATCTCGTATTTTTCTAAAGTTGCTAATTTTTTACTTTGTTTTAATATGTGGAGAATGTTTAAATAGTATGTATGTCCGTGTGTGTGTGCTGTGTGTTTTTTAGGTGTGTTGCGAAGTTAGATTTTGGGTTTGTTTTGTTTCTTTGGGTAATATTTTTATCAAAGCGTGTTTAGAATGACCTATGGTTTGGGCGATATAATAGCTGGGACACTTGCTACATGTTAATTTGTAAATACAGGATAGATTGTATTTGTCTGTTTGTTGTTGAAAGGGTTGTATGTACTGTCTTAAAGTGTTTGTTGTTTTGTAGGATATTTGGTAATTGAGTTTTTTTAATGTGGAGGCTATTTTGTGTGTTTTTTTGTTGTAGTAGGGGAGGGATATGTATTTATTGTTTTTTGTGTGCTTTGTCTGCGTGGTCGTTTGATGTTGTTTATGTTTAATTTGCATGTGTATGTTACTTATGAGTGTATGTTGGTAGCCGTTTTGTTAAGCAATGTATTTTATTGTATTGAGTTCATCGTTGTAGTCTTTCTGTAACATAGGTATATTGATTAGGCGGTGTAACATATGATTAAATGCAGCGTGTTTGTGTTGTGTGGGGTGATTAGATGTGTTATGTATGACAGTATGGGTGGTTGTTGGTTTTCTGTATTATTTTGAAATTGTGTTTGGTGATGGTAATGTCTAGAAAGGTCACAAAATGTGCTCACAGCATAGATATGTAATCGACATTTTAGTATTATACAATGCCAACAAACGGCAAATCAAACAACTGCACAGTTACATTAATACCATACACCAAAACCTCACATTTACCCTTAAATTAGAAGAAAACAATAAAATAAACTTTCTACACCTTACCATCACCAAACACAACCCCGAATACAATTTCAAAATATACACAAAACCAACACAGTATAAGTGATAGGTCATTCTACACATGCTTTGATGAACACAATACCCAAAGAAACAACACAAAATCCAACACACACATGGACATACATAATAATTTAAACATCCTCCACATAAAAAAAACAAAGTAAAAAACTAACAGCTTTAGAAAAATACAAAATATACAAACACTAAGCAACAGATAAAGAAAACATTAAATGACCACACACATTTTGAAGCCAACACCCTCTTTCATTACATAGCACACAACCAACTTAACTCACCCCCTCTACACTCATAAATCTCATACTTGTCAGTTGTAGGTATGACCTTTGTACCTACCGGGACGCCAACAGTAGAGGCTTTGCTTTGTAAAAGGAACGGTTGTTTTGAAACTTGTCAGCAAGTAAGCCCTTATGTATTCACTTAGTTAAGTATTATTTAATTATAGTAACTATTTTTGAGAAAGAAACGTCTTTTAACCTTAAACTCCATTAAATATAGGAATAAATATTTTTAAAGAACTGACCTATATAATACGAGGGTCGTCCAAAAATTAAAGACGGTTTTCTTGCTTATTAAAAAACAATACTTGCTTATTTAAACTTGATACTTATGTAAAATCCAGAGTGAATGCTACATCGCCTGATCCAAGGACATTACACTACTTTTTTGATGCTCTAGATTAGATGATACAGTAAAAGAAAGAGAAATGTAGTTGACGGTTAATGTTTGTATAAGAGTGATGTGTTTCTATTGATGGTTAGCAACAGTTGGGTCTGTGTGATAATTACCATAGTGTACAAATACTTTTATTTTTGTTGAAAAAATGTTTTTCTGTGTTTGTGTTTTTGTGTGTTTGTGTGTCTGTGTGTCTGTGTGTGTGTGTGTGTGTGTGTGTGTGTGAGTGTGTGTGTGTGTGTGTGTGTGTGTGTGTGTGTGGTGTGTGTGTGTGTGTGTGTGTGTGTGTGTGTTGTCTGTGTGTGTGTGTGTGTGTGTGTGTGTGTGTGTGTGTGTGTGTGTGTGTGTGTGTGTGTGTGTGTGTGTGTGTGTGTGTGTGTGTGTGTGTGTGTGTGTGTGTGTGTTACATTGAATGTTGTGAAGTAGTTTATTGTTAAATTTAAACATTATCCTTTAAGTTGTTTTTGAAACTTTTGAGCTCTGGTTTGAAGTATTTCTTATGTAAAAGAGTGTGATAGTTTTTCAGCATGACAAATTGTTTTTGTTTCTTCTTTTTAATAAAAAAACTGCCCTAAATCTTTTGATATTTTTTAAATACATTATTGAAATTTTGCAAGTAAAAACCACTACATCCTAACTCAATAATGCTTACTAGCAACCAATAGAGACAATGATGGGGGTCACATAGCGGGATCAAAAATATAATATCTTATAAGTTTTTAAAAATTGACTTAAATTGTAGTACGTCAAGTCATTAGTATTTATAGTTTGGATATAAAATATAAGTTTGGTGAGTCGTTATATGTAACTTTCAAATATCAAGTTTTAATCAAATTCATTTTGGATTTATGTAGAAAAATGCTAAAATCTGAACAACAGCCATAGAATAACCATTTAGTTTTATGTAGAATAAGTAAATATATCTAAGGAAACCCTTACTTCATGTAGATTAGACCAATAGGTCGTGATATAGGAATCTAGATAAATATGAATGGACTTTTGATAGGAAGGAAATTAACTTGATATCCCTTAATTATGTTGATAATCTATAGTTTTGTCAAAACATGTCAAAAATAACCTTCAAATATAGCAGTTTTGAAAATACTTTTCCTTTAGAAGACTTTTGCTTCCTGAAGGATTTCTGCAAGGTACAAGTATAAAGCAGAAGCAAGTTATGTCATAGCAAATACTGAAATAATAGTAACAGCTATAATGAAACTGAAATAGGATGCTTGAAAGGTGGTAAAGGTTCATGGAGGAACAAATGGAACTAAATACAAACACAAAGAAGATGTAATGAAAAGGGAAATTTTAAGCTTAGGTAAGAAATGCTTGAAACTAGTGGACAATGCTTTTAAATAAATTCAACGTTTTCTATTTAGGTAAGTATAGGAGTTTTTAGGATACTTGTTGAAAATTCATATTGCATATGCCAGAACTATGGAAGTAATTTTAGTAATAGAATTTATAATAATGGCAATTAAATTATTCACAACAATTTAAGCACTGCTATAGACAGCATCAAATACTAACCAACCAATAACCCGCAAGGACTGACTTGCCTGTCGAAAAGACCAGGTAAGTAGTTTTTTCAATGAAAATTATCTTTGTTAGGTGTGATCAGTATTGGCCATGACTCTACCTTATGGGCCTTTTTCCAGGAACGGCATGATTCACTTCCCGTTATTCTCCAACCCCTATGTTCAGTGCAGTGAACGATTCCGTACACTGGTGCTATCGACAGTGAGTCAGTAAGTGGGTTTTAGAATTGCCAATGTGTTTGACAGTGAAGCAGTACTCGTGTTATTGAAATTGGTAATTTTTGAATAGTGATTACTAAGTACTTATTGCTAATTATGAAATATTTTCCTATACATTAAACATTTTTAGTTCTAAGTTTGGATTTAGAGATGATTGTGCCATGGTTGCTTACAAAGGATGAAAAAAGAAGTATGTAATTTTAATCTCTACTATGCATAATGACGATATGACTGACAGGGATGTAAATTCGCCCACATTTAGTAAGCCAGATATTATATTGTTTTACAATAGCAGCAAGGGGGTTGTAGATACAGTTGATGGGTATAAGGAACATTATTCAGTCTCTAGAATAACAAACCGATGGTCTTCGACCGTCGTCTATGTATTACTAAACATCACCGCACTGAATGCATCTGTCATTTTGAGGGCTAACAAGGAACAACCAATTGATAGGAAATCATTTCTAAAGAGCCTGGGACTGGAGTTATGCCGAGACTATATGACGACAAGAATTTTCATCAAAGGTACACCTATACTCACAAAAGAGTTGATATATCGGCTTCTCGGATTAGAAAGGCTACAGGCATGAGTTGCTGCTCCTGTAGATGGTATGATTGAAGGCAGATGCTTCAAATGCGGCTGGCAGAAAAATCCCAAACCAAAACAAGATGTAACCTATGTCAAGGATTCGTATGCAAGGAGCACACAGTATCTCAATGTGTTGACTGCTTTGAAGGAGAAGAAATGGACATCAGTGATGGTGAATAAGATGTTACAGGGCCATAAATGAGGTTCAAAAACAGTACACAGATGTTTTACAGAGATAGTTTTTACTTTTTTTTTAAATTTATTGAATTTTTAATTTAAATGATAATAATTAATCTAATTTTTAATGAATTTAGTTGGACAAAAATATTTGTAGTTTTTAGAAGTAGGCTAATTGTAATGTTATATATATATACCGTGTATCAACATTGAATTATATATTTATATTTTGTTGTCAATATAATATTTTTAAGGTACAAATTTAGTTTTAAAACATTTGTAGTAGACCTACTCAACTTTTGTTTATAGCATAATGACAATAGATTTAACAGTACTGTGATTTATACAATTTTTTTTTCTATGCTACATAAATATTTTTTGCACATATATCCTGCATAAAATAATCAAATAACTATTTACAAATACTTTTCTGGAGTTTTGATAGAAATAAAAACATATTTGTACAAAACATGGCCGTTTTTTATTAAACCTGGTCTAAATGACCGTGAGTCAGTCATTACGTTTTCAAATCTAAGTCAGTTCTGCCGGGTTAAGAGAAAAAGATAACTATGAAATGGAAATACATAATCAGAAGATAAAAATTAGAGTTAAACAAAGTTATTTGAATATTTAGGGTTATAAAAAGAAAAACCGTTTACAAAATGGTAATATCCCAGGAGTTACAAGGTATGATATTCAGGAATTTTATCTAAAAATTAACCTTAGCTTCAATTAGTAAAACCAGAAGAATTTAACCAATTCCAAAGTTATTCATGAGGAGAATGCAGTAGCGACTTTCATTAGCAATTACAGTTAGGTATAGAGAAAATATTTTAAAAATAACATTTACATAAATATTTATTTATGTGATTATATAGATGAGGTTTGCTTCGAAGAAATATATATATATATATATATATATATATATATATATATATATATATATATATATATATAATAAGTTGTTTAGATATGATGTTAATAAGTATAACCTATTGAAATGGGGGCAAAGTTAAAATCAAGTAAAAGGATATTGTAACTGAATAAATAAAAAGTATGATACAAATTTATTACACAAAAGAATAACGATTGTATACAAAAAAAAAAAAAAAACATAACATAATGATGAAATAAATAAAAATGAAAAATTACTAATTGTTTAGTAATGGAGCTTGACAAGAAAACATAGAAAGCCCAAAAAATAAATTAACTAGGGCTCATTAAAGTGGCAAAAGTCAAACAGTGAAAGAAAGATGCACTTTGGACCAGGCCGTTCAATTAAAATATAAGAAAATCTATGTTTTGTTGTTTAGTAAATAGAAAATTACCACAGGAAAAATGTCAAATGAAAAAAAAATAGTGTATTGGCTTTGCCAATGAAACTATTGTTTTGAAACGTGTCGAGTAATTTAAAGGTTTTCATTTAGTTACTCAATAATTACTTTGATTTATTCAGCGAATTTGATTATTACAAGAAGCAACTTTACTAGCAATCAACGGTCATCAGTGTACCTGTGCCAATGGACGAAACTCAAGGTAAACGAGCTCCTTTTCATATTTACTTCAACTCACAATGCCTCAAACAAAGACGTAGGTATAATACGATTTTTTTATTAGATAGAAATAAACGATGTGGCTAATAAATATTTGCAGCTTTTGTACATCTTGAGATTTTTCTATAATTACACTTTTGGTATTAACTGGCAAAATATTCACTGCTTACTGATATTTTCAGCACACGTATTTCGCTCTAGGTAAGCGCATTATCCAGTGCTGTGACTCACAGCATTGAATAATGTGCTGACCTAGTGTGAAACCCGTGTGCTGAAAACATCAGAAAGCAGTGGTTTTTTTGCCAAGTTAATACCAAAAGTGTAAAAAATATCTATTCATAAAGCCAAATAATAGAAAAGAAAGAAATCATTGACAGGGTTGAGTCCAAGAGTTATTTATATTGCTTAGTTTGGTGTCACTATCAAATTTCCTAAACTCATTATTTATATTTAATATTATATAACAGTACAGAGATGAAAATTTAAGACATGCTGAGTTATTGTTTTAAATTTGAATGATATAAAAGCGCATTTTTAATTACTATTGAGCTTAATTTTTCTATAGATTTTCTACATTCAAATCTATCACTTTATTTTGTAGTGTGTATCTATAAAACCTAGCATTTTTAATACCTAACCTGTCACATTAAATAAACAAGTTATATTTAAAATAACTTACAGCCTAGAAAAATAGTAAAGAAATAGAGAATTTAACATAGTGAATTGTAAAAAAAAAAACACTTGCATTCTACTCACAAGTATGGATTTTTGTTTCTACTAAAAAGAGCAGAAAACAAAGTTTCCACTGGGTCTTGTCTCAAAATTCTTATGCCATTGTAAGAATCTGCTATTTCTTCAAAGTTGGGGTCAATTTTTGACCAATTGGAATACAATTTTTCAAGATTTTCATCTAGTCTCAAGTAATTAGAAAGTATTTTGTTATATTTCTCAAGGGCTAAAGATTTATTTTTTATTTCATTTCTATATGACTTTCTCTCTATTACAGAATACTTAATATAATTCTTGTATTGACTCAGGACCCAAATCCTTCTCCCTATTATCCCTGTATACTCAACTTTCTCTTCCACAGTTTTTCTCCACCTAAACAATAAAAATGAGATTTAATTGATTTTAAAATGAATTACTTAATATTAAAACTTTAATTTTTTTTAATAAATGAAAAGATTTGGAAGAATCTTTCTAGTTTCGTAAACACTTTCTTAACTAACCAAAACCATGAGGTAAATAAAAAATGGTCTATTTTTTGTTTGTATTTACTAATCTAAATGCTAATACAATATTATAATATACGAATATGCTAAGAAAGGATTTGTATAAAAACATGAGTTGAAGTATGTAGTAATTACTATTTGGTGCATAAGTTTAAATAGCAATCTACTCCCATGACAGTCAAATATACAAACTAATCACTTTTTCATTATTTTATGACTATCCTAACTTTAAATTTTGTAAATCTAAAAAAACCTACTGAGATAGAACGTTTTCGGCATCAAAGTCATGAAGATCGCCACTGAGCTGTCGAAAACGTTCTGTTTCAGTAAGCTTTTATAAATTTACAAAGTTTAAAGTTTGTATAGTCATAAATTAATGTAAAAGTGATTATTAAGTTTCACCGAACATAATGGGCTACAAAATTCAAAAAATATACAAAAAATGAATTCAGAGATTTACTTATTAAAAACAAATACAAAACCAACAAAATGTTATTCGGTATTTCCTTACTGAATGAAAAATCATATCTGAATACAAGCTGAATAATATAAATGCTAGATTAACAAAATATATAGAGAGGGTTAACAAGTATATTATATATATATATATATATATATATATATATATATATATATATATATATATATATACATATATATATATATATATATATATATATATATATATATATATATATATTTATATATATATATATTTATATATAAACCAAGTAAAGAGTGGTTTTGCTTTTTGATGATGTATCTGTAGCATTTTATTAACTTGAGCATAACTAACTACTCTTCTTGTTAATTTAATCTCTTCTGTTGTTTAAAGACAACAAACTTGGCACAATAATAGGCAGGAAGTAACTCTTAGAAATCAAGCAGAAACAAGGTGGATGTGATTAATTTCACTGAGAAAAAGCTAACTTAAATTCTCCATTATTTATTGTTGTAAAACTCTACATTTTATTCTGTAAGATTTCTGAAACACAACCAAACCGAACATTGGAAAGAGGAGACTTAGAAAAACATCTTATTTAATTTTAAATTGTTCATGAAGAATCATGTGAACCTGAAAAGGTTTTGGTAATTTTTTTAATGGAAACAGCCTTGTTTTTAACTCCATTTGCCAATCATAATAAGTGTATAGGTTGGCCAACTGGATGTTTTGGTTAAGTCAATAAACAAAAGTCTTAGAGCCAAGTTTTAAAAATGTAGTAAAATTTTAATGAGTTTGTTAATTATTTTTAATTTTTGTTTTGGTAATATTATATTGCTCTTGGGTGGTGAGAAATAGACTTTTAATGATATGTACAATATTTCTAATTCAAGATGTTCGTCGAACTGTAACTAAAACTAGGATAGTCAAAGACAAAAATCAGATATTTCTGCAACGGTACCTACTGCCCAGTTAACAAAAGCGGACAATGAGACGTTTGAGTATCTGTGACTCAAACTAGATTAGTCAAAGACGATAATCAGATGTCTGTGAAACTGTAGCTAGTACATATTTAGTCAAAGACAGTGAACAGTAAGTTTGAACAACGAAGGCAAGTATATGATTAGCAAAAGAAGACAATGAGAGATTTGGACAACTGTAGCTAGTATAGTGTTAGCTAAAGATGGCATTAAAAAGTTTATACAATAGCAGCTAGTTCTTGGTTAGCCAAAATTTTCAATGAGATGTTTGCCAACTGTAGTTACTAAGGGGTCACCAAATGATGATAATGAGAGATTTGGACAACTGTAGGTAGTAAGTGATAACCAAAAGTGACAATGAAATCCTTATGCTACTGTAGATAGTAAGTGGTTAGCGAAAGTAACACTGATAGGTCTGGACAACTGAAGCTAGTGCTTGGTTAAAACAGTGAAAATTAGATCCTTGGGCTACTGTACCCAGTAGGTGGTTAGAAAAAGTGACAATGAGATCCTTGGGATAACGTAGGTAGTAGGTGGTTAGCAAAACTGACAATGAGATCCTTGGGCTAATGTAGGTAGTAAGTGGTTAGCAAAACTGACAATGATAGGTCTGGACAACTGTAGCTAATGCTTGGTTAGCAAAAGTGACAATAAGATTCTTCGGCTACTGTAGCTAGTAGGTGGTTAGCAAAGGTGACAATGAGATCCTTGGGCTAATGTAGGTAGTAGGTGGTTAGCAAAACTGACAATGATAGGTCTGGACAACTGTAGCTAATGCTTGGTTAGCAAAAGTGACAATGAGATCCTTGGGCTAATGTAGGTAGTAGGTGGATAGCAAAACTGACAATGATAGGTCTGGACAACTGTAGCTAATGCTTGGTTAGCAAAACTGACAATGAGATCCTTGGGCTAATGTAGGTAGTAAGTGGTTAGCAAAACTGACAATGATAGGTCTGGACAACTGTAGCTAATGCTTGGTTAGCAAAAGTGACAATAAGATTCTTCGGCTACTGTAGCTAGTAGGTGGTTAGCAAAGGTGACAATGAGATCCTTGGGCTAATGTAGCTAGTAGGTGGTTAGCAAAGGTGACAATGAGATCCTTGGGCTAATGTAGCTAGTAGGTGGTTAGCAAAACTGACAATGAGATCCTTGGGCTAATGTAGGTAGTAGGTGGTTAGCAAAACTGACAATGATAGGTCTGGACAACTGTAGCTAATGCTTGGTTAGCAAAAGTGACAATAAGATTCTTCGGCTACTGTAGCTAGTAGGTGGTTAGCAAAGGTGACAATGAGATCCTTGGGCTAATGTAGCTAGTAGGTAGTTAGCAAAGGTGACAATGAGATCCTTGGGCTAATGTAGGTAGTAGGTGGTTAGCAAAACTGACAATGATAGGTCTGGACAACTGTAGCTAATGCTTGGTTAGCAAAAGTGACAATAAGATTCTTCGGCTACTGTAGCTAGTAGGTGGTTAGCAAAGGTGACAATGAGATCCTTGGGCTAATGTAGCTAGTAGGTGGTTAGCAAAGGTGACAATGAGATCCTTGGGCTAATGTAGCTAGTAGGTGGTTAGCAAAACTGACAATGAGATCCTTGGGCTAATGTAGGTAGTAGGTGGTTAGCAAAACTGACAATGATAGGTCTGGACAACTGTAGCTAATGCTTGGTTAGCAAAAGTGACAATAAGATTCTTCGGCTACTGTAGCTAGTAGGTGGTTAGCAAAGGTGACAATGAGATCCTTGGGCTAATGTAGCTAGTAGGTGGTTAGCAAAGGTGACAATGAGATCCTTGGGCTAATGTAGCTAGTAGGTGGTTAGCAAAGGTGACAATGAGATCCTTGGGCTAATGTAGCTAGTAGGTGGTTAGCAAAACTGACAATGAGATCCTTGGGCTAATGTAGCTAGTAGGTGGTTAGCAAAACTGACAATGAGATCCTTGGGCTAATGTAGGTAGTAGGTGGTTAGCAAAACTGACAATGATAGGTCTGGACAACTGTAGCTAATGCTTGGTTAGCAAAAGTGACAATAAGATTCTTCGGCTACTGTAGCTAGTAGGTGGTTAGCAAAGGTGACAATGAGATCCTTGGGCTAATGTAGCTAGTAGGTGGTTAGCAAAGGTGACAATGAGATCCTTGGGCTAATGTAGCTAGTAGGTGGTTAGCAAAACTGACAATGAGATCCTTGGGCTAATGTAGCTAGTAGGTGGTTAGCAAAACTGACAATGAGATCCTTGGGCTAATGTAGGTAGTAGGTGGTTAGCAAAACTGACAATGATAGGTCTGGACAACTGTAGCTAATGCTTGGTTAGCAAAAGTGACAATAAGATTCTTCGGCTACTGTAGCTAGTAGGTGGTTAGCAAAGGTGACAATGAGATCCTTGGGCTAATGTAGCTAGTAGGTGGTTAGCAAAGGTGACAATGAGATCCTTGGGCTAATGTAGCTAGTAGGTGGTTAGCAAAACTGACAATGAGATCCTTGGGCTAATGTAGGTAGTAGGTGGTTAGCAAAACTGACAATGATAGGTCTGGACAACTGTAGCTAATGCTTGGTTAGCAAAAGTGACAATAAGATTCTTCGGCTACTGTAGCTAGTAGGTGGTTAGCAAAGGTGACAATGAGATCCTTGAGCTAATGTAGGTAGTAGGTGGTTAGCAAAAGTGACAATGATAGGTCTAGAAAACTATAGCTAGTACCTGGTTAGCTAAAGAAGACAATGAGAGGTTTGGACAATGGACAACTGTAGCTAGTATGTGGTTAGCTAAAGTAGACAATGAGAGGTTTGGACAACTGTAGCTAGTACGTGGTTGCCAAAAGGTGTCACAGAGAAGTATGAACAACTATCTAGTACCTGGTCAGCTAAAGAAGACAATGAGACGTTCGGACAACTGTAGCTAGTCTGTGGTTAGCTAAAGACAACAATGAGAGGATGGACAACTGTAGCTAAAACGTGGTTAGCTAAAGAAGACAATGAGAGCTTTGGACAACTGTAGCTAGTTTGTGGTTAGCTAAAGTAGACAATGAGAGGTATAGACAATTGTAGCCAGTATGTGGTTAGCTAAAGAAGACCATTAGAGATTTGGACAACTGAAGCTAGTACGTGGTTACCAAAAGATGTCAAAGAGAGGTATGGACAACTGTAGCTAGTACCTGGTTAGCTAAAGAAGACAATGCGAGGTTTAGACAACTGTAGATGGTTTGTGGTTAGATCAAGAGGATAATGATAGGTTTGGACAACTGTAGCTAGTACCTGGTTGGCTAAAGAAGACAATGCGAGGTTTAGACAACTGTAGATAGTTTGTGGTTAGATCAAGAGGATAATGATAGGTTTGGACAACTGTAGCTAGTATGTGGTTAGCTAAAGAAGGCAATGCAAGGTTTAGACAACTGTAGATAGTTTGTGGTTAGCTCAAGAGGATAATGATAGGTTTGGGCAACTGTAGCTAGTATGTGGTTAGCTAAAGAAGACAATGCAAGGTTTAGACAACTGTAGATAGTATGTGGTTAGCTAAAGAAGACAATGAGAAGTTTCGACAACTGAAGCTAGTATGTGGTTACCAACAGATGTCAAAGAGAGGTATGAACAACTGTTGCTGATACCTGGTTGGCTTAAGAGGACAATGAGAGGTTTGGCCAACAGTAGCTATTACGTGGTTAGCTAAAGAAGACAATGAGAGGTTTGGACAACTATAGCTAGTATGTGGTTAGCTAAAGAAGACAATGAGAGATTTGGACAACTGAAGCTTCTATGTGGTTACCAAAAGATCTCGAAAAGAGGAATTGACAACTGTAGCTAGTGTGTGGTTAGCTAAAGAGGACAGTGTGAAATTTGGACAAATGTTGCCAGTAGGTGTGAAGGAAAGATGAAAATGATATGTTTGGCCAAATATAGTTAGTTCATGTTAAACCTAAGATGACAATGATAGGTTTGGACAACTGTAGCTAGTACGTGGTTAGCTAAAAAGACCATTAGAGATTTGGACAACTGAAGATAGTTCGTGACTACCAAAAGATGTCAAAGAGAGGTATGGACAACTGTTGCTAGTACATGGTTAGCTAAAGAAGACAAGGAGAGGTTTAGACATCTGTATATAGTTTGTGGTCAGCTAAGGAAAACAATGAGAGATTTGGACAACTGTAGCTAGTACGTGGTTAGCTAAAGAAGACAATGAGAAGTTTTGATATCTGTAGCTAGTATGTGGCTAGCTAAAGAAGACAATGAGAGGTTTAGACAACTGTAGCTAGTTTGTGGTTAGCTAAAGAAGACAATGAGTGGTTTAGACAACTGTATTTAGTTTGTGGTTAGCTAAATAATACAATGAGAGGTTTAGACAACTGTAGCTAGTTTGTGGTTAGCTAAAGAGGACAATGAGAGGTTTAGACAACTGTAGCTAGTTTGTGCTTAGCTAAAGAAGACAATGAGAGGTTTAGGCAAGTGTAGCTAGTTTGTATTTAGCTATAGAAGACAATGAGAGATTTGGACAAATGTAGCCAGTAGGTGGCAAGGAAAGATGAAAATGATATGTTTGGCCAAATGTAGCTAGTACATGTAAAGTAAATATGACAATGATAGGTTTTGACAGCGATAGTCAATATGTGGTTAGCAAAAGTGACAACAATAGGTTTGGATAACTATAGCTATTTCTTGGTAAGCCAGTGTACAATGACAGGTTCGGACATCTGTAGCTAGTACGTAGTAAGCCAAAGTTGATAATGATAAAGTTTTTCATTACGGTATTTATATTGTATGTTTTGTTTAATATTGTTATAATGATGTTAACCTGTCCCTATTTTGGTGGATATATATTTGTAGTGTTAGAAGCAAAATATTAAGTTATTTTTTGAATTCTGGTATATAATTCACATGAATTTGCAAAAGATTGGGCTGAACCCATGTTTCAGTAGATTCGTGATTTTGTGAAGAAGAACATATTCTTTTAGGCTTAAATTTCTTTTTTTTATTTTAATAACAAAGATAGTGACTTTCAATTTTTAGCAAACATTGTGACTTAGGTGATGACTTACATCTATTCACTTGGAAAACGTTTGGAATGAAATTGAGTTTTTCTTTGGAAAGAACATAGAAAGTCTACACAATTTAAAATTAAGAAAAACATGAACTTAACATTATATTAAAGGAACAGTTTCTGTGATGTTATAATGAGTGTAGCTGTTTCAATTTGAACTGTCTGGTCTCTTGGTGTATACACACCTCTTTAGGGCAAGGCAGGGGGAGAGAAGTATAGCTTGACTGTTATAAAATTTATCATGGGGTAATTTCATGAAATAGCATCTCCAAGTTATAGTGTTATTGGATGTTGAGTAAGCATAATGTTTTCTATATTTTAAAATACATAACTTAATACCAGTAGTTCAAGTCTAGAATGGAAACACTGAGGTAAAAATTAGGAAAATCAATTTAATGCTGTCAATTATCCAATGGGCAAGATGCAATCTCAATGTTTTTTATTAAAAATTTTAGTTAAATTGTTTCCCTGTTGTTAAAAATGACAATCAACTAATACAAGAATTCAAAAAGCAAGAGTAAAATTACAAACTTTTGCAATAAAAATAAAGGGCTTATTGTTATTTTTCTTAACCTTAAAGTTACCCTATATGAGATTGTTTCAGTAACTGATTTTATAACACTGATTTGTTTATAATAGTTGATACACTTTATTTTATAACAAATTTGCTACAAAGAATAATTAATTCAATATCCTTAATTAAATATTCAACAACTATTTACTGATATTTTTAGCGTAGTCATTTAATCTTAGTGTAGTACTCAATGCTGTGAGTCAGAGATACGCCTAAATTAAATTTAGGGCATTTCAGTTTGTTCCTGCTAATAGTTTAACATGAATTACTTTGCACACACTATAACCACTTGCGAAATTTATAGAAACCCCACTCAACAATTAAAATAGAAATCTATAACAATTTTACTATAATGTTATAATTCTATAATAATAGGGCACAGAATACAATTACACCCAACTAGACGCAGCTACTATGGGGCCCATATAAGACAAAAGTAACAAAGGCCTTAACCCGAAAGTGGTTGGAAATGTTTAAATATCTGATGTCACTTCAAACTGATATATCTAAAACATGTTATTAAACTTACAGCATCAAAAAACACAAATTGTGACAGACTTTTATGTGGTGTTAAAATACCAATTTCTTAGACTTGAAAACATTTTTTGTCATGGAATTGTTTCATCACCTGTAGCTTTGTCCACCCAATAATGTGTCCTGCAAATTTATATCAGATTTTTTGCACCATACTTCCCCATCGAATTTTCTAAAACTTTTCAATTCAACTACTCGAGTAACTTGTAGCATCAACTGAAACAAGATTACTAGTTTTGTGCCATAAATTACATATAAAAATATAATATTATCTTACCATATTTCTACTACTTACTTGAATATAAGTTATACGTGAATATTACACAATATATCAACACACCATACAACATACAAGCACACAGACAGCCATTTAAATTATCAGTTGCTCCAAGGAGTATATTTACGAAATAACTAATGTTAATGGTGATGGTGGCCATAGTTATAGTGGTGTGTGTATGTGTGTGTGGTGCATGTGTGTATGTACAAATTATCGAAAACCAATCCAGTCTAGCATTGAATTTTTCAACATTAGACTATATTCTCTTATTTTCTCCCACTGTTTCTAAGGAGCTCTTGGTTTTTTAGTTTTTAAGATTAATTTATACTTCAAAGATATGGTAAATAGTAATATTATCCTTAAGGTGTAGAAAAAGTTATTTTTAAATATAAAGCAAAACTGTTATTTATAAATATCATCACAGCTATTTGGTGAGAATTGAACAGGATTATAAGTTATAAATAATAATGTGTTCTAAAAGACAATTATTTCACGGTTATTTAACATCATTAATAAATATAAAAATATAATTAAGAAACATATATATATATATATATATATATATATATATATATATATATATATTTAATCTTTAGTATATAGTAGACTTTAACACACTTTGGATGCAGTTACACGCAATTTCAGGAACATAACTACAATAAACTGCCTTCACTACCTTTTAATAACTTTGTGAAATTTAAATGAGACAGTTTATTATGAAAAACCAACTATCTAGGAACTGATATAAAGCTTGTATTAATGTAAATTTGCAGTCTTGAATATGGGTGTACATATAAAGTGACTATAACGTACTGACAGAAATATAGTATTAATAAATTTTACTGTCAATGAATTAAAATAAAATGTTAAAGAAGTTAATTAAAATATTTGATATCATGAATAATACAGAAGTAGTAATATTTAAAAAGGGTTGCAGTAAAGAAGAGAACTTAAGGCCTATTTTCATGTTTATGCAATAAATACAGGGGTAGATTATACCCGTAGATTGTGTGAGGGCCGCAAGAGAACAAGGGGGTCTTCAAAATGCATGAAAAATTTATAAAGAAATATGAAAAATAAATTTTATTAAAAATTCTGTCAAATTTCACTACATTTGTTATTTAACAGTTGGGTTAAATTAACTGAAGAAAGCTAAAATAATTCTAAATCATTACAAAGACTTACTTTTATGAATTTTGAGTACAAAAATAACGAGTAGATATGAACTTTAATTTTAGGACTTAATTATTATACTTAGAAAAAACATTTAAACTCTCCAATAAATAGTGGGAAGCTGTTTGTCTTTGAGATGATATTTGTCAGCTTGCGGCAACAATTCCTAGAAATGGATTACACTGTGATGCTTAGGCAATTGGGAATTTCTAGAACGGCATTACCGTCAATACCAAAAAAAACTCTCCCACTCCCATCCAATACAAATTTTAGGAAGAAGTAGGTAAACAAAAAAAATATCGGTGAGGGGCTACTGGAGTTGATGAATTAGAGCGAATCTCATTATCATAAATGGTGTAGGGGTGCCAGGGGTATCCACGCTACTGGCGATGAAGTATAATTAAAAAAATAGTTGAATTATGTTATTTTTAAGAAAAGTGCAATACAATAGATCCAATCATACAAAACAGGTACTTTTATGCTAAAATTATCAACTATTAAAAATTCCCAAATATTTCATGGAATTACATTGCTGTTTCAAAAGATACAAGTGTTTTCCTAAAAAATACGGTAGTGTTCATGCAATGATTTAGTCTATATTTAGTTAAAAACTCTCTCACCCCTTACTTTATTTACAAAAAAAAATATAAAACTAGTTCTAACTTGATACTCATATTAGAAATATAAGTCTATTAGTAATATTGTCCTGTAGCTTATGAGTTATATTAGATACGCACATAATTTAGTTTACCAATCCAAAAATTGCTTTAAGTTGTCTAATGTTTGTTATAATTTATACACTTCAACATATATTAATATGTAAACACTCACATTTAGTAGCACTTACATTTTGTTTAAATAAGGTCAGCCATTATGCAAGATCTTCCCTCATAAATAATGGAGGATCTCCTCATTGTTGACTCGGACTGTAAGTGACCTCTTGGTTTAACTAAGATTAGAAGGATTTGGATCATCTAGGGGAGGTAAGGTAGCTACAATAGGTAATTTTAAGAGAGTTTTAGGGGTAATGATGTCAAAATTATATGCAAATTATAAAGTGATTTCAATTACTGAATATCAGTGTTGGGTACAGTTTGAAACGTCTGAATATTTTGTAGTATATATACATACATTTCAGCATATATCATAAACCTACTAATACTGTTGAAGCCATATATAATTCTGACCCTTATTTGTACAAACGTCCCACCTATAAAACCATGATTTAATTATTAAATACACCTTTAGACAAATAAGAACACAACCAAGAATTAAACAACAATAAACATACAGCACATGCTGATGGTGGATACAGCACTTCAATAATTAATAAACTGTACAACTGCCTGAAAAATAAACTGAATAGCTAAATGCCAAAAAACTGATGTGACAAACTTTAAAAACCGCAGCTCTACTATACAAACATCGAAAACACATAGACTAACCACAACACATTTTGTAAATTTAATTACAATTAACCTATTCCACAAAAAGTCTACAAACAATTAAAACCCCAAAACACAAAGACATATACAACTTCCCTGATGTATATAAATTAACTTGCATTTTAAATAATTTTCAAGGTAGATTCTAGGAGAAGGGCAGTAGGGACAATTACACCCCCTCCCTGATAATTTGAATACTATTTCTATTTTAGAAATATATTTTTCATATTCAGAACACATTTAAAATTATCACTGTTTAGGCCTACTTATAAACATGTATTCTTCATTTAACAATTATTTTAATAATCATTTAAACAATAGTTTATGACTATCCGAACTTTTAATTTAGTAAATTTGTTAAAACTTACTGAGACAGAACGTTTTCGATCGCTATGTGCCGATCTTTATCAGTGTCTCCACTTAGCGATCGAAAACGTTCTGTCTCAGTAAATTTTAACAAATTTACTAAATTCAAAGTTCGAATAGTCATAAACTATTGTTTAAGTGATTAATAAGATTCGCCGAATGTAATGGACTATAAAATTCAAGAATTTATTTTAAAGCAATGTAGCCTATATTATTTTTACATTTATGTAATGTTAGGTATAGAAATTCCTTTGATAACATTGGTAGTTCCACCCAGCATAAACAATACTAGCATGTCACAAGTCGCTCACTAGTTCCGTACCAACTCGGCTATACTATCAGTCTGTGTACTACGACTTCACGTCCACATCGTCCTTATCAGACCGAGCCGTTTGATGAAAGTTAAACAATAATAATTTTGGTATCTATGTAAATTCAGATGTCTTGACAGGAAAAAATGTCCTTTAACTTAAATTTCCAGTGATTTTTAAGTACAAGTATAGCTTAAAATTTTATTTCCAAATCTGTATTTTTGAAAGTTTTCAGCCCCAAACCACCCCATGTTTTCCTGCCATTGTATTACATATTGCTAAATGGGAAAGTCATTCTACACACATCACAAAGGACACATAAAAGCACTCGCAAATCATAACACTCAATCAAACTTTGACAGCCACCTCATATCTATTAACTACAACTACAGAAACTTAGCATCGAATGTACAAATTCTGCGCAAACTAAATAAAAATAACACCCTCCACAAACTGAACGGTATGAAATATACACACAAAGCAAACTATAATCAATACACATACCCAGTTACATTATAACATACATACTCGTTGACATCATTACCCAAAAAACTAAATCGCCTTAAAACTACCCAAAAAACTAAAACCAGTACTGTAGGCGTACTACCACACACCCACCCTAACCTTGAACCACCTAAGTTGATAATAGGAAATAGCCATCCATATTTAAACAGAAAGTAAATGCTACTATTGGCAAGTTTCTACATATTAATGCAAGTGTAAATGTAAACTAGTGGCCCAAGTTGAAGATGAAGTCAAATCATATTAACTACTTTTGTTGTAATATTTTCCAACATGAAAATGTTTTGTTTCTATGAATGTGAATACTTGGCTTTTATAAATGCAATTCAATACAAACCTACCAATGATAAGAATATTTTCATGATACAGAAAAGTATTACCAATCATGTGTTTTAGATTACAAAATAATTTATATTATTAAAGTTATCAAACACAAGACAAAATTCCATAACATTTGAAGAATCAATAGAAAAGGATAAAAAAGGTGCTTAAGTGGTGATTGCCTTTGAGCAGAATATTTCCCATCACCCCACTCATCTTTTAACACAAAACTTTCATCACTTTTTTACTGAAAATAAAATTACGCACTAAACAAATTATAAATATTTGTAACTGTTGCTTATCTTTGTGAAATATTCTAATTGTCAATAGACAATTAATTAGCTACATAATATAGATAGAAAGAAAATAATCAAGTCTAGTTAGTTTCTAATTAACTGTTACGAAGTAATATATATTTCAACAAAACCAAACACTACATGGCAGTGTTTTTCTTGCATAAAATTTGCATAATTCTTTCTTTGTATGTATTTAAGTTATTATTTTTAGGTCAGCCATTAAATAACCTTTAATTTAATTATATTAAATTAAAAATTCACATAGCCGAAGTTTGTCCATTGACAATTTAGTTTTTGTTCAATTTCTCATAATGTATTTTTTACTTATTACACTTTTTATATTATTTGCAACCAGACTTTTTGATAACTAAAGGTTGTTAAATTGTTAACTTACACTTGGAGGAAACGTTTTAACAAAAAGTCTCGTCACAAGTAATATAAAAAGTGAGAGTTTCTCTTAATCTTTATTGGCTCAATATAGCAGTTTATTGACAATTAAACACTTGACATTTATTAATATGTGACAGATGCCTGTTGTAGTCCTTACTATTTATTTATAAGGACGGCCATTTTGGTAGGTGTGACCTATTTTGTGAGGAAGGGGATATCTCCCTTAAACTAAATAAAACTTAAGCACTACAATATGAAAGTGTTGCATATAAATATATTTCCAAATTTTAGAGTGTAAACTAGTACCTCATGTCGGTGATGGAATTAAATATTGGTTTAATTGAATTTTAAAGTAGATATTTTAATATCTATTTAAAATGATACTCTTTATAAGACATTTTTTTATAATATTTTTTATAACTAATTTTGGACGCTAATATTGTTGTAAAACAGTGGTTCTCAACCTGAGTTGCGCGAACCCCTGAGGGTTCGCAATAGGTTGTTAGGGGCTTTGTGGAATGAAAAAGTGTAAAGGCAGATATGTATATTTAATTATTAACTACAGACAACTCCCAATAATTGGGAGCAATAACTGTTCTCCATGGGGCAGGTAAACCGAGGCAAATTGCGTATAATTTTATTTTGTTTTATAATTAAAAAACAATAAAAACTGCTTAGATAAAAAAAGAAACAAGCACGTATTGGTGGAAAGAGCATTTTCATCCTATGCTTTTATAAAAAACAAATACAAAAATAAGTTGGATACACCTCACAGATATGAGACTGTACTTGGCTTCTTTCAAGCCGAACTTCAAAAACCTGTGTGCACCAAGACAATGACAAGAATCTCTTAAATGTGCAAGTTAAAAGGTAACTAGGCCTAAAGTGTTTCCATTTTATCATATAAATAACAAAACTAATAGACAAGTTGAATTTACACAAATTTTTAGGTTTGAACGTATTTCCTGTTAAAACTGTGATGTGTAATCAGACTTTAATCGTAATGTAATCACAAAATATAGTACTCATATTAAGGCCTTCCATAAATTTGTCTTTATAGCTTCCCCTTACTTGGTTTTTATTATTGCCTCTAGACTAGAATCTAATTCAGGGGTACAATTTATTATAATAGTTTGGTAAGGGGTACAGAACTGAAAAAAAGTTGAGAATCATTGTTGTAAAGTGAATTTGGAAATTTTGTTTGTTAATATCTTTGAAATATCCAATTTCGTTTAAAATATTTTTGCTTACTCTCAAAGCTTTACATTTTATACAAACAGTAAATACATAAAATAACGGAATCAGTAATTTAACTACTCTTATAACAACCTTACTTAAAATTATCGTATAGGCTGTGGACATACAGAAAGCAATTGGTGATCTCAACGCAAAGTAAACTTGAGTTGCTATTAGAAAAGTTGCTAGTCAGTTTACAAGATTGTCCATATAAAGTTGCTAGTTTACTTGTTAGTTATGTCATCGTCAGAAGAGATTGCCGTCCTTGTCTATATTTTAATAAACAAATTACAAAAAAAGACAATACAGTGTACACCCCTAAAACGTTATTAATGCCAGACAAGGTCAATATATTGTTGTGCAAAATTCACGAAATTACCCAGATAAATGATTTAATTACTATCTTATGAACATTAGCAGTTACAACTATCTTTTAAGCCATGTATTTTAGAACATCAAGAAAAAACAAATAATTGACGAGAACCGATTTCAACTGGTGAAAGATTAACTATAACACTCAGCTAAGGTTAATTGCTCATTTATATATTTCTTTTTTGTATAACTGCAAAACTTAAAATAACATTACATTGCAATGAAATAAAAATGAGTTTTTAAACAAATGAAATTTTATAGTTCAAGGGCCGATTTTATGTATTTTGAATAAATTGTTAGTAATCATTCATATAATCTTGAAGTTGTTAAATACACAAATCATGACCAGAACCAGCAGCATTTTGTTTTTCTGACATAATAAAGCAGTATAATAAAAGACTATTCAAAGAAAGAGGAACACATAAAATACAAATGAAAATAATAATTAAGTACAAGAGCACTCTTGAGAAACGCATACACAACAGAACAAATACTGCTGGAACTGAGAAGCTGAGCAACAAATTTACAGCATGTTGTGACCGAAGCAACTCAAGTTTCTGTGTCACTCGCTAGTCGCGTTACTACCACTTCACTATGAATATGTGCATTCAACTCTGTATGCTGTGAGAAAGCATCTTAAGTTTGTGTTGTGTTGTCGTCTGTATGTTTGCAGCCATAGGCCTTCTTGATATAGTATAATTAACATTCTTATTCCGACCCATCACTTTATCCTCAGTGTGTGACTATAGTCATTTATTATTTTTTAAGTTAAGTACATGAAATGAATTTATAATGTATAAGTTACAACTTTAAGTTAACTTATTTTATTAACTCATCAAATCATTGATTTGAACCAGGTTTGTACATTTTTCTTTTAAAGAAATAATTGAATTTAACCTTACTATATCCTATTATCCTAGCTGATAGTGTCCATGATTCAGTTATTTTATTCTGTGTCCATGACTCGGTCGTTTAATCCCAGCTGAGTAACTTATTTTTGTGTAGCTTATTAAGAGTGGCAGAGTAGTTTCATTATGTAAAGTTTTATATTTTTAGTATAACCTGACACATTTTATTTTTGGTCTTTTCAAATCAACACTGGCTACCATATATTTTGGATACTGGGCATTTAAAACGCAGCATGATTTATAATGTGTCAGGTTAATGAAGAGAGCTGGAGAATAAATGTATTTTTGGTTATATCAAGAAAAGATGCAAAAGGAAATATTAAAACTTGTAGGAAGATAATAACGGATAAAACAATTCCTTCTTTGCAAATTACGTCAGTTAAATCAAACTGTTTCCATTAATTCCATGTTTCAGCATTGTCTGGATCAAAGTACTAATGCTTAAGCACTAAATTAATTCTCTAACAAATATACTTGTAGATATATTACAAACTTGCCAAATTAGCACTTACTTATATTTGTTGAGGACGGCCGTTTCGGGAGATGTGTCCCATTGTCAACTCAGACCGTAACTCTGAAGATCGCACATCTGCCGAAATGGCCGTCCTCAACAAATATAAGTGTGTGCTACTATAGACAAGTTTTTAATATATTTAAAAGTGTTTTAGTGAAAACTAGTAGCTAACGTGAAGATGGAATCAACAAATATCCCTAACAAAAGTTTAAGAGTTGGTCCCACATGAATGGTCAGCATTTTGTATTTTTTGTATAATAGTAGCTGTACCTAGCCACTTGTTGCTGTGACTCAAAAGAGATAAAAACTAAAAAACAATTTACATTCAACACATACAGCTGATTTTCAATAATTGTGTCGTCTTTCTAAGTTTAGCAAATCAAGTTTGCCAACTACTTGTTTACTGTGTTTTTCAATCGTGGTATTTGCTAAGGCTATCTTTATGTGTTGATTTACTGCATGTTTTTCATGATGTTATAGACTTTTTTGTGGTAACACTAATTAGAGTTGCTCTGAATGAATTCTATTTAAGTTTACATAGAGGCCAAGACTATTAGTACTGGGTGTGTTTTGTTAAACCATTTTGTGTTCGTAAATATTTCAACTATTTTAGCAATTTTATCTATATTAATCAGAACATCATACTCTTGTTTGTTTCATGAACATGAACTCGTAAGCATGCACAGCATATTGCTTACGGAGTGGGCCAAAGCTATGTTTGCTCCCTTTCTCCTCTTAGTTGTAACCAAGGTAACATACAAGTTTAACGTATTTAAGAAAGGATTCCATTTAGTCCCATGCTATGAATGTTAAAATGTTTATTAATCAATTTTTAGTATTCTATTGGACTTTCATATGAACATTGTGAATCAACTCATGTAACTGATTTTTTTAACAGACTATATTTATTCAAACCGCAAAACCTCTATGTACGGTTAAAAAAAATGTTCCATTACATTTCAACCATGAATTCATTAAAGAAGAATCCTACATCTGTTGCATTTCTCTTTCTTGTTTTGAAGTGTCAGATTCTACTCACGCTTTGGTTATTACATTATACCTTTATAGAACCCAGATCGTAATATTATTCATCAAAACTTCAAGGGACTTAACAGAGGTAGAGTACTTAGCTGTTGCAGCTGTACTCTCTTCCCATCCCTAACTCAGGATTCACTTGTTGCTACCTCTTTGTAGTAGCCAAGTACCCACTTTTGGTGAACCCCAGGGCAGGATACAAAGATTCGGTTCTCCTCTTGATTCTTGTAATGTCTCTCACTCACGCAACCTAGACCTTCCAAATTTGTATTAAAACCTTCTCAGATTTCCATGGCCTACGAACAGTTCAACCATAGTTCTCAGTTGAAACATTCTTAGGGAGAATCTAGAACTCATACTTGGCAAAAGCACTCCCTCTCTCGTTATCTATCAAGCCAAAGTAATCCAAGTTATCTTAGGAGAGTTGTATTTACACAGCTCTGATAACGTGCCGAAGTCTCCGACAAATGCTTACAGCTGTGTTGACTTTGCCTAAACCTTCAGAACTGCAAGAGCAAATAAAAATAGTCCAAGCCCTCCTACCCAACCCTATTACTTCCTTACCACATAGGTTATTTAAGAGTACCTCTGCCTGTCTTCACAAGTGACATCTCTTAGAGTTGTCCAAGAACCAAATTTACCCAAAGTCTACGGCACATCAATACCTCTATTCCAAGAGTCTAGATTTTAATCACACTTCTTTTTGCAGGAAGTGGTGTCTCATCCTGAGGTTATATCCAAAGTGTCAGGAAATGCTACAAATATACATACCAAGAGGAACAGTAATTATTGTGAATAAATTACTCATTACATTATTAGTGTGTTAGGAAATGTTACAAATATACATACCCAGAGGAACAGTAATTATTGTGAATAAATTACTCATTACATTATTAGTGTGTTAGGAAATGCTACAAATATACATACCCAGAGGAACAGTAATTATTATGAATAAATTACTCATTTTAAACCAAGTGTGTTAGGAAATGTTACATATATGGATACAAAGAGGAAAAGTAATTATTGTGAATAAATTACTCACTACACAATTAATGTGTCGGAAAATGTACAAATATACACACCAAGAGGAAAAGTAATTATTATGAATACATTACTCATTTCAAAGTTAGTGTATCAGGAAATGTTACCAGCATACATACCAAGAGAAAAAGTAATTAATATGTATAAATTACTCATTACATAACTAGTGCGTCAGGACATGTTATATGCATACCAAGAGGAAAAGTAGTTAATGTGAATAATATAATCATTACATAATTAGTGTGTCAGGAAAACTACCAATATATATACATACCAAGCGGAAAAGTAATTATTGTGAATAAATTACTCACTACACAATTAATGTGTCGGAAAATGTACAAATATACATACCAAGAGGAAAAGTAATTATTGTGAATACAATACTCATTTCAAAGTTAGTGTATCAGGAAATGTTACAAACATACATACCAAGAGAAAAAGTAATTAATATGTATAAATTACTCATTACATTATTAATGTGTCAGGAAATGCTACATATATGGATACCAAGAGGAAAAGTAATTATTGTCAATAAATTACTCATTTCAAAATTAGTGCGTCAGGAAAACTACCAATATATATACATACCAAGCGGAAAAGTAATTATTGTGAATAAATTCCTCATTACATAATTAGTGCGTCAGGAAAACTACCAATATATATACATACCAAGTGGAAAAGTAATTATTGTGAATAAATTACTCATTACACAATTAATGTGTCGGAAAATGTACAAATATACATACCAAGAGGAAAAGTAATTATTGTGAATAAATTCCTCATTACATAATTAGTGCGTCAGGAAAACTACCAATATATATACATACCAAGCGGAAAAGTAATTATTGTGAATAAATTCCTCATTACACAATTAATGTGTCGGAAAATGTACAAATATACATACCAAGAGGAAAAGTAATTATTGTGAATAAATTCCTCATTACATAATTAGTGCGTCAGGAAAACTACCAATATATATACATACCAAGCGGAAAAGTAATTATTGTGAATAAATTACTCATTACACAATTAATGTGTCGGAAAATGTACAAATATACATACCAAGAGGAAAAGTAATTATTGTGAATACATTACTCATTTCAAAGTTAGTGTATCAGGAAATGTTACAAACATACATACCAAGAGAAAAAGTAATTAATATGTATAAATTACTCATTACACAATTAATGTGTCGGAAAATGTACAAATATACATACCAAGAGGAAAAGTAATTGTTGTGAATAAATTCCTCATTACATAATTAGTGTGTCAGGAAAACTACCAATATATATACATACCAAGCGGAAAAGTAATTATTGTGAATAAATTCCTCATTACACAATTAATGTGTCGGAAAATGTACAAATATACATACCAAGAGGAAAAGTAATTATTGTGAATAAATTCCTCATTACATAATTAGTGCGTCAGGAAAACTACCAATATATATACATACCAAGCGGAAAAGTAATTATTGTGAATAAATTACTCATTACACAATTAATGTGTCGGAAAATGTACAAATATACATACCAAGAGGAAAAGTAATTATTGTGAATACATTACTCATTTAAAAGTTAGTGTATCAGGAAATGTTACAAACATACATACCAAGAGAAAAAGTAATTAATATGTATAAATTACTCATTACATTATTAATGTGTCAGGAAATGCTACATATATGGATACCAAGCGGAAAAGTAATTATTATGAATAAATTACTCATTACATAATTAGTGCGGTAGGAAAACTACCAATATATATACATACCAAGCGGAAAAGTAATTATTGTAAATAAATTACTCATTACACTATAATGTGTCGGAAAATGTACAAATATACATACCAAGAGGAAAAGTAATTATTGTGAATACATTACTCATTTCAAAGTTAGTGTATCAGGAAATGTTACAAACATACATACCAAGAGAAAAAGTAATTAATATGTATAAATTACTCATTACATTATTAATGTGTCAGGAAATGCTACATATATGGATACCAAGCGGAAAAGTAGTTATTTTGAATAAGTTCCTCATTACATAATTAGTGTGTCAGGAAAACTACCAATATATATACATACCAAGCGGAAAAGTAATAATTGTGAATAAATTACTCATTACACAATTAATGTGTCGGAAAATGTACAAATATACATACCAAGAGGAAAAGTAATTATTGTGAATAAATTCCTCATTACATAATTAGTGTGTCAGGAAATGTTATATGCATACCAAGAGGAAAAGTAGTTAATGTGAATAATATAATCATTACATAATTAGTGTGTCAGGAAAACTACCAATATATATACATACCAAGCGGAAAAGTAGTTAATGTGAATAATATAATCATTACATAATTAGTGTGTCAGGAAAACTACCAATATATATACATACCAAGCGGAAAAGTAGTTAATGTGAATAATATAATCATTACATAATTAGTGTGTCAGGAAAACTACCAATATATATACATACCAAGCGGAAAAGTAGTTAATGTGAATAATATAATTATTACATAATTAGTGTGTCAGGAAAACTACCAATATATATACATACCAAGCGGAAAAGTAGTTAATGTGAATAATATAATCATTACATAATTAGTGTGTCAGGAAAACTACCAATATATATACATACCAAGCGGAAAAGTAGTTAATGTGAATAATATAATCATTACATAATTAGTGTGTCAGAACTACCAATATATATACATACCAAGCGGAAAAGTAGTTAATGTGAATAATATAATCATTACATAATTAGTGTGTCAGGAAAACTACCAATATATATACATACCAAGCGGAAAATTAATAATTGTGATTAAATTACACATTACAAAACTAGTGTGTAAGGAAAATTTACAAATATACATACCACAAAAAAGTAATTAATGTGAATAATGTACTCATTAGATATTTGTTGTGCCAGGAAATGTTACAAATATACAAACCCAGAGCAAATTGTTCTGAATAAATTACACATTACATCATCAGTGTGTCAGGAAATGCTACAAATATACATACCAAGAGGAGAAGTAATTATTGTGAATAAATTACTCTTTACAAAATTAGTGGTTCAGGAAAGCTTACAAATATACATACCAAAAGCAAAAGTAATTATTATGAATAAATTACTCATTTCAAAGTTAGTGTGTCAGGAAATGTTACATATATGGATACCAAAAGCAAAAGTAATTATTATGAATAAATTCCTCATTACACAATTAGTGTGTCAGGACATGTTATATACATTCCAAGAGGAAAAGTAGTTAATGTGAATAAATTACTCATTACATATTTAGTGTGTCAGGAAAACTACCAATATATATACATACCAAGTGGGAAAGTAATTATTGTGATTAAATTACACATTACATAATTAGTTTGTCAGATAATATTACAAATATGTATACCAAGAAGAAAAGTAATTATTATGAATAAATTTATCATTACATAATTAGTGTGTCAGGAAATGGTACAATGTAACACACTGAGAGGAGAAGAAATTATTGAGAATAAATTACTCATTACATAATTAGTGTGTCAGGAAAACTACCAATATATATACATACCAAGTGGAAAAGTAATTATTGTGATTAAATTACACATTACATAATTAGTTTGTCAGATAATATTACAAATATGTATACCAAGAAGAAAAGTAATTATTATGAATAAATTTATCATTACATAATTAGTGTGTCAGGAAATGGTACAATGTAACACACTGAGAAAAGAAGAAATTATTGAGAATAAATTACTCATTACATAATTAGTGTGTCAGGAAAACTACCAATATATATACATACCAAGTGGAAAAGTAATTATTGTGATTAAATTACACATTACATAATTAGTTTGTCAGATAATAATACAAATATGTATACCAAGAAGAAAAGTAATTATTATGAATAAATTTATCATTACATAATTAGTGTGTCAGGAAATGGTACAATGTAACAAACTGAGAGAGAAGAAATTATTGAGAATAAATTACTCATTACATAATTAGTGTGTCAGGAAAACTACCAATATATATACATACCAAGTGGAAAAGTAATTATTGTGATTAAATTACACATTACATAATTAGTTTGTCAGATAATATTACAAATATATATACCAAGAAGAAAAGTAATTATTGTGAATAAATTTATCATTACATAATTAGTGTGTCAGGAAATGGTACAATGTAACACACTGAGAGGAGAAGAAATTATTGAGAATAAATTACTCGTTACAAAATTAGTGTGTCAGGAAATGTACCTATATATATATACATACCAAGAGGAAATGTAATTATTGTAAATAAATTACAAATTACATAACTAGTGTGTCAGGAAATGTTAGAACTATACATACCAAGAGAAAAAGTAATTATTGAGAATTAATTACCCATGTCATATTTAGTGTCAGGAAATGTTACAAATATACATACCAAGAGGAAAAGTAATTATTATGAATAAATTACTCATTTCAAAGTTAGTGTGTCAGGAAATGTTACACAAATATATGGATACAAAGAGGAAAGTAATTATTGTGAATAAATTCCTCATTAAATAATTAGTGCGTCAGGAAAACTACCAATATATATACATACCAAGCGGAAAAATAATTATTGTGAATAAATTACTCATTACATAATTGGTGTGGAAGGAAATGTTACAAATATACATACCAAGAGGAAAAGTAATTATTATGAATAAATTACTCATTTTAAAGTTAGTGTGTCAGGAAATGTTACATATATGGATACCAAGAGGAAAAGTAATTATTCTGAATAAATAACTCATTTCAAAGTTAGTGTGTCAGGAAATGTTACATATATGGATACCAAGAGGAAAAGTAATTATTCTGAATAAATAACTCATTTCAAAGTTAGTGTGTCAGGAAATGTTACATATATGGATACCAAGAGGAAAAGTAATTATTCTGAATAAATAACTCATTTCAAAATTAGTGTGTCAGGAAATGTTACATATATGGATACCAAGAGGAAAAGTAATTATTCTGAATAAATAACTCATTTCAAAGATAGTGTGTCAGGAAATGTTACATATATGGATACCAAGGGGAAAAGTAATTATTCTGATTAAATAACTCATTTCAAAATTAGTGTGTCAGGAAATGTTACAAATATACATACCAAGAGGAAAAGTAATTATTCTGAATAAATAACTCATTTCAAAGTTAGTGTGTCAGGAAATGTTACATATATGGATACCAAGAGGAAAAGTAATTATTCTGAATAAATAACTCATTTCAAAGTTAGTGTGTCAGGAAATGTTACATATATGGATACCAAGAGGAAAAGTAATTATTCTGAATAAATAACTCATTTCAGAGTTAGTGTGTCAGGAAATGTTACATATATGGATACCAAGAGGAAAAGTAATTATTCTGAATAAATAACTCATTTCAAAGTTAGTGTGTCAGGAAATGTTACATATATGGATACCAAGAGGAAAAGTAATTATTCTGAATAAATAACTCATTTCAAAATTAGTGTGTCAGGAAATGTTACATATATGGATACCAAGAGGAAAAGTAATTATTCTGAATAAAAAACTCATTTCAAAGATAGTGTGTCAGGAAATGTTACATATATGGATACCAAGGGGAAAAGTAATTATTCTGATTAAATAACTCATTTCAAAATTAGTGTGTCAGGAAATGTTACAAATATACATACCAAGAGGAAAAGTAATTATTCTGAATAAATAACTCATTTCAAAGTTAGTGTGTCAGGAAATGTTACATATATGGATACCAAGAGGAAAAGTAATTATTCTGAATAAATAACTCATTTCAAAGTTAGTGTGTCAGGAAATGTTACATATATGGATACCAAGAGGAAAAGTAATTATTCTGAATAAATAACTCATTTCAAAGTTAGTGTGTCAGGAAATGTTACATATATGGATACCAAGAGGAAAAGTAATTATTCTGAATAAATAACTCATTTCAAAGTTAGTGTGTCAGGAAAAGTTACATATATGGATACCAAGAGGAAAAGTAATTATTCTGAATAAATAACTCATTTCAAAATTAGTGTGTCAGGAAATGTTACATATATGGATACCAAGAGGAAAAGTAATTATTCTGAATAAATAACTCATTTCAAAGATAGTGTGTCAGGAAATGTTACATATATGGATACCAAGGGGAAAAGTAATTATTCTGATTAAATAACTCATTTCAAAATTAGTGTGTCAGGAAATGTTACAAATATACATACCAAGAGGAAAAGTAATTATTCTGAATAAATAACTCATTTCAAAGTTAGTGTGTCAGGAAATGTTACATATATGGATACCAAGAGGAAAAGTAATTATTCTGAATAAATAACTCATTTCAAAGTTAGTGTGTCAGGAAATGTTACATATATGGATACCAAGAGGAAAAGTAATTATTCTGAATAAATAACTCATTTCAAAGTTAGTGTGTCAGGAAATGTTACATATATGGATACCAAGAGGAAAAGTAATTATTCTGAATAAATAACTCATTTCAAAGTTAGTGTGTCAGGAAATGTTACATATATGGATACCAAGAGGAAAAGTAATTATTCTGAATAAATAACTCATTTCAAAATTAGTGTGTCAGGAAATGTTACATATATGGATACCAAGAGGAAAAGTAATTATTATGAATAAATAACTCATTTCAAAGTTAGTGTGTCAGGAAATGTTACATATATGGATACCAAGAGGAAAAGTAATTATTCTGAATAAATAACTCATTTCAAAGTTAGTGTGTCAGGAAATGTTACATATATGGATACCAAAGGGAAAAGTAATTATTCTGAATAAATAACTCATTTCAAAATTAGTGTGTCAGGAAATGTTACATATATGGATACCAAGAGGAAAAGTAATTATTCTGAATAAATAACTCATTTCAAAGTTAGTGTGTCACGAAATGTTACATATATGGATACCAAGAGGAAAAGTAATTATTCTGAATAAATAACTCATTTCAAAATTAGTGTGTCAGGAAATGTTACATATATGGATACCAAGAGGAAAAGTAATTATTCTGAATAAATAACTCATTTCAAAGTTAGTGTGTCAGGAAATGTTACATATATGGATACCAAGAGGAAAAGTAATTATTCTGAATAAATTACTCATTTCAAAGTTAGTGTGTCAGGAAATGTTACATATATGGATACCAAGAGGAAAAGTAATTATTCTGAATAAATAACTCATTTCAAAGTTAGTGTGTCAGGAAATGTTACACATATGGATACCAAGAGGAAAAGTAATTATTATGAATAAATTACTCATTTCAAAGTTAGTGTGTCAGGAAATGTTACATATATGGATACCAAGAGGAAAAGTAATTATTCTGAATAAATTACACATGTCAAAGTTAGTGTGTCAGGAAATGTTACATTTATGGATACCAAGAGGAAAAGTAATTATTCTGAATAAATAACTCATTTCAAAATTAGTGTGTAAGGAAATGTTACATATATGGATACCAAGAGGAAAAGTAATTATTCTGAATAAATAACTCATTTCAAAATTAGTGTGTAAGGAAATGTTACATATATGGATACCAAGAGGAAAAGTAATTATTCTGAATAAATAACTCATTTCAAAATTAGTGTGTAAGGAAATGTTACATATATGGATACCAAGAGGAAAAGTAATTATTCTGAATAAATAACTCATTTCAAAATTAGTGTGTAAGAAAATGTTACATATATGGATACCAAGAGGAAAAGTAATTATTCTGAATAAATTACTCATTTCAAAGTTAGTGTGTCAGGAAATGTTACATATATGGATACCAAGAGGAAAAGTAATTATTCTGAATAAATAACTCATTTCAAAATTAGTGTGTAAGGAAATGTTACATATATGGATACTAAGAGGAAAAGTAATTATTCTGAATAAATTACTCATTTCAAAGTTAGTGTGTCAGGAAATGTTACATATATGGATACCAAGAGGAAAAGTAATTATTCTGAATAAATAACTCATTTCAAAATTAGTGTGTAAGGAAATGTTACATATATGGATACCAAGAGGAAAAGTAATTATTCTGAATAAATAACTCATTTCAAAATTAGTGTGTAAGGAAATGTTACATATATGGATACCAAGAGGAAAAGTAATTATTCTGAATAAATAACTCATTTCAAAATTAGTGTGTAAGGAAATGTTTACATATATGGATACCAAGAGGAAAAGTAATTATTCTGAATAAATTACTCATTTCAAAGTTAGTGTGTCAGGAAATGTTACATATATGGATACCAAGAGGAAAAGTAATTATTCTGAATAAATTACTCATTTCAAAGTTAGTGTGTCAGGAAATGTTACATTTATGGATACCAAGAGGAAAAGTAATTATTCTGAATAAATAACTCATTTCAAAGTTAGTGTGTCAGGAAATATTACATATATGGATACCAAGAGGAAAAGTAATTATTATGAATAAATTACTCATTTCAAAGTTAGTGTGTCAGGAAATGTTACATATATGGATACCAAGGGGAAAAGTAATTATTCTGAATAAATAACTCATTTCAAAATTAGTGTGTCAGGAAATGTTACATATATGGATACCAAGAGGAAAAGTAATTATTCTGACTAAATAACTCATTTCAAAGTTAGTGTGTCAGGAAATGTTACATATATGGATACCAAGAGGAAAAGTAATTATTCTGAATAAATAACTCATTTCAAAATTAGTGTGTCAGGAAATGTTACATATATGGATACCAAGAGGAAAAGTAATTATTATGAATAAATTACTCATTTCAAAGTTAGTGTGTCAGGAAATGTTACATATATGGATACCAAGGGGAAAAGTAATTATTCTGAATAAATAACTCATTTCAAAATTAGTGTGTCAGGAAATGTTACATATATGGATACCAAGAGGAAAAGTAATTATTCTGAATAAATAACTCATTTCAAAGTTAGTGTGTCAGGAAATGTTACATATATGGATACCAAGAGGAAAAGTAATTATTCTGAATAAATAACTCATTTCAAAATTAGTGTGTCAGGAAATGTTACATATATGGATACCAAGAGGAAAAGTAATTATTCTGAATAAATAACTCATTTCAAAGTTAGTGTGTCAGGAAATGTTACATATATGGATACCAAGAGGAAAAGTAATTATTCTGAATAAATAACTCATTTCAAAGTTAGTGTGTCAGGAAATGTTGCAAATATACATACCAAGAGAAAAAGTAATTATTATGAATAAATAACTCATTTCAAAGTTAGTGTGTCAGGAAATGTTACATATATGGATACCAAGAGGAAAAGTAATTATTCTAAATAAATAACTCATTTTAAAGTTAGTGTGTCAGGAAATGTTACATATATGGATACCAAGAGGAAAAGTAATTATTCTGAATAAATAACTCATTTCAAAATTAGTGTGTAAGGAAATGTTACAAATATACATACCAAGAGAAAAAGTAATTATTATGAATAAATTACTCATTTCAAAGTTAGTGTGTCAGGAAATGTTACATATATGGATACCAAGAGGAAAAGTAATTATTCTGAATAAATTACTCATTTCAAAGTTAGTGTGTCAGGAAATGTTACACAAATATATGGATACAAAGAGGAAAGTAATTATTGTGAATAAATTCCTCATTAAATAATTAGTGCGTCAGGAAAACTACCAATATATATACATACCAAGCGGAAAAATAATTATTGTGAATAAATTACTCATTACATAATTGGTGTGGAAGGAAATGTTACAAATATGGATACCAAAAGGAAAAGTAATTATTATGAATAAATTACTCATTTTAAAGTTAGTGTGTCAGGAAATGTTACATATATGGATACCAAGAGGAAAAGTAATTATTCTGAATAAATAACTCATTTCAAAGTTAGTGTGTCAGGAAATGTTACATATATGGATACCAAGAGGAAAAGTAATTATTCTGAATAATTAACTCATTTCAAAATTAGTGTGTAAGGAAATGTTACAAATATACATTCCAAGAGGAAAAATAATTATTATGAAAAAATTACTCATTTCAAAGTTAGTGTGTCAGGAAATGTTACATATATGGATACCAAGAGGAAAAGTAATTATTTTGAATAAATTACTCATTACATTATTAGTGTGTCAGGAAATGTTACAAATATACATACCAAGAGGAAAAGTAATTATTCTGAATAAATAACTCATTTCAAAGTTAGTGTGTCAGGAAATGTTACATATATGGATACCAAGAGGAAAAGTAATTATTCTGAATAAATAACTCATTTCAAAGTTAGTGTGTCAGGAAATGTTACATATATGGATACCAAGAGGAAAAGTAATTATTCTGAATAAATAACTCATTTCAAAGTTAGTGTGTCAGGAAATGTTACACATATGGATACCAAGAGGAAAAGTAATTATTCTGAATAAATAACTCATTTCAAAATTAGTGTGTAAGGAAATGTTACATATATGGATACCAAGAGGAAAAGTAATTATTCTGAATAAATAACTCATTTCAAAATTAGTGTGTAAGGAAATGTTACATATATGGATACCAAGAGGAAAAGTAATTATTCTGAATAAATAACTCATTTCAAAATTAGTGTGTAAGGAAATGTTACATATATGGATACCAAGAGGAAAAGTAATTATTCTGAATAAATAACTCATTTCAAAATTAGTGTGTAAGAAAATGTTACATATATGGATACCAAGAGGAAAAGTAATTATTCTGAATAAATAACTCATTTCAAAGTTAGTGTGTCAGGAAATGTTACATATATGGATACCAAGAGGAAAAGTAATTATTCTGAATAAATAACTCATTTCAAAATTAGTGTGTAAGGAAATGTTACATATATGGATACTAAGAGGAAAAGTAATTATTCTGAATAAATTACTCATTTCAAAGTTAGTGTGTCAGGAAATGTTACATATATGGATACCAAGAGGAAAAGTAATTATTCTGAATAAATAACTCATTTCAAAATTAGTGTGTAAGGTAATGTTACATATATGGATACCAAGAGGAAAAGTAATTATTCTGAATAAATAACTCATTTCAAAATTAGTGTGTAAGGAAATGTTACATATATGGATACCAAGAGGAAAAGTAATTATTCTGAATAAATAACTCATTTCAAAATTAGTGTGTAAGGAAATGTTTACATATATGGATACCAAGAGGAAAAGTAATTATTCTGAATAAATTACTCATTTCAAAGTTAGTGTGTCAGGAAATGTTACATATATGGATACCAAGAGGAAAAGTAATTATTCTGAATAAATTACTCATTTCAAAGTTAGTGTGTCAGGAAATGTTACATTTATGGATACCAAGAGGAAAAGTAATTATTATGAATAAATTACTCATTTCAAAGTTAGTGTGTCAGGAAATGTTACATATATGGATACCAAGGGGAAAAGTAATTATTCTGAATAAATAACTCATTTCAAAATTAGTGTGTCAGGAAATGTTACATATATGGATACCAAGAGGAAAAGTAATTATTCTGACTAAATAACTCATTTCAAAGTTAGTGTGTCAGGAAATGTTACATATATGGATACCAAGAGGAAAAGTAATTATTCTGAATAAATAACTCATTTCAAAATTAGTGTGTCAGGAAATGTTACATATATGGATACCAAGAGGAAAAGTAATTATTATGAATAAATTACTCATTTCAAAGTTAGTGTGTCAGGAAATGTTACATATATGGATACCAAGGGGAAAAGTAATTATTCTGAATAAATAACTCATTTCAAAATTAGTGTGTCAGGAAATGTTACATATATGGATACCAAGAGGAAAAGTAATTATTCTGAATAAATAACTCATTTCAAAGTTAGTGTGTCAGGAAATGTTACATATATGGATACCAAGAGGAAAAGTAATTATTCTGAATAAATAACTCATTTCAAAATTAGTGTGTCAGGAAATGTTACATATATGGATACCAAGAGGAAAAGTAATTATTCTGAATAAATAACTCATTTCAAAGTTAGTGTGTCAGGAAATGTTACATATATGGATACCAAGAGGAAAAGTAATTATTCTGAATAAATAACTCATTTCAAAGTTAGTGTGTCAGGAAATGTTGCAAATATACATACCAAGAGAAAAAGTAATTATTATGAATAAATAACTCATTTCAAAGTTAGTGTGTCAGGAAATGTTACATATATGGATACCAAGAGGAAAAGTAATTATTCTAAATAAATAACTCATTTTAAAGTTAGTGTGTCAGGAAATGTTACATATATGGATACCAAGAGGAAAAGTAATTATTCTGAATAAATAACTCATTTCAAAATTAGTGTGTAAGGAAATGTTACAAATATACATACCAAGAGAAAAAGTAATTATTATGAATAAATTACTCATTTCAAAGTTAGTGTGTCAGGAAATGTTACATATATGGATACCAAGAGGAAAAGTAATTATTCTGAATAAATAACTCATTTCAAAGTTAGTGTGTCAGGAAATGTAACATATATGGATACCAAGAGGAAAAGTAATTATTCTGAATAAATTACTCATTTCAAAGTTAGTGTGTCAGGAAATGTTACACAAATATATGGATACAAAGAGGAAAGTAATTATTGTGAATAAATTCCTCATTAAATAATTAGTGCGTCAGGAAAACTACCAATATATATACATACCAAGCGGAAAAATAATTATTGTGAATAAATTACTCATTACATAATTGGTGTGGAAGGAAATGTTACAAATATGGATACCAAAAGGAAAAGTAATTATTATGAATAAATTACTCATTTTAAAGTTAGTGTGTCAGGAAATGTTACATATATGGATACCAAGAGGAAAAGTAATTATTCTGAATAAATAACTCATTTCAAAGTTAGTGTGTCAGGAAATGTTACATATATGGATACCAAGAGGAAAAGTAATTATTCTGAATAATTAACTCATTTCAAAATTAGTGTGTAAGGAAATGTTACAAATATACATTCCAAGAGGAAAAATAATTATTATGAAAAAATTACTCATTTCAAAGTTAGTGTGTCAGGAAATGTTACATATATGGATACCAAGAGGAAAAGTAATTATTTTGAATAAATTACTCATTACATTATTAGTGTGTCAGGAAATGTTACAAATATACATACCAAGAGGAAAAGTAATTATTCTGAATAAATAACTCATTTCAAAGTTAGTGTGTCAGGAAATGTTACATATATGGATACCAAGAGGAAAAGTAATTATTCTGAATAAATTACTCATTTCAAAGTTAGTGTGTCAGGAAATGTTACACAAATATATGGATACAAAGAGGAAAGTAATTATTGTGAATAAATTCCTCATTAAATAATTAGTGCGTCAGGAAAACTACCAATATATATACATACCAAGCGGAAAAATAATTATTGTGAATAAATTACTCATTACATAATTGGTGTGGAAGGAAATGTTACAAATATGGATACCAAGAGGAAAAGTAATTATTCTGAATAAATAACTCATTTCAAAGTTAGTGTGTCAGGAAATGTTACATATATGGATACCAAGAGGAAAAGTAATTATTCTGAATAAATAACTCATTTCAAAGTTGGTGTGTCAGGAAATGTTACATATATGGATACCAAGAGGAAAAGTAATTACTATGAATAAATTACTCATTTCAAAGTTAGTGTGTCAGGAAATGTTACATATATGGATACCAAGAGGAAAAGTAATTATTCTGAATAAATAACTCATTTCAAAGTTAGTTTGTCAGGAAATGTTACATATATGGATACCAAGAAGAAAAGTAATTATTTTGAATAAAAAACTCATTTCAAAGTTAGTGTGTCAGGAAATGTTACACAAATATATGGATACAAAGAGGAAAGTAATTATTGTGAATAAATTCCTCATTAAATAATTAGTGCGTCAGGAAAACTACCAATATATATACATACCAAGCGGAAAAATAATTATTGTGAATAAATTACTCATTACATAATTAGTGTGTCGGGAAATGTACAAATATACATACCAAGAGGAAAAGTAATTATTATGAATAAATTACTCATTTTAAAGTTAGTGTGTCAGGAAATGTTACATATATGGATACCAAGAAGAAAAGTATTTATTTTGAATAAATAACTCATTTCAAAGTTAGTGTGTCAGGAAATGTTACACAAATATATGGATACAAAGAGGAAAGTAATTATTGTGAATAAATTCCTCATTAAATAATTAGTGCGTCAGGTAAACTACCAATATATATACATACCAAGCGGAAAAATAATTATTGTGAATAAATTACTCATTACATAATTGGTGTGGATGGAAATGTTACAAATATACATACCAAGAGGAAAAGTAATTCTTATGAATAAATTACTCATTTCAAAGTTAGTGTGTCAGGAAATGTTACATATATGGATACCAAGAGGAAAAGTTATTATTCTGAATAAATAACTCATTTCAAAGTTAGTGTGTCAGGAAATGTTACATATATGGATACCAAGAGGAAAAGTAATTATTCTGAATAAATAACTCATTTCAAAATTAGTGTGTAAGGAAATGTTACAAATATACATACCAAGAGAAAAAGTAATTATTATGAATAAATTACTCATTTCAAAGTTAGTGTGTCAGGAAATGTTACATATATGGATACCAAGAGGAAAAGTAATTATTCTGAATAAATAACTCATTTCAAAGTTAGTGTGTCAGGAAATGTTACATATATGGATACCAAGAGAAAAAGTAATTATTATGAATAAATTACTCATTTCAAAGTTAGTGTGTCAGGAAATGTTACATATATGGATACCAAGAGGAAAAGTAATTATTTTGAATAAATTACTCATTACATTATTAGTGTGTCAGGAAATGTTACAAATATACATACCAAGAGGAAAAGTAATTATTCTGAATAAATAACTCATTTCAAAGTTAGTGTGTCAGGAAATGTTACATATATGGATACCAAGAGGAAAAGTAATTATTCTGAATAAATTACTCATTTCAAAGTTAGTGTGTCAGGAAATGTTACACAAATATATGGATACAAAGAGGAAAGTAATTATTGTGAATAAATTCCTCATTAAATAATTAGTGCGTCAGGAAAACTACCAATATATATATACATACCAAGCGGAAAAATAATTATTGTGAATAAATTACTCATTACATAATTGGTGTGGAAGGAAATGTTACAAATATGGATACCAAGAGGAAAAGTAATTATTCTGAATAAATAACTCATTTCAAAGTTAGTGTGTCAGGAAATGTTACATATATGGATACCAAGAGGAAAAGTAATTATTCTGAATAAATAACTCATTTCAAAGTTGGTGTGTCAGGAAATGTTACATATATGGATACCAAGAGGAAAAGTAATTACTATGAATAAATTACTCATTTCAAAGTTAGTGTGTCAGGAAATGTTACATATATGGATACCAAGAGGAAAAGTAATTATTCTGAATAAATAACTCATTTCAAAGTTAGTTTGTCAGGAAATGTTACATATATGGATACCAAGAAGAAAAGTAATTATTTTGAATAAAAAACTCATTTCAAAGTTAGTGTGTCAGGAAATGTTACACAAATATATGGATACAAAGAGGAAAGTAATTATTGTGAATAAATTCCTCATTAAATAATTAGTGCGTCAGGAAAACTACCAATATATATACATACCAAGCGGAAAAATAATTATTGTGAATAAATTACTCATTACATAATTAGTGTGTCGGGAAATGTACAAATATACATACCAAGAGGAAAAGTAATTATTATGAATAAATTACTCATTTTAAAGTTAGTGTGTCAGGAAATGTTACATATATGGATACCAAGAAGAAAAGTAATTATTTTGAATAAATAACTCATTTCAAAGTTAGTGTGTCAGGAAATGTTACACAAATATATGGATACAAAGAGGAAAGTAATTATTGTGAATAAATTCCTCATTAAATAATTAGTGCGTCAGGAAAACTACCAATATATATACGTACCAAGCGGAAAAATAATTATTGTGAATAAATTACTCATTACATAATTGGTGTGGAAGGAAATGTTACAAATATACATACCAAGAGGAAAAGTAATTCTTATGAATAAATTACTCATTTCAAAGTTAGTGTGTCAGGAAATGTTACATATATGGATACCAAGAGGAAAAGTTATTATTCTGAATAAATAACTCATTTCAAAGTTAGTGTGTCAGGAAATGTTACATATATGGATACCAAGAGGAAAAGTAATTATTCTGAATAAATAACTCATTTCAAAATTAGTGTGTAAGGAAATGTTACAAATATACATACCAAGAGAAAAAGTAATTATTATGAATAAATTACTCATTTCAAAGTTAGTGTGTCAGGAAATGTTACATATATGGATACCAAGAGGAAAAGTAATTATTCTGAATAAATAACTCATTTCAAAGTTAGTGTGTCAGGAAATGTTACATATATGGATACCAAGAGAAAAAGTAATTATTATGAATAAATTACTCATTTCAAAGTTAGTGTGTCAGGAAATGTTACATATATGGATACCAAGAGGAAAAGTAATTATTCTGAATAAATAACTCATTTCAAAGTTAGTGTGTCAGGAAATGTTACATATATGGATACCAAGAGGAAAAGTAATTATATTGAATAAATAACTCATTTCAAAGTTAGTGTGTCAGGAAATGTTACACAAATATATGGATACAAAGAGGAAAGTAATTATTGTGAATAAATTCCTCATTAAATAATTAGTGCGTCAGGAAAACTACCAATATATATACATACCAAGCGGAAAAATAATTATTGTGAATAAATTACTCATTACATAATTAGTGTGTCGGGAAATGTACAAATATACATACCAAGAGGAAAAGTAATTATTATGAATAAATTACTCATTTTAAAGTTAGTGTGTCAGGAAATGTTACATATATGGATACCAAGAAGAAAAGTAATTATTTTGAATAAATAACTCATTTCAAAGTTAGTGTGTCAGGAAATGTTACACAAATATATGGATACAAAGAGGAAAGTAATTATTGTGAATAAATTCCTCATTAAATAATTAGTGCGTCAGGAAAACTATAAATACATATACATACCAAGCGGAAAAATAATTATTGTGAATAAATTACTCATTACATAATTAGTGTGTCGGGAAATGTACAAATATACATACCAAGAGGAAAAGTAATTATTATGAATAAATTACTCATTTTAAAGTTAGTGTGTCAGGAAATGTTACATATATGGATACCAAGAGGAAAAGTAATTATTCTGAATAAATAACTCATTTCAAAATTAGTGTGTAAGGAAATGTTACAAATATACATACCAAGAGAAAGAGTAATTATTATGAATAAATTACTCATTTCAAAGTTAGTGTGTCAGGAAATGTTACATATATGGATACCAAGAGGAAAAGTAATTATTCTGAATAAATAACTCATTTCAAAGTTAGTGTGTCAGGAAATGTTACATATATGGATACCAAGAGGAAAAGTAATTATTCTAAATAAATTACTCATTTCAAAGTTAGTGTGTCAGAAAATGTTACATATATGGATACCAAGAGGAAAAGTAATTATTCTGAATAAATTACTCATTTCAAAGTTAGTGTGTCAGGAAATGTTACATATATGGATACCAAGAGGAAAAGTAATTATTCTGAATAAATTACTCATTTCAAAGTTAGTGTGTCAGGAAATGTTTTATATATGGATACCAAGAGGAAAAGCAATTATTATGAATAAATAACTCATTTCAAAGTTAGTGTGTCAGGAAATGTTACATATATGGATACCAAGAGGAAAAGTAATTATTCTAAATAAATTACTCATTTCAAAGTTAGTGTGTCAGGAATTGTTACATATATGGATACCAAGAGGAAAAGTAATTATTATGAATAAATTACTCATTTCAAAGTTAGTGTGTCAGGAAATGTTACATATATGGATACCAAGAGGAAAAGTAATTATTCTGAATAAATTACTCATTTCAAAGTTAGTATGTCAGGAAATGTTACATATATGGATACAAAGAGGAAAAGTAATTATTCTGAATAAATTACTCATTTCAAAGTTAGTGTGTCAGGAAATGTTACATATATGGATACCAAGAGGAAAAGTAATTATTCTGAATAAATAACTCATTTCAAAATTAGTGTGTAAGGAAGTGTTACAAATATACATACCAAGAGAAAAAGTAATTATTATGAATAAATTACTCATTTCAAAGTTAGTGTGTCAGGAAATGTTACAAATATACATACCAAGAGAAAAAGTAATTATTATGAACAAATTACTCATTTCAAAGTTAGTGTGTCAGGAAATGTTACATATATGGATAGAAAGAGGAAAAGTAATTATTCTGAATAAATTACTCATTTCAAAGTTAGTGTGTCAGGAAATGTTACATATATGGATACCAAGAGGAAAAGTAATTATTCTGAATAAATAACTCATTTCAAAATTAGTGTGTAAGGAAATGTTACAAATATACATACCAAGAGAAAAAGTAATTATTATGAATAAATTACTCATTTCAAAGTTAGTGTGTCAGGAAATGTTACATATATGGATACCAAGAGGAAAAGTAATTATTCTGAATAAATAACTCATTTCAAAGTTAGTGTGTAAGGAAATATTACATATATGGATACCAAGAGGAAAAGTAATTATTCTGAATAAATAACTCATTTCAAAGTTAGTGTGTCAGGAAATGTTTCATATATGGATACCAAGAGGAAAAGTAATTATTCTGAATAAATAACTCATTTCAAAGTTAGTGTGTCAGGAAATGTTACATATATGGATACCAAGAAGAAAAGTAATTATTCTGAATAAATAACTCATTTCAAAGTTAGTGTGTCAGGAAATGTTACATATATGGATACCAAGAGGAAAAGTAATTATTCTGAATAAATAACTCATTTCAAAATTAGTGTGTCAGGAAATGTTACATATATGGATACCAAGAAGAAAAGTAATTATTCTGAATAAATAACTCATTTCAAAATTAGTGTGTCAGGAAATGTTACATATATGGATACCAAGAGGAAAAGTAATTATTCTGAATAAATAACTCATTTCAAAGTTAGTGTGTCAGGAAATGTTACATATATGGATACCAAGAGGAAAAGTAATTATTCTGAATAAATAACTCATTTCAAAATTAGTGTGTCAGGAAATGTTACATATATGGATACAAAGAGGAAAGTAATTATTCTGAATAAATAACTCATTTCAAAGTTAGTGTGTCAGGAAATGTTACATATATGGATACCAAGAGGAAAAGTAATTATTCTGAATAAATAACTCATTTCAAAGTTAGTGTGTCAGGAATTGTTACACAAATATATGGATACAAAGAGGAAAGTAATTATTCTGAATAAATAACTCATTTCAAAGTTAGTGTGTCAGGAAATGTTACACAAATATATGGATACAAAGAGGAAAGTAATTATTCTGAATAAATAACTCATTTCAAAGTTAGTGTGTCAGGAAATGTTACATATATGGATACCAAGAGGAAAAGTAATTATTCTGAATAAATAACTCATTTCAAAGTTAGTGTGTCAGGAAATGTTACATATATGGATACCAAGAGGAAAAGTAATTATTCTGAATAAATAACTCATTTCAAAATTAGTGTGTCAGGAAATGTTACATATATGGATACCAAGAGGAAAAGTAATTATTCTGAATAAATTACTCATTTCAAAGTTAGTGTGTCAGGAAATGTTACATATATGGATACCAAGAGGAAAAGTAATTATTATGAACAAATTATTCATTTCAAAGTTAGTGTGTCAGGAAATGTTACATATATGGATACCAAGAGGAAAAGTAATTATTCTGAATAAATTACTCATTTCAAAGTTAGTGTGTCAGGAAATGTTTTATATATGGATACCAAGAGGAAAAGCAATTATTATGAATAAATAACTCATTTCAAAGTTAGTGTGTCAGGAAATGTTACATATATGGATACCAAGAGGAAAAGTAATTATTCTAAATAAATTACTCATTTCAAAGTTAGTGTGTCAGGAATTGTTACATATATGGATACCAAGAGGAAAAGTAATTATTATGAATAAATTACTCATTTCAAAGTTAGTGTGTCAGGAAATGTTACATATATGGGTACCAAGAGGAAAAGTAATTATTCTGAATAAATTACTCATTTCAAAGTTAGTATGTCAGGAAATGTTACATATATGGATACAAAGAGGAAAAGTAATTATTCTGAATAAATTACTCATTTCAAAGTTAGTGTGTCAGGAAATGTTACATATATGGATACCAAGAGGAAAAGTAATTATTCTGAATAAATAACTCATTTCAAAATTAGTGTGTAAGGAAGTGTTACAAATATACATACCAAGAGAAAAAGTAATTATTATGAATAAATTACTCATTTCAAAGTTAGTGTGTCAGGAAATGTTACAAATATACATACCAAGAGAAAAAGTAATTATTATGAACAAATTACTCATTTCAAAGTTAGTGTGTCAGGAAATGTTACATATATGGATACCAAGAGGAAAAGTAATTATTCTGAATAAATTACTCATTTCAAAGTTAGTGTGTCAGGAAATGTTACATATATGGATACCAAGAGGAAAAGTAATTATTCTGAATAAATAACTCATTTCAAAATTAGTGTGTAAGGAAATGTTACAAATATACATACCAAGAGAAAAAGTAATTATTATGAATAAATTACTCATTTCAACGTTAGTGTGTCAGGAAATGTTACATATATGGATACCAAGAGGAAAAGTAATTATTCTGAATAAATAACTCATTTCAAAGTTAGTGTGTCAGGAAATGTTACATATATGGATACCAAGAAGAAAAGTAATTATTCTGAATAAATAACTCATTTCAAAGTTAGTGTGTCAGGAAATGTTACATATATGGATACCAAGAGGAAAAGTAATTATTCTGAATAAATAACTCATTTCAAAATTAGTGTGTCAGGAAATGTTACATATATGGATACCAAGAAGAAAAGTAATTATTCTGAATAAATAACTCATTTCAAAATTAGTGTGTCAGGAAATGTTACATATATGGATACCAAGAGGAAAAGTAATTATTCTGAATAAATAACTCATTTCAAAGTTAGTGTGTCAGGAAATGTTACATATATGGATACCAAGAGGAAAAGTAATTATTCTGAATAAATAACTCATTTCAAAATTAGTGTGTCAGGAAATGTTACATATATGGATACAAAGAGGAAAGTAATTATTCTGAATAAATAACTCATTTCAAAGTTAGTGTGTCAGGAAATGTTACATATATGGATACCAAGAGGAAAAGTAATTATTCTGAATAAATAACTCATTTCAAAGTTAGTGTGTCAGGAATTGTTACACAAATATATGGATACAAAGAGGAAAGTAATTATTCTGAATAAATAACTCATTTCAAAGTTAGTGTGTCAGGAAATGTTACACAAATATATGGATACAAAGAGGAAAGTAATTATTCTGAATAAATAACTCATTTCAAAGTTAGTGTGTCAGGAAATGTTACATATATGGATACCAAGAGGAAAAGTAATTATTCTGAATAAATAACTCATTTCAAAGTTAGTGTGTCAGGAAATGTTACATATATGGATACCAAGAGGAAAAGTAATTATTCTGAATAAAAAACTCATTTCAAAATTAGTGTGTCAGGAAATGTTACATATATGGATACCAAGAGGAAAAGTAATTATTCTGAATAAATTACTCATTTCAAAGTTAGTGTGTCAGGAAATGTTACATATATGGATACCAAGAGGAAAAGTAATTATTATGAACAAATTACTCATTTCAAAGTTAGTGTGTCAGGAAATGTTACATATATGGATACCAAGAGGAAAAGTAATTATTCTGAATAAATAACTCATTTCAAAGTTAGTGTGTCAGAAAATGTTACATATATGGATACCAAGAGGAAAAGTAATTATTCTGAATAAATAACTCATTTCAAAGTTAGTGTGTCAGGAAATGTTACATATATGGATACCAAGAGGAAAAGTAATTATTCTGAATAAATAACTCATTTCAAAGTTAGTGTGTCAGGAAATGTTACATATATGGATACCAAGAGGAAAAGTAATTATTCTGAATAAATAACTCATTTCAAAATTAGTGTGTCAGGAAATGTTACATATATGGATACCAAGAAGAAAAGTAATTATTTTGAATAAATAACTCATTTCAAAGTTAGTGTGTCAGGAAATGTTACACAAATATATGGATACAAAGAGGAAAGTAATTATTGTGAATAAATTCCTCATTAAATAATTAGTGCGTCAGGAAAACTACCAATATATATACATACCAAGCGGAAAAATAATTATTGTGAATAAATTACTCATTACATAATTGGTGTGGAAGGAAATGTTACAAATATACATACCAAGAGGAAAAGTAATTCTTATGAATAAATTACTCATTTCAAAGTTAGTGTGTCAGGAAATGTTACATATATGGATACCAAGAGGAAAAGTAATTATTCTGAATAAATAACTCATTTCAAAATTAGTGTGTAAGGAAATGTTACAAATATACATACCAAGAGAAAAAGTAATTATTATGAATAAATTACTCATTTCAAAGTTAGTGTGTCAGGAAATGTTACATATATGGATACCAAGAGGAAAAGTAATTATTCTGAATAAATAACTCATTTCAAAGTTAGTGTGTCAGGAAATGTTACATATATGGATACCAAGAGGAAAAGTAATTATATTGAATAAATAACTCATTTCAAAGTTAGTGTGTCAGGAAATGTTACACAAATATATGGATACAAAGAGGAAAGTAATTATTGTGAATAAATTCCTCATTAAATAATTAGTGTGTCAGGAAAACTACCAATATATATACATACCAAGCGGAAAAATAATTATTGTGAATAAATTACTCATTACATAATTAGTGTGTCGGGAAATGTACAAATATACATACCAAGAGGAAAACTAATTATTATGAATAAATTACTCATTTTAAAGTTAGTGTGTCAGGAAATGTTACATATATGGATACCAAGAAGAAAAGTAATTATTTTGAATAAATAACTCATTTCAAAGTTAGTGTGTCAGGAAATGTTACACAAATATATGGATACAAAGAGGAAAGTAATTATTGTGAATAAATTCCTCATTAAATAATTAGTGCGTCAGGAAAACTATAAATATATATACATACCAAGCGGAAAAATAATTATTGTGAATAAATTACTCATTACATAATTGGTGTGGAAGGAAATGTTACAAATATACATACCAAGAGGAAAAGTAATTATTATGAATAAATTACTCATTTTAAAGTTAGTGTGTCAGGAAATGTTACATATATGGATACCAAGAGGAAAAGTAATTATTCTGAATAAATAACTCATTTCAAAATTAGTGTGTCAGGAAATGTTACATATATGGATACCAAGAGGAAAAGTAATTATTCTAAATAAATTACTCATTTCAAAGTTAGTGTGTCAGGAAATGTTACATATATGGATACCAAGAGGAAAAATAATTATTCTGAATAAATTACTCATTTCAAAGTTAGTGTGTCAGGAAATGTTACATATATGGATACCAAGAGGAAAAGTAATTATTCTGAATAAATTACTCATTTCAAAGTTAGTGTGTCAGGAAATGTTACATATATGGATACCAAGAGGAAAAGTAATTATTATGAATAAATTACTCATTTCAAAGTTAGTGTGTCAGGAAATGTTACATATATGGATACCAAGAGGAAAAGTAATTATTCTAAATAAATTACTCATTTCAAAGTTAGTGTGTCAGGAATTGTTACATATATGGATACCAAGAGGAAAAGTAATTATTATGAATAAATTACTCATTTCAAAGTTAGTGTGTCAGGAAATGTTACATATATGGATACCAAGAGGAAAAGTAATTATTCTGAATAAATTACTTATTTCAAAGTTAGTGTGTCAGGAAATGTTACATATATGGATACAAAGAGGAAAAGTAATTATTCTGAATAAATTACTCATTTCAAAGTTAGTGTGTCAGGAAATGTTACATATATGGATACCAAGAGGAAAAGTAATTATTCTGAATAAATAACTCATTTCAAAATTAGTGTGTAAGGAAGTGTTACAAATATACATACCAAGAGAAAAAGTAATTATTATGAATAAATTACTCATTTCAAAGTTAGTGTGTCAGGAAATGTTACAAATATACATACCAAGAGAAAAAGTAATTATTATGAACAAATTACTCATTTCAAAGTTAGTGTGTCAGGAAATGTTACATATATGGATACCAAGAGGAAAAGTAATTATTCTGAATAAATTACTCATTTCAAAGTTAGTGTGTCAGGAAATGTTACATATATGGATACCAAGAGGAAAAGTAATTATTCTGAATAAATAACTCATTTCAAAATTAGTGTGTAAGGAAATGTTACAAATATACATACCAAGAGAAAAAGTAATTATTATGAATAAATTACTCATTTCAAAGTTAGTGTGTCAGGAAATGTTACATATATGGATACCAAGAGGAAAAGTAATTATTCTGAATAAATAACTCATTTCAAAGTTAGTGTGTAAGGAAATATTACATATATGGAAACCAAGAGGAAAAGTAATTATTCTGAATAAATAACTCATTTCAAAGTTAGTGTGTCAGGAAATGTTACATATATGGATACCAAGAAGAAAAGTAATTATTCTGAATAAATAACTCATTTCAAAGTTAGTGTGTCAGGAAATGTTACATATATGGATACCAAGAGGAAAAGTAATTATTCTGAATAAATAACTCATTTCAAAATTAGTGTGTCAGGAAATGTTACATATATGGATACCAAGAAGAAAAGTAATTATTCTGAATAAATAACTCATTTCAAAATTAGTGTGTCAGGAAATGTTACACAATTATATGGATACAAAGAGGAAAGTAATTATTCTGAATAAATAACTCATTTCAAAGTTAGTGTGTCAGGAAATGTTACATATATGGATACCAAGAGGAAAAGTAATTATTCTGAATAAATAACTCATTTCAAAGTTAGTGTGTAAGGAAATGTTACACAAATATATGGATACAAAGAGGAAAGTAATTATTCTGAATAAATAACTCATTTCAAAGTTAGTGTGTCAGGAAATGTTACATATATGGATACAAAGAGGAAAGTAATTATTCTGAATAAATAACTCATTTCAAAGTTAGTGTGTCAGGAAATGTTACATATATGGATACCAAGAGGAAAAGTAATTATTCTGAATAAATAACTCATTTCAAAGTTAGTGTGTCAGGAAATGTTACATATATGGATACCAAGAGGAAAAGTAATTATTCTGAATAAATAACTCATTTCAAAATTAGTGTGTCAGGAAATGTTACATATATGGATACCAAGAAGAAAAGTAATTATTCTGAATAAATAACTCATTTCAAAATTAGTGTGTCAGGAAATGTTACACAATTATATGGATACATAGAGGAAAGTAATTATTCTGAATAAATAACTCATTTCAAAGTTAGTGTGTCAGGAAATGTTACATATATGGATACCAAGAGGAAAAGTAATTATTCTGAATAAATAACTCATTTCAAAGTTAGTGTGTAAGGAAATGTTACACAAATATATGGATACAAAGAGGAAAGTAATTATTCTGAATAAATAACTCATTTCAAAGTTAGTGTGTCAGGAAATGTTACATATATGGATACAAAGAGGAAAGTAATTATTCTGAATAAATAACTCATTTCAAAGTTAGTGTGTCAGGAAATGTTACATATATGGATACCAAGAGGAAAAGTAATTATTCTGAATAAATAACTCATTTCAAAGTTAGTGTGTCAGGAATTGTTACACAAATATATGGATACAAAGAGGAAAGTAATTATTCTGAATAAATAACTCATTTCAAAGTTAGTGTGTCAGGAAATGTTACACAAATATATGGATACAAAGAGGAAAGTAATTATTCTGAATAAATAACTCATTTCAAAGTTAGTGTGTCAGGAAATGTTACATATATGGATACCAAGAGGAAAAGTAATTATTCTGAATAAATAACTCATTTCAAAGTTAGTGTGTCAGGAAATGTTACATATATGGATACCAAGAGGAAAAGTAATTATTCTGAATAAATAACTCATTTCAAAATTAGTGTGTCAGGAAATGTTACATATATGGATACCAAGAGGAAAAGTAATTATTCTGAATAAATTACTCATTTCAAAGTTAGTGTGTCAGGAAATGTTACATATATGGATACCAAGAGGAAAAGTAATTATTATGAACAAATTACTCATTTCAAAGTTAGTGTGTCAGGAAATGTTACATATATGGATACCAAGAGGAAAAGTAATTATTCTGAATAAATTACTCATTTCAAAGTTAGTGTGTCAGGAAATGTTACATATATGGATAACAAGAGGAAAAGTAATTATTCTGAATAAATAACTCATTTCAAAGTTAGTGTGTAAGGAAATATTACATATATGGATACCAAGAGGAAAAGTAATTATTCTGAATAAATAACTCATTTCAAAGTTAGTGTGTCAGGAAATGTTACATATATGGATACCAAGAGGAAAAGTAATTATTCTGAATAAATAACTCATTTCAAAGTTAGTGTGTCAGGAAATGTTACATATATGGATACCAAGAGGAAAAGTAATTATTCTGAATAAATAACTCATTTCAAAGTTAGTGTGTCAGGAAATGTTACATATATGGATACCAAGAGGAAAAGTAATTATTCTGAATAAATAACTCATTTCAAAATTAGTGTGTCAGGAAATGTTACATATATGGATACCAAGAAGAAAAGTAATTATTCTGAATAAATAACTCATTTCAAAATTAGTGTGTCAGGAAATGTTACATATATGGATACCAAGAGGAAAAGTAATTATTCTGAATAAATAACTCATTTCAAATTTAGTGTGTCAGGAAATGTTACATATATGGATACCAAGAGGAAAAGTAATTATTCTGAATAAATAACTCATTTCAAAGTTAGTGTGTCAGGAAATGTTACACAAATATATGGATACAAAGAGGAAAGTAATTATTCTGAATAAATAACTCATTTCAAAGTTAGTGTGTCAGGAAATGTTACATATATGGATACAAAGAGGAAAGTAAATATTCTGAATAAATAACTCATTTCAAAGTTAGTGTGTCAGGAAATGTTACATATATGGATACCAAGAGGAAAAGTAATTATTCTGAATAAATAACTCATTTCAAAGTTAGTGTGTCAGGAAATGGTACATATATGGATACCAAGAGGAAAAGTAATTATTCTGAATAAATAACTCATTTCAAAGTTAGTGTGTCAGGAAATGTTACATATATGGATACCAAGAGGAAAAGTAATTATTCTGAATAAATAACTCATTTCAAAGTTAGTGTGTCAGGAAATGTTACATATATGGATACCAAGAGGAAAAGTAATTATTCTGAATAAATAACTCATTTCAAAGTTAGTGTGTCAGGAAATGTTACATATATGGATACCAATAGGAAAAGTAATTATTCTGAATAAATAACTCATTTCAAAGTTAGTGTGTCAGGAAATGTTACATATATGGATACCAAGAGGAAAAGTAATTATTCTGAATAAATAACTCATTTCAAAGTTAGTGTGTCAGGAAATGTTACATATATGGATACCAAGAGGAAAAGTAATTATTCTGAATAAATAACTCATTTCAAAGTTAGTGTGTCAGGAAATGTTACATATATGGATACCAAGAGGAAAAGTAATTATTCTGAATAAATAACTCATTTCAAAGTTAGTGTGTCAGGAAATGTTACATATATGGATACCAAGAGGAAAAGTAATTATTCTGAATAAATAACTCATTTCAAAGTTAGTGTGTCAGGAAATGTTACACAAATATATGGATACAAAGAGGAAAGTAATTATTCTGAATAAATAACTCATTTCAAAGTTAGTGTGTCAGGAAATGTTACATATATGGAAAGAAAGAGGAAAGTAATTATTCTGAATAAATAACTCATTTCAAAGTTAGTGTGTCAGGAAATGTTACACAAATATATGGATACAAAGAGGAAAGTAATTATTCTGAATAAATAACTCATTTCAAAGTTAGTGTGTCAGGAAATGTTACACAAATATATGGATACAAAGAGGAAAGTAATTATTCTGAATAAATAACTTATTTCAAAGTTAGTGTGTCAGGAAATGTTACATATATGGATACCAAGAGGAAAAGTAATTATTCTGAATAAATAACTCATTTCAAAGTTAGTGTGTCAGGAAATGTTACATATATGGATACCAAGAGGAAAAGTAATTATTCTGAATAAATAACTCATTTCAAAGTTAGTGTGTCAGGAAATGTTACACAATTATATGGATACAAAGAGGAAAGTAATTATTCTGAATAAATAACTCATTTCAAAGTTAGTGTGTCAGGAAATGTTACACAAATATATGGATACAAAGAGGAAAGTAATTATTCTGAATAAATAACTTATTTCAAAGTTAGTGTGTCAGGAAATGTTACATATATGGATACCAAGAGGAAAAGTAATTATTCTGAATAAATAACTCATTTCAAAGTTAGTGTGTCAGGAAATGTTACACAATTATATGGATACAAAGAGGAAAGTAATTATTCTGAATAAATAACTCATTTCAAAGTTAGTGTGTCAGGAAATGTTACACAAATATATGGATACAAAGAGGAAAGTAATTATTCTGAATAAATAACTTATTTCAAAGTTAGTGTGTCAGGAAATGTTACATATATGGATACCAAGAGGAAAAGTAATTATTCTGAAAAAATAACTCATTTCAAAGTTAGTGTGTCAGGAAATGTTACATATATGGATACCAAGAGGAAAAGTAATTATTCTGAATAAATAACTCATTTCAAAATTAGTGTGTAAGGAAATGTTACAAATATACATACCAAGAGGAAAAGTAATTATTCTGAATAAATAACTCATTTCAAAATTAGTGTGTCAGGAAATGTTACATATATGGATACCAAGAGGAAAAGTAATTATTCTGAATAAATAACTCATTTCAAAGTTAGTGTGTCAGGAAATGTTACATATATGGATACCAAGAGGAAAAGTAATTATTCTGAATAAATAACTCATTTCAAAGTTAGTGTGTCAGGAAATGTTACATATATGGATACCAAGAAGAAAAGTAATTATTGTGAATAAATTTCTCATTACATAATTAGTTTGTCAGATAATATTACAAATATATATACCAAGAAGAAAAGTAATTATTGTGAATAAATTTATCATTACATAATTAGTGTGTCAGGAAATGGTACAATGTAACACATTGAGAGGAGAAGAAATTATTGAGAATAAATTACTCATTACATATTTAGTGTGTCAGGAAATGTACCTATATGCAAGGTGCGGTAGAAAAGTAATGAGATTGGCGGCAGCGCTGCGCCCCAGTCGCTCGCAGTGCGGTCTCCACTGGCAGTCATGATGGTGGGGGATCTGAGCTAACAATAGAACCGGTTATCAGTCGCGTCGTAGCTCTGGCGCAGTGAGGGTAGCCTTGCGCGTATACGTTGTTTGCGTGCCTGTGACACTTGTAAAAACGCTGAAGATGGACGCTCGATAGAACAGTGGTGTGCAATCAAATTTTGCTTTCGCTTGATTAAAACTGCTTCGGAAATTTTTGCTATGATTACGGAGGACTACAAAGAGGATGCCCTATCAAGAACTCAAGTGTTCCGGTGGTTTAATGAATTTAAAAACGGGAGGGAATCCGTTAAGACCTGGAAGGATCTGGACGCCCTTCAACGAGTTGTGTGGATGAAACGGTGGCCAAAGTTAAAGAAGTCCTGGACTCCGATCGTCGTTTAAGTCTCAAAATGATCGCCGATGAGGTCTCCGTGAATAAATTTACGGTCCACCAAATTGTTACACAAGATTTGATGATGAGGAAAGTTTGCGCAAAATTTGTTCCCCGAGTGCTCACCGCCGAACAGAAGCAACGACGAGTGAACATTTGCCGTGAGATGTTGAATGAATTGGAAAATAATCCAGACATTTTAGACAACGTAGTAACAGGCGATGAATCGTGGACATTCCAGTACGAAAGCCCAGAGCTGGGAGTGGCACACATCGGCATCGCCGCGGCCGGAGAATTTAAAAATGCCAAAGTCCCTCGTCAAGACAATGCTCATTGTGTTTTTCGACAAGCAGGGGTTTACTCACAAAGAGTTTCTCCCTCAGGGAAAAACTGTTAATGCCGAATTGTACAAAGAAGTCCTTCAGCGATTGCACAAAGCCGTCAAACGGAAGCGACAGTACATTGCTCAACGTTGGCGTCTCTACCAGGACAACGCTCCAGCGCACACAGCATTCCTCGTGACCTCCTATTTGACCCGAATTAGAGTTGAAGTGCTGCCACAGCCACCATACAACCCTGACATGAGTCCTCCTGATTTCTTCCTATTCCCGAAGGTAAAAAGATGCCTGAAGGGTCATCGTTGAGACAATATTCCGGACATCCAACGTGTTGTCACGAAGGCACTAACAGGGATAACTCCATCGGACTACAGTGGGGAATATGCAGCTTGGAAAACGCGCTGGCAATGATGTGTCGACGCCCAAGGCGACTACTTCGAAGAATATTAACGTTTTGTACAAATCGGATCAATAAATTTGTTTTTCTAGATTAAGTCTCATTACTTATCTACCGCACCCTGTATATATACAAGAGGAAAAGTAATTATTGTAAATAAATTACAAATTACATACCTAGTGTGTCAGGAAATGTTACAACTATACATACCAAGAGAAAAAGTAATTATTGTGAATAAATTACCCATGACATATTTAGTGTGCCAGGAAATGTACAAATATACATACCAAGGGGAAAAGTAATTATTATGAATAAATTACTTATTTCAAAGTTAGTGTGTCAGGAAATGTTACATATATGGATACCAAGAGGAAAAGTAATTATTGTGAATAAATTACTCATTACATTATTAGTGTGTTAGGAAATGCTACAAATATACATAAAAAGAGGAACAGTAATTATTGTGAATAAATTACTCATTTCATAATTAGTGTGTCGGGAAATGTACAAATATACATACCAAGGGGAAAAGTAATTATTGTGAATAAATTACTCATTACATTATTAGTGTGTTAGGAAATGCTACAAATATACATACCAAGAGGAACAGTAATTATTGTGAATAAATTACTCATTTCATAATTAGTGTGTCGGGAAATGTACAAATATACATACCAAGAGAAAAAGTAATTATTATGAATAAATTACTCATTTCAAAGTTAGTGTGTCAGGAAATGTTACATATATGGATACCAAGAGGAAAAGTAATTATTGTGAATAAATTACTCATTACATAATTAGTGTGTTAGGAAATGCTACAAATATACATACCAAGAGGAACAGTAATTATTGTGAATAAATTACTCATTTCATAATTAGTGTGTCGGGAAATGTACAAATATACATACCAAGAGAAAAAGTAATTATTATGAATAAATTACTCATTTCAAAGTTAGTGTGTCAGGAAATGTTACATATATGGATACCAAGAGGAAAAGTAATTATTGTGAATAAATTACTCATTACATTATTAGTGTGTTAGGAAATGCTACAAATATACATACCAAGAGGAACAGTAATTATTGTGAATAAATTACTCATTTCATAATTAGTGTGTCGGGAAATGTACAAATATACATACCAAGAGAAAAAGTAATTATTATGAATAAATTACTCATTTCAAAGTTAGTGTGTCAGGAAATGTTACATATATGGATACCAAGAGGAAAAGTAATTATTGTGAATAAATTACTCATTACATTATTAGTGTGTTAGGAAATGCTACAAATATACATACCAAGAGGAACAGTAATTATTGTGAATAAATTACTCATTTCATAATTAGTGTGTCGGGAAATGTACAAATATACATACCAAGAGAAAAAGTAATTATTATGAATAAATTACTTATTTCAAAGTTAGTGTGGCAGGAAATGTTACAAATATACATACCAAGAGGAAAAGTAATTATTGTGAATAAATTACTCATTTCATAATTAGTGTGTCGGGAAATGTACAAATATACATACCAAGAGGAACAGTAATTATTGTGAATAAATTACTCATTTCATAATTAGTGTGTCAGGAAATGTTACATATATGGATACCAAGAGGAAAAGTAATTATTGTGAATAAATTACTCATTACATTATTAGTGTGTTAGGAAATGCTACAAATATACATACCAAGAGGAACAGTAATTATTGTGAATAAATTACTCATTTCATAATTAGTGTGTCGGGAAATGTACAAATATACATACCAAGGGGAAAAGTAATTATTATGAATAAATTACTTATTTCAAAGTTAGTGTGTCAGGAAATGTTACATATATGGATACCAAGAGGAAAAGTAATTATTGTGAATAAATTACTCATTACATTATTAGTGTGTTAGGAAATGCTACAAATATACATACCAAGAGGAACAGTAATTATTGTGAATAAATGACTCATTTCATAATTAGTGTGTCGGGAAATGTACAAATATACATACCAAGGGGAAAAGTAATTATTATGAATAAATTACTTATTTCAAAGTTAGTGTGGCAGGAAATGTTACAAATATACATACCAAGAGGAAAAGTAATTATTATGAATAAATTACTCATTTCAAAGTTAGTGTGTCAGGAAATTTTACAAATATATATAACAAGAAGAAAAGTAATTATTGTGAATAAATTACACATTACATAATTAGTGTGTCAGGATATGTTACAAATATATATAACAAGAGGAAAATTAATTATTGTGAATAAATTACACATTACATAATTAGTTTGTCAGATAATATTACAAATATATATACCTAGAAGAAAACTAATTATTGTGAATAAATTTATCATTACATCATTAGTGTGTCAGGAAATGGTACACTGTAACACACTGAGAGGAGAAGAAATTATTGTGAATAAATTACTCATTACATATTTAGTGTGTCAGGAAATGTACCTATATATATACGTACCAAGAGGAAAAGTAATTATTGTAAATAAATTACAAATTACATACCTATTGTGTCAGGAAATGTTACAACTATACATACCAAGTGAAAAAGTAATTATTGAGAATAAATTACCCATGACATATTTAGTGTGTCAGGAAATTTTAAAAATATGGATAACAAGAGGAAAAGTAATTATTGCGAATAAATTACACATTACATATTTATTCATTACATAATTAGTGTGTCAGGAAAACTACCAATATATATATATATATATATATATATATATATATATATATATATATATATATATATATACAAACCAGGCGGAAAAGCATTTATTGTGAATAAATTAATCATTACATAATTAGTGTGTTGGGATATGTTACAAATATACATACCAAGAGAAAAAGTAATTATTAAGAATAAATTACTCATTTCAAAGTTAGTGTGTCAGGAAGTGTTACATATATGGATACCAAGAGGAAAAGTAATTATTGTGAATAAATTCCTCATTACATAATTAGTGTGTCAGGACATGTTACAAATATACATACCAAGGGGAAAAGTAATTATTGTGAATAAATTACTCATTACATAATTAGTGTGTCGGTAAATGTACAAATATAAATACCAAGGGGAAAAGTAATTATTGTGAATAAATTACTCATTACATAATTAGTGTGTTGGGATATGTTACAAATATACATACCAAGAGAAAAAGTAATTATTAAGAATAAATGACTCATTTCAAAGTTAGTGTGTCAGGAAGTGTTACATATGTGGATACCAAGAGGAAAAGTAATTTTGTGAATAAATTCCTCATTACATAATTAGTGTGTCGGTAAATGTACAAATATACATACCAAGGGGAAAAGTAATTATTGTGAATAAATTACTCATTACATAATTAGTGTGTCAGGAAAACTACCAATATATATACACATACCAAGAGGAAAAGTAATTAATATGAATAAATTACTCATTACATAATTAGTGTGTCAGGAAATGTTACAAATATACATACCTAGGGGGAAAGTAATTAGTGTGAATAAATTCCTCATTACATAATTAGTGTGTCGGTAAATGTACAAATATACATACCAAGGGGAAAAGTAATTATTGTGAATAAATTACTCATTACATAATTAGTGTGTCAGGAAAACTACCAATATATATACACATACCAAGAGGAAAAGTAATTAATATGAATAAATTACTCATTACATAATTAGTGTGTCAGGAAATGTTACAAATATACATACCAAGGGGAAAGTAATTATTGTGAATAAATTACTCATTACATAATTAGTGTGTCGGTAGATGTACAAATATACATACCAAGAGAAAAAGTAATTATGATTATGAATAAATTACACATTACATAATTATTGTGTTGGGATATGTTACATATATAGATACCAAGATGAAAAGTAATTATTGTGAATAAATTACTCATTTCAAAGTTAGTGTGTCAGGAAATGTTACATATATGGATACCAAGAGGTAAAGTAATTATTATGAATAAATTACTCATTACATAATTAGTGTGTCAGGAAATGTTACAAATATACATAGCAAGGGGAAAGAAATTATTGTGAATAAATTACTCATTACATAATTAGTGTGTCGGTAAATGTACAAATATACATATCAAGAGAAAAAGTAATTATTAAGAATAAATTACTCATTTCTATGTTAGTGTGTCAGGAAATGTTACATATATAGATACCAAGATGAAAAGTAATTATTGTGAATAAATTACTCATTTCAAAGTTAGTGTGTCAGGAAATGTTACATATATGGATACCAAGAGGAAAAGTAATTAATATGAATAAATTACTCATTACATAATTAGTGTGTCAGGAAATGTTACAAATATACATACCAAGGGGAAAGTAATTATTGTGAATAAATTACTCATTACATATTTAGTGTGTCGGTAAATGTACAAATATACATACCAAGGGGAAAAGTAATTATTATGAATAAATTACTCATTTGAAAGTTAGTGTGTCAGGAAATGTTTCAAGTATACATACCAAGAGAAAAAGTAATTATGATTATGAATAAATTACTCATTACATAATTATTGTGTTGGGATATGTTACAAATAAACACACCAAGAGAAAAAGTAATTATTAAGAATAAATTACTCATTTCTATGTTAGTGTGTCAGGAAATGTTACATATATAGATACCAAGATGAAAAGTAATTATTGTGAATAAATTACTCATTTCAAAGTTAGTGTGTCAGGAAATGTTACATATATGGATACCAAGAGGAAAAGTAATTATTGTGAATAAATTCCTCATTACATAATTAGTGTGTCAGGAAAACTACCAATATATATACACATACCAAAAGGAAAAGTAATTAATATGAATAAATTACTCATTACATAATTAGTGTGTCAGGAAATGTTACAAATATAGATAACAAGAAGAAAAGTAATTATTGTGAATAAATTACTCATTATATAATTAGTGTGTTAGGAAATGTTACAAATATAGATAACAAGAAGAACAGTAGTTATTGTGAATAAATTACACATTACATAATTAGTGTGTCAGGATATGTTACAAATATAGATAACAAGAGGAAAAGTAATTATTGTGAATAAATTACACATTACATATTTAGTTTGTCAGATAATATTACAAATATATATACCAAGAAGAAAAGTAATTATTGTGAATAAATTACACATTACATAATTAGTGTGTCAGGATATGTTACAAATATAGATAACAAGAAGAAAAGTAGTTATTGTGAATAAATTACACATTACATAATTAGTGTGTCAAGATATGTTACAAATATAGATAACAAGAGGAAAAGTAATTATTGTGAATAAATTACACATTACATATTTAGTGTGTCAGGATATGTTACAAATATAGATAACAAGAGGAAAAGTAATTATTGTGAATAAATTACACATTACATATTTAGTGTGTCAGATAATATTACAAATATATATAACAAGAGGAAAAGTAATTATTGTGAATAAATTACACATTACATAATTAGTTTGTCAGATAATATTACAAATATATATACCAAGAAGAAAAGTAGTTATTGTGAATAAATTTATCATTACATAATTAGTGTGTCAGGAAATCATACAATGTAACACACTGAAAGGAGAAGAAATTATTGTGAATAAATTACCTATGAGATATTTAGTGTGTCAGAAAATGTTACAAATATGGATAACAAGAGGAAAAGTAATTATTGTGAATAAATTACTCATAACATAATTAGTGTGTCAGGATATGTTACAAATATAGATAACAAGAGGAAAAGTAATTATTGTGAATAAATTACACATTACATAATTAGTTTGTCAGATAATATTACAAATATATATACCAAGAAGAAAAGCAATTATTGTGAATAAATTTATCATTACATAATTAGTGTGTCAGGAAATCATACAATGTAACACACTGAAAGGAGAAGAAATTATTGTGAATAAATTACTCATTACATATTTAGTGTGTCAGGAAATGTACATATATATATATATATATATATATATACATACCAAGAGAAAAAGTAATTATTGCAAATAAATTACAAATTACATACCTATTGTGTCAGGAAATGTTACAACTATACATACCAAGAGAAAAAGTAATTATTGAGAATAAATTACCCATGACATATTTAGTGTGTCAGGAAATGTTACAAATATGGATAACAAGAGGAAAAGTGATTATTGTGAATAAATTACTCTTTACATAATTAGGGTGTCAGCAAATGTTACAAATATACATACCTATGGGCAGGGGCGGCTCGTCCATAGGTCCACTGGTTCATTGAACTCCCAAGAATAATATTAAACTCAGTGAAAATAATAAACTTTGACAAAAAACTAAAGTAGTGTACAATAGAAATAGTGAATTTCGGCGCTAATTTAGATCGAAGCTGCCTGAACAACTTGGCTGGTTCACTTCTCGATGTGAACCCCATTCTGTTGGCATGCGAGTAGGGTTATGTGGTGAGGGGCCTGTTAATTTAAGTGAGAAAGAAGCTAACGACTACAGCTAGCGCGTAGCCGAGCTCTGGCAAAGTTACCCGATGGAAGCCGAAAGCGACAGCTGAAGCAACTCACTTCCTTTGCGTTGGCATGCCGTACACACGTTGGCGGTTGGTCAAGCATTGTGCTATCTGGTCCTTGAGTGTCGAGTTACGTTGTTGTGAATTGTGGTACAGTGGTGATAAATATTTACGATAAAATGAGTAAAATTCAGTACTTATTAATTAACAACTTTTCATCATTATCAATAAAAGAAAAATGCTCAATAAAAGAGCTTGGAAGACCAAAGCCAGTACTAAATTTATCACAAAAACAAAAAGTCAAAGGACGTGAGTATTGCCTGTCATTTAGCGATAAGTTGTACGAAAGGAATTCTTGGATTTGTGGTTGTGATAGTTTGAACAAGTTTTGTTTTTTTCCTTGTCTTTTGTTTGCGAAAGGACAATAGCTGGACGAAAACTAGAGTTGCTGATTTGGGACATTTGTCTCAAAAAATTAAAAAAACGAACAATCTATTTCTCACGGTAATGCATGTCTTGATCTTTCCATATTAGGACGAACAGAAATCAGGCAATAACTAAGCGAGGCTTTCAGAGAAAACATTTAAAAGCAAAATGGTCAAGTTTAAAAAAATAGGTATGTCTTGTCAAAAGTAATCAATTGTATTAGATTTTGTGGTGAATTTGAACTAGCACTGCGTGGTCATGATGAGAAGTTAGACTCTGAAAACCCTGGAATTTTCAAGGGTTTAGTAAATTTTTCTGCTAGCCTTGATAACATTCTGAAGGAACACCTTCAAACTGCTACTGTATTTAAGGGGACCTCTAAAGAAATACAAAATGATCTTTTAGAGTGTATGTTTTATGTTTGTCAACAAAACATACTACAGGAGATTCGTAGTGCAGACTATGTGTCCATAATTGCAGACGAGACTACTGATGTTTCAACAAAAGCCCAAATGGTTGTAGTTTTCCATTATGCTCTTAAGAACGGGCATCCAGTGGAACGTTTTTGGACATTTCTCAATCCTTCAAACACAAATGCAGAAACCCTGTCTGCTTGTATTAAAACTGTTCTAATTGATGTGATTGGTGAAAAAGGGGTAAAGTTAATTTCCCAGAGTTATGATGGTGCTAATACCATGAGCGGTCAATACTCAGGTGTTCAAGCACGAGTGAAAATGGAGTACACAAATGCACACTTTGTGCACTGTTATGCCCATCAACTTAACTTAATTATGTCGAGAGCTGCTAAACAAAACAGAGAAGTAAGAATTTGTTTGCCAACCTACAAGAGATAAACAATGTCTTCTGTCATTCCTCTCAAAGGACTGGTATTTTAGAGGAAGGCCAGAACAGGCTTCCTTCGGGTTCATCTACTAGATGGAATTATAATTCCAGATTAGTTCTTACTGTTCACGAAAATTTGGAAAGCTTAATTTTGTGCTTTGAAAAAATTGAAGAAACCCGTGTTCAAGTTGCCACAATTAACCAGGCACAAGGTTTGAGGTTAAAGCTGTTGCAATCACAGTTTGTGTTTTGGCTTAATTTTTTCGCTAAAGTTGTGCCTCACGTCCAGATTTTGTTTGATTCATTTCAAAAAAGAAATATAGATCTCGTTTGGGCAAAAGAAGCCATATACTTGTTTAAAGGAGAAATAATAAAATTAAGAAATAGTGTAGATGAAATCCAAGTAGAACAAGCAGCAGAAACCACACCTAAAAGAGCTCGTTTAAATGAAAATCCACGTATGACAAGAAATATAGCAGCTAAAGAAGTATGTGACGACATCGTCATACAGACAAAAGAGAGGTTTGAATTTACAGTACACCTTGTAGCAGCAAACCTGTATGACAATGCAAATATCGCCACATTTAAAAATAAGTTTCCAGAAAAACTATTATAAACTACCATAGAGTCATTTCCGTTTATTGAGAAGGACAAATTAAAAACAGAACTTCAAATTATCTACAGAAGGGAAGATTTTAAAAGTGTAAAGAAAGGGTCCCACTTACTTGGATTTCTCCTTGAAAACAACTTAGCGGAGTGTTTTGGTGAAACTGTAAAATTATTAAAAGTTTTAATTACAATTCCAATGACGAACGCTGCTTTTCCTGCCTAAAAAGGGTAAAAACCTTTTTAAGAAGTACTATGGACGGAGATCGGCTCTCAGCATTGGCAATGCTGTCATTAGAAAAAGAAATGACAAGAAGAATAGCAGACTTCAATGAACGAGTAATTGAAAGATTTGCAACAAAGAAGGAAAGAAGAATGGACTTTTTGTACAAAAATGTGACAACTGCAGGAGTGGGCGATTTGGGAGTATAAATTATATTTGGCTCAGCTACTTGTCTGAATTGTAACTAATGTTTAACTTAACTTGAATTAAACTGTTGTGCCTAAAGTATGTGTCTGGGTTTTATTAATTTGTAGTACCAAAATAGTTTAAAAACAATAACTTAATGTTAAATATTTTAATTTTTTCCGGGGAGGACCGAGGGCCCCCGTTTTGTTTGAAACATGGAATATTCCCAAACCCCCGGTAATTGTGAACCCCCAGAACTTTCACTCACGAGCCGCCACTGCCTATGGGAAAAGTAATTATTGTGAATAAATTACTCATTACATAATTAGTGTGTCAGGAAATGTTACAAATATACATACCTAGGGGAAAAGTAATTATTGTGAATAAATTTCTCATTACATAATTAGTGTGTCAGGAAATGTTACAAATATACATACCTAGGGGAAAAGTAATTATTGTGAATAAATTTCTCATTACATAATTAGTGTGTCAGGAAATGTTACAAATATACATACCTAGGGGAAAAGTAATTATTGTGAATAAATTTCTCATTACATAATTAGTGTGTCAGGAAATGTTACAAATATACATACCTAGGGGAAAAGTAATTATTGTGAATAAATTTCTCATTACATAATTAGTGTGTCAGGAAATGTTACAAATATACATACCTAGGGGAAAAGTAATTATTGTGAATAAATTTCTCATTACATAATTAGTGAGTCAGGAAATGTTACAAATATACATACCTAGGGGAAAAGTAATTATTGTGAATAAATTTCTCATTACATAATTAGTGTGTCAGGAAATGTTACAAATATACATACCTAGGGGAAAAGTAATTATTGTGAATAAATTTCTCATTACATAATTAGTGTGTCAGGAAATGTTACAAATATACATACCTAGGGAAAAAGTAATTATTGTGAATAAATTTCTCATTACATAATTAGGGTGTCAGGAAATGTTACAAATATACATACCTAGGGGAAAAGTAATTATTGTGAATAAATTTCTCATTACATAATTAGTGTGTCAGGAAATGTTACAAATATACATACCTAGGGGAAAAGTAATTATTGTGAATAAATTTCTCATTACATAATTAGTGTGTCAGGAAATGTTACAAATATACATACCTAGGGGAAAAGTAATTATTGTGAATAAATTTCTCATTACATAATTAGTGTGTCAGGAAATGTTACAAATATACATACCTAGGGGAAAAGTAATTATTGTGAATAAATTTCTCATTACATAATTAGTGTGTCAGGAAATGTTACAAATATACATACCTAGGGGAAAAGTAATTATTGTGAATAAATTTCTCATTCCATAATTAATGTGCTGGAAATGTTATGACACATATAACATTGGAAAAAAGTAGTGAGTTTAAGTATTCTCTTTCTTTATTTTTATCGCTTAAAAAATTATAATACATTCTGTACAATATCCTACATCTAGTAGGAAAATAACTATATTTAGTCCTTAAAATAACACCCTAATTTATTGTTACATTATTACAAATATATTAGTAATACTTTTCTCTCTCTTTACTATCTAGTAAATTGTACTCGTCACTTGAAAAATCTCTTTCCTTGAGAAATCGTACCTGTAAAATATATTCGAATTATACAGTGCAATTAATTAGTATTACAAAAAAAAATATGTTACAGTATTCTAGCATAGGTTTAAAAAAAAGTGCATCTGAGTAATAGTTAATGATATTAATTTGACATAAATCAACAATCATATCTTAAAAAGAAAAATATGATTATATGACAAACATAACTGTTTCGTAAATACAAAACTTTACAAATTAGTTTAAATACTATATTTTATTTATTCAAGGTAACTAAATAAATGGTTACTCGTAATTTGTGTTTCTGTCCCAAATCATATGGCATTACTATTTTATTAATTATCCCCACTTAAATTGCTTTCTGCTGTATTCTTTCTAGACCCCAGGAGACATTAAACGAATATATTCACTTTTATTACATAAAGAAAAAAAAATATTTAAAAACTTTTATTTGTTAACATTATATTCTAAACAATTCCAGATCAATTTCTTAATTAAATGTATTAAAAAATTATATAACTAACTGACAGCAATTTCTTTCTTTCTTTTTTTTTAAATTACAAATATATATAGAGAGGTTAATAACTACTCATACATCAGCTAAAACTACCGTCAAATCCTACACTCCTCTTAGAGTAGTTTCCGATCTAATTATAAAACGATTCCTACTTATCTGGTACGTACTTTATGTAAGGTAATCTAAAATAATAGCTTATGGCAATAGTATAGAATATTGGAATTTATTGCAGATTTAAGTCCAAGAAAATTTCAATAAAGAAAGTAATTAATTACTTTTTGGTATTACTTGACAAACAAACCACTACTAAATGATATTTTCAGCATACGCGTTTTGCATTAGGTCAGCGTATTATTCAATGTTGTGAGTCATGGACAAAACTGTTGCTCAGGTGTGTTGTGTTGGTGTGAGTCTATGGTGTATTCGTGTTCTATGCTGTGTTATTGTTCATAGAGTAGTTATTAATTATGTGTTCAAATATAGTATTTGTTTGTGAGTGTGTTTTGTCGTTTAGAATGTGTTGTGGATAGTATTTATGGTGTTTCTATATCTCGTAGTTTTCTGCTGTGTTGAGTTTTTTGCTTTTTTTATGTAGTTTACGATTTTTAGATTGGTGTCTATGTTAGTCTGTGAGTGTAGTGTGTTTTGTATGTGTATGGCTTGTGTCTTTTTTATGTTTTTTATGTGTTCATTGTATCTTGTGGTAAATTTTTTCCCCGTTTGTCCTATGTAAAAGCTGTGGCAGTTGTTGCATGTAATCTTGTATACTCATGCCCTGTTGTGTTTATTCTGGTGTGTTTTTGAATTGTGTAGGCGTTTTTTAATTGTGTTGGATGTTTCAAATGCTACTTTGTATTTAAGTTTGCGGAACGAGGAAACTATTTGTAAGTGTTATGTATTTTTGTGTTTCTGTGTTGTATTTTGTTGTGTTATGTTTGTTGTTGTTTTTTGCTCATTATGTTGTCTATCAAGGTGTGTTTGTATCAGTTTTTATAGGCTATGTGTTTAGGCTAGATCAACACAACACACCTAACCGTCTTGTCTGTGGCTTACAAGCATTGAATAAAGAGCTGACCTAGTGCGAAACACGTCAAAATATCTGCTAAAAATATCAGTAAGTAGTCGTTTTTTCCAAGTTAATACCAAAAGTGTAATTATAAAAAAATCCCAAGATGTGCAACATGTAAACTGAAAGTAATTAATGTGCTACTCAAAACACAAGTAATACAGAGAGGTAAAAGAATGTTCTTTTTGCTAATCTGTTATTTTTATTTGCAATTACTGTACCTCTATAGGAGGGATGTAGTTTATTTAATTTGTAGATTTTCCTGTCGTCATGAGGTTCAGCAAAATTTAGTATTTTGATTTGCTTACTTATTAATTGAAGTAAATTTATAAGAGTTTTATTGAGGAAATGTTTTCAAGTGCGCTAGATGACCTTTATAGGTGATTATTAATTACACTAATGCACTTGAAAACGTTTGGTCTCAATGTTTTTTTATAATTTTAAAACTAATTATTAATTTCATTATACTGTAATTACTTATTTATTTACTAACACAAGCTACAGTGGAACATTATTAATTAATCATAATAAAAATCCAATATCTCCAACAAGAAGTTCATTTATTAATTATAAATCAGTACCAAATGTATATTTGAATTAGTACATTTAATAATTAGTTGAATAAATAATTACTTTATAATTAATAAGTTTAATCAAACTGTAACATCACACATTTTAAACTAATTAGAAAAACTGTAATTAAAAGTTAATAATTAGAAATTAATATATAAGAGGTAATATAATATGAAAGAGCCGCATAACATTGTGCTTTAATAAAACCACAATCTATATCTATAAAAATGAATGTCCGTATGTATGTATGTGTTTATGTATGATATAGACGCCTAAACCGCTGAACAGAAGATGATGAAATTTGGAGAGTTTGTTTAATATATTCCCAAGATGGTTCCTGTGAAGTTTGCTGTAAACCCATCCACAGTGGGTGGCTTAGGATGGTCAAAAACCGATGGATGTATGTGTGTACATCCATTTCCAATGGCTTAGGATGGTATGTGTGTATGTATGTATCTTAAGGGCACCTAAACCGTTGAACACAAATTAATGAAATTTAGAGGGATTGTTTGACGTATTCCTAGGATGATTTGTGTGAGGTTTGGTATAGATCCATTAACAGGGTTCCGCCCCAGAAGCTTAGGATGATACAAAAACCGATGTATATATGTATGTGAGTATGTATGTATGTATTCTATGGATGCTTAAACAACTAAACATTTTAATAACATTTGTAAGATTGTTTAACATATTTTAAGGATGGTTTTTGTGAAGTTTGGTGTAGATGCATCTACAGGGCTCCGCCCTAGAGGCTTAGAATGGTTCAAAAACTGATATGTGTGTGTATATATATAACTGTGGGCCTAAACAAGTGGAACATAAGTTAATGAAATTTGAAGGGATTGTTCAACATATTCTGAGAATGCTTCATGTTTCGTTTGGTGTATATCCAACCAAAAGGCTTCGCCCCCAGAGGCTTAGGATGGTTGAAAAACCAATGTATACATGTATGTGTGCTATGGACGTCTAACCCGCTAAACAAAAGTTAAAATAATTTGGAGGGATTGTTTAACTTATTCCCAAGATGGTTTGTGTAACGTTTGGTGTAGATCCATCTGCAGGGCTAAGCCCAAGATGCTTAGGATGGTTTAAAAACCGATGTATGTATATATACATACATATATATATATATATATATATATATATATATATATGTGTGTGTGTGTGTGTGTGTGTGTGTGTGTGTGTGTGTGTGTGTGTGTGTGTGTGTGTGTGTATGTGTGTGTGTGTGTGTATGTGTGTATGTGTGTGTGTGTGTGTGTGTGTGTGTGTGTGTGTGTGTGTGTGTGTGTGTGTGTGTGTGTGTGTGTGTGTGTGTGTGTGTGTGTGTGTGTGTATGTATATGTCTTATGAACACCTAAACCGCTCAACATAAGTTAATGAAATTTTTAAGGATTGTTTAACATATTCCCAGGACTGTTCGTGTTATGCTTTATGTAGATCCATTCACAGTGCTCCGCCCCGGAGGCCTAGGATATTTCAAAAACTGTTGTATATATGTTCGTGTGTTGTATGTATCTTACAGACGCCTAAAGCCCTGAACAAAAGTTAATGAAATTTAAAGGGATTGTCTAACATATTCCCAAGTTGGATCGTGTTAAGTTTGGTATAGATCCATCCACAGGGCTCCGCGCCTCAGGCTTGGGATTGTTGGGAAAGCTGTGCAACGGTAGGAGAATAACCACAAACAATCTGACACTCAACTTGATCCAGGCAGAAATCAGAGGGGGCAAGTTTCAAGGAAAGATGGTCTTAATTCCATGAATACCGATGATTTCATCAGATCTACCCATTGATTTCAAACGACTACAATTTCTTTTGCGTCTTACATTTGCAATAAACATAAAAAAGGCACAAGGACAACCATTGACCATTGCTGGATTAAATTTGGAACATTCGAGGTTTTACCACGTATAATTTATATATTGTGTTCTCATGTGTTGGAACACCTACAATTTATATTTGTATATGCCTAATGAAATAAAGAAAATCATTGTCTATCCTCTAGCATTGCAATAAATGAAAGATAATTATTCAGATGTTTGATTTGCTTTTCTAATTGCAAAAATTATGATTTCGGGCGCAGCAACATCGGTGTAACGCTAGTGTTTATATAAAACATTTTTACAAAAATCTACTATTTTATAGTACATACCAATACACCCCATCCTGGATACTTCTTATATAGATCTTTGTAGAAGTCTGAGATGTGTTGATACGTCTTTTTAGTAAGCGTCTTCTTTTTAGAAAATGCCTGTTCAAACACTTTCGTAACTCTGAACATCTTGCCATCAATTGGAATAGCTTCCATATGGTTCAGTGCCATTAAACACACAGTATCTGCAACCTTCAAAATAGAAATAGAAATTTGGAAACTGAAATTTAGAAATCTAGAAATTTCATAGAAATAAAAGCTTTTACCTAAACAGTGGAATTCCAAAATAAGCATGGAGGTTTTTAAAAAATTCATTCCGATTTTACATAATTATATTCTAGCAGTGTTTTTAAACACTTTAATATTACTACTTTTGGTATCACTTGGCAAAAAAAACCACTACTTCCTGAAATTTTCGAGCAGTGTTCAATGCACTGATCTAGTGCGAAACGTGTCTGCTGAAAAATATCAGTAGATAGTGGCTTTTTTCCAAGTGATACCAAAAGTAATAATTTATAAAAACCTCAAGTAGTACAACACAAAAAATGCTAACTTTAATATTGTATTTTTAAAGGGTTGAATTAACGACAATAAGAGTTGAATGAATGATGACAGAGCCACGACAGATTTGCATTTGAAGAATAATCTGTAGTTTTAAACATACTTAAAATTTGTTTTTAAATAAATAAACATTGTTAAAAATATAAAACTTTCTTAAAAGAACCACACATAAAATATATTTGGACATTTCATTTGCAGCTAAATAATGGTATTAAATATATCCCCTGGCATCTGATTATATCACTAATGGCTACTAATACTTTATATATATATATACGTATATATTTCTTTGTGGTAACAAATAATGCAAATCTTATTCTTTACCAATAGCAAATCATAAGTAATTATTGCATAACTGAGTGAAAAGTACTTGCTGACGCATTTTGAAACAACTGTTTCATTGACGAAACCAACCGGCTACAGGTGTTACGTTTTGTTTTAGGCATTGTGAATTGATGGGACTGTGAATTGCAGACCAGTGATCATCGCCAACCGAGATCATCTCTGACTGGTGATCATCGCTAACTGGTGATCATTGCCTTCTGATGATCATCGCAGATCGGTGATTATTGTCGCCGACAGATAACATGTCTTTCAATATGATTGCAAAACACTAAACAATATACCTACAAAACCCTAAACTATGTATTAAATTTAAAATCATTATAATTCCCAAACTACTTGCTTGATTCTAAAATTAAAAAAACCACACCAAACAACTCACATTTCTATTCTCCACTAAACCCCCTGCCAAATTACAATGCAATGCATGCACTATTTGCCACTCAAAATTGTCTTATACGCAGTGCACACAGAAACACATCTGCTCGTCAAGACATTCAGCGCAGATAAAAAGATAGGGACAGCCGGAATCTGATTGATACATTAATGGGTGTCACTAATTAGTTGACGAAGCATTTAATTACATAGTTTTAACAGCAATGTTTAACAGTCCTAGTGACAAAAAAAATATTTAATTTCTTGTAGGCGATTTACTGTCAAGTTACTGAAATGATGATGGTTCATCAGGTAATTGTAATATTACCTGGTAGAGATATTCAGGACAATGTCATATCATAGAATTTACAGTATATTACAGCTCAGGATTATAAGCAGACCATTAAGACTGTGTAGTGTTCAAGTCACTTAAACTGTTATATCTTCCTAACTTCCTAACAAATTTGTTAAAATACATATAAAAATAATTATTTTGTGATAATTCTCTTAAAAATGAATAACAAAGATAAGAAATAATAATTGACATTATTCTGTTAGCAGTTGTGAAGGGACACTTTGTCTTGGTTACCATCACAAAAAATAAAATACACATTTTAATAAATATTAATATTTAAGAATGTAACTTCTTTACATACGTTATCACCAACTCCAAAGAGTAGCCTGAGGTTTCTTTTTGCTTCTGGATATGAAAGATTACGAAGTTGATCCAACCAATCCATGCCTCCAAAGTTAGTTAATTGTGATGCTGTTCCATAGATCCACTTTGCTCTGTGACCAAATAATACGTCTTCTTTTAATTCTTCCAAAATATTGGGCCCTGACAATGAAGACAATGTGGGGAACTTATAAAACACATGTCCTTTGATTTTACAAATTTTTTCCCCAAAGTGTTTACTCAGCACTTCTACCATTGTAGGTGTCCTACAAAAATTTAACTTTTTAAAACACTTTTCCACAAATATAATTTTTTTATACATTAGTATACTCTGAGAGTAATATAGCATATTTGCATTAGACAAGTGAAATTATAAGAAAGGAATAGAAAAATCATTTCATTTATAATATTTTTTTCTATTTTATAATAACAAAACAATATAAACAAAAATTGTTTAAAATCAATTTTTACTAAAGTCAACAAAGAACATTTGTAGTTACTTTTTATTAAATTATTACAATTAATATAAATAAAGTAACATAACTTATGCATAAAACAGCTGTTTTACTACATAAACTATAATATAAAATTAGCTGTTTTATAAAATCATATATCACTTATTTTAAGCCAAATGAAGTAACTTTATTGCATACCTTGCCCCTTATGTGAAAGGTTTTTCTCCCATATAAAACTGAAATTAAGTGTCATCCACTACACGCTACAAGTAAAAAAAAAAATGTATCTGAACTTGATTGGATGAATAAAAAGTATTTTATTAAAGATTGAAATTTTGAACTATATATATATAAATATGTATAGGGAGAGTGTAACTAATAGAAGGAATTGAACTATCTAATACAGTCGGCGCCGCTTATTGTGGTCATATTTGTTAGACGCATATTTGATAACAATAACCGAACGATAACAATAACCGAACGCTTAATCACGATGTAGTCTACAGCCGTACTGCATTGAACTCACTGTATTATTGCCACAACTGTTTGTTCTGAACGATATGTAAGCCTATCATTACATCAAGTAATTCTAATTCTGTAACACTATAATTAAACTGTACTTACCAAATTTTGATGCTATTCCGGACCGTTTTATGTACAGTAGTAGAATTTCTGTAATTTAGTTTTCTACTTGTTAAAATTAGTGGGCATATTTCATGTCAGTTTATTTTATTCCACTGTAATTTTTTTTAAAACACTGAATCTAGCATAATTGAAAAAAAAATATATAGAACTACGTACAACACTTGATCAAAACATTTTAACACATAAAACTTCATTATAAAACACTTCAATCTTATTTACACTTCAAATTTACATTTATTTTTTCTCGAAGAATTCCTCTATATGTGACTGTCTGTAGTCTTCTCATAAAATATTGTTTATAAATTGTTCATATTCATAATGTTTGTTGAAATTTTCTGCTTTTTGTTGAACAAACTGCCTTAGAATCTCAAGAGCTTGGTGAACTTCCTGCTAAGATCTTTGCGGTACACATTTATCATTCTCGCCATCATCGGTGCCTTCTTCTTCTTCAGTAACTTTTGATGTTGAAGCAACTACCAAACAAATATCGTCTTCAGTCATTTCCGCTGCTGTTTCAATACTATCGTCAACGTCCATCCACTAAGTATATTCTTTTAAGGACAAATCGAAAGGCTTCAAGTTCTCTTCAGAGTCTTCCTCAGATGTAGCTTGGTCTTGATTTTTTTCAACAAAAAACCCACCTTTTCTAAAGCAATTTTTCACAGTTTTTTCAGAAACTTCATTCCAAGATTTTCCTATCAGATGAATAGCATCGAGTAAAGAAGTTTTTTTAGCCAATTCATTAAGGGTTTGAAATTCATCCATATTTTCTATAATTCTAGCACGCACCTCTCGTCGATAAAAACTTTTGAGATTTTTAATTATGCCTTGGTCACATGGTTGAATAATTGATGTAGTATTGGCCGGAAAATAAATCACTTTGATGTGTTTTAGCGTAGTGCTTATGTCATTATGTGCAGTGCAGTTCTCTAGTAGAAGAACAATGTTGCGTTTGAGGCCGGTATCCCATTTAGTCAGCCATTCATTAAAAATTGTTGATGTCATCCAAGCATTGGAGTTTGAATAATAATCAACCGGTAGCTTTTTGATATTTTGAAAACACCGTGGATTTTTAGATTTACCGATAATTAAGAGTTTTTCTTTGTGACCAACCATGTTAACACAACACAAAACAGTTATTCTTTGTTTACATAATTTACAGCCGTTAGCACTTTCATTTTTAGATAAGTAAGTATGTTCGGGTAAAGCACGATAATAAAGTCCTGTTTCATCTGCATTGTATATGCAGCTAGGAGAATACTCGGCCAAAATCTTTGGCCATTCGTATTGTAACCAGTCCTCAGCTCCAACAAAATCAGCATTTTTTTTCACCACACGTTTTCTTGTAAACAATGTTTTCCCTTTTCTTTCATCGATTGAACCATCCATCTGTGGCTTTAAAATCGTGTTTTCCTATTTTTTTGGCAAGATCCTCAGCTTTTAGACGCATTAGTGGGCCGTCAACTCGAGCATCTTTTTCGCGAACATTTTTAAACCACAATTTCAAAGCTGATTCCACTTGCGGATCCTTCCCAGAACGATGTCTTTTGTTGTCAACATTTGCATTACACTTTGATAATGACAAGATTTGTTCTTTGCTTTTCAATATTTTACATAAGAGAGGTTGAGAAACGCCAAGTTGAGAAGCAGCGTTTCTTTGACTCATTTTTGGTAATTTACTGTACCTATCTAGAATATCAAGTTTTTGTTTAAGACTTAAATCGCGCCGTTTCTTTTGAGATTCGGACATCTTGCTATACTGTCCTTTGAAACTTCAAGTGACACTAAACTCTACAAAACAAATGAAAAAGATCTTTAAAAATTAAGTTATGTAAAATCACACTGAAATACTGCAATAAACGCTCATAAAAATTCACTGTTAAAAAATACAGTAGGACTGTACTGTAAATGGTTCAGTAGTAACATCAACTAATGTTAACAAACAACTAAAGTCGACTCAGCGAGGGTGTTTGCGTAAACAAAGAGTAAGGGAGACATTCTGAGAACTGTGCTAAGTGCTGAAACCGTTATAAAGTATTTCTGTCATTCTAAAAATAAACACTACAATAAGCGGCCTAATTACAATGTATTAATATACGTCCGTGTTTGTTTTTCAATGAAACGATAACAATAACCGAATGATAACATTAACCGTGATCACAATAAGCGGCGCCGACTGTATTATGAACATGTCTGTACAACAGGATTTTAAATGTTCACAGTCGATGTTTAATAATTTATATTTCGGCATTTGATGAACCGTCCGAGTCTGTACTTTTAGAGACTGGTTTCGAAAATGGCCTGATCTATATTGCATACCTTGCCATGCAAACCTTTTTAATAACCTTAGAGAAGACGCATGCGGATTTTTTCTCCACACATATCATTATTTGTTAAGAAAACGTCTTTCTAATTGTCAGATGTTTATTTCCAGCTTATTCTCCACAACCTGCATTTTAGGAAACGGCTCATACTATTTTTGTTAATTTTTTCCAAGTAGCGTTAGTCTGAATTTAATCTTTGTCAATCGTGGCCAGATTGCGGAGGCTCCATCGGCAAGCGCCCTTTCATGTACCTTATTTGTGCAGAGTTCCTCGTGCACAGCTATTTACACTACAAAAGAATTTTTGGAGTTAAATCATTACTCTTTTTGTTACTATTATTTTAGTATTGTATGTCTTTTCAGTATCTAAGATTCACATTTTACTGTTGTTCCATTTGAAGAGGAGAAAATTTGTAAAATGCAGGGCAGTGTCTAAAATAAGGGAATTCAAGAAATATGATCTACCGCAAATTTTGTTAGACAGTTTTTAAATAATTCTGATGGGAACGAGTATTTGCCAGTTGATGAACCTGACGAAGAAGCCAATAAAATTTAAAATAATACAAATGAAGACTTAATAGGTGAATCTGAAAATGACGAAAGTGGCCAATTTGTTGAAAATCTGTCAATTTTGACATTGTAGAGAAAATTCCACTAAAAATCCGGCAGGAAGAGAATACATTGCAGTTTGACTATGAGGAAAAAGCCTTTTTTAGTAAAAACCAAAAAATGCTATTGTATACTGAACCTGTAAGGCAATGGAGGACAGCAAGAAGAAACAATTCTCATGAGAGTGAGTCATGTTCACGCTACACTAGTGGTGACTAGTGAGCTTGAAAATGAACAATTATGAGTGGTTTTTCAACAATCATTAAGTTCCTGCTAACTTTATTAAACTGTAGAACCTATTGTGATATAAAGGCAATATTTTTTTCACCCACTAATTTGTAGAGTTAAAGTAAAACATTCCTTATTGTCACTAAATATTATAATAAATTTAAAATTTATATATGTACTATGACGCTTAGATATTTTTATGTTTAGACATTTAATTACTTTATTACTGAAAAATAATCCTTAAACATCTCTCCCGTAATGAAAACAATGATCTAGTATACATTGTTTACAGGTTTCACGATATTTTTAGAAAATTGACGTTTAGAAATTCAAAATTGTGCAATAATGATTTCTGAATTGTTTACAATGTATTTATATAGTATTTAATTACAGTCACCCAAACATTTAAATGAAAACCGTTTATATTTAAATGGTTTTTTGTGTCGAATAAACCTCCGCAAGCTCTCCTGTTTGAAAATCTATGCAGTTAATGATTAAATTTTGGAACTATATATATATATTAGAAGATTGTAAAGTTATAAAAGGAATTGAAAAAAATAACTGGAAACCAAATAGCAGGTTTAACTCAAAATTAAACAAGATAATAAACCACTATTTCTTGCTTATTTTTAAAAAAATTAATAAATTTCAGAAAATATAGGCTTCTATAGAATGTAAATTCTTAAAATTCAGCCTATTTTAAATACGTGGCTGGCTTGAAATTTCACTCAACTTCCTAAAATACTCAATATATTTTTAAAAATTTTACAAGTTGATTAGCATGTCTAAACAATGCTGTATAATAAATAGATATTAAAACAATTTTTCATTGAAAAAAGAAAAAATGTAAAATTAAGATTGTAATAACTGAACTACTTGAAAATGAATGACATCTGTTCTATCTAGTAATTGGACGTATGCAATATCAATAAATCTAACTCTTTGAAAGGAGTCCTTTACTTAAAGAAGAAATACTGCATACTATAAGACAGTAGCTGATGGGCAAGATTGTGGTTGGTTCAACACATTGGTTTTAAACACGACTCTCATCTGTCACTGGAATCATGACTTGGTCTTCCAGGTTCCCTTGATTGCCAGCTCACTGCCATTGCCTTAGATATTTGTGTAACCCATACCACTAGGAAGAGTCAAAGTGTTTCTTGAAGTGAACAATTGTAGAAGGTGAGATAAAAAAATACGAAAAATAACTTTTCATTTCAAAAAGTAATAAACTTATATCGAATTCAATTTAATCTCCTTCAAAGTACTGTCCTTCTCTGGGAATGCACTTATCCCAACGTTGAAGCCATGACTGGAAACATTTTTTGAAAGCTTTAATCGGAAGGCTGTTTAGCTACTCAGTTGTGGCCCTTTCAATGTCAGTAATGATGTCAAAATGTTTTCCTTTAAGCACAGTTTTAATTTTTGGGAAGAGCTAAATCAGGTGAGTATGACGGATGTGGACAAACAGGAACACTTTTTGCAGCTAAAAACTTGCGGATGAGAGTGGTCTGTGACACAGCGTATTGTCATGATGTAGAAGAAAGCGATTTGCTTATTTTTCTGGTCTCTTTCTTCATACGTTGTTTCACAAACATTGCAGTAAGCTTTTATAAATATCAGAGTTCACAGTTGTTCCCCTTGGAACTCTGTTTTGCACTACACACTCACTGTCGAAAAAAACCATGAGCATAACCTTGATGCTCGATTTTGACTGACTTGAGTTTTTAGGGTGTGGAGATGCATTTGTTTTCCATTGGGAACTCTGCATTTTGGTCTCAGGATCATATCTATAGACCTAACTTTCATCTCCCGTTACAATTTTGGCCATGAAGTCCGGATCTGCTTGAAGACGATCCTTCGACTCTGTGCAGACTGAAGCACGATACTTCTTCTGTTCATCACTCTAAAGTCTAGAAACAAATTTTGCACTCACTCGTCTCATTTGAAAATTATCGGTTAAAATGCTTTGAACGGAACCATACGAGATGTTAAATCTTCTGATAGCTCTTGAATAGTCATTCACCTGTTTGAACGAAAATTCTTTCTACTTTTTGCACATTGTCATCTGTTTTTAAGGTTAATAACACTGCTAGTCTTCAACCAACTCATTACCGCTTTTAAATCGGTCATACCACATGTACACATTGTTCAGAGTTTCCACATTATTGTCATACACAGATTGTAACATATTGTGAGCTTCTTTGCAATTCTTTTGCAACTTAAAACAAATTTAATGTTAATGTGTTGTTCGAAATCCATGATGCACAACAGGCACGATAAACACGACCTCACTTTAGAGGCTCTGGCAGTTGACTGACAAGCTCCAGCGTGTTGAAACTTGTCGCTGCCTGTCTTAACAGATCACAGTACTAGGTAAATTACATCATATGTATGTAGTGTCAGCAATTGCAATTGTCAGCAAAAATTCAGTTACCACATTTTTTTATCATACCATGTATAGTGACAAAACCTGGATATTGCAAACTAATGAAGAAAAACGATTTAACAAATTTGAAATATGGTTTCAACTGTAGCAGTTTGAAGAGAACAGTTTGATTTTAAAGAATAGAATTGGCTAAAAAAATTAGAAACAATTCAAAAGACCAACAACAATATATTAAACAAATAATGTACCGCTTACAGTAGAAAATGAAAACATGGTCCATTTGGCTTGTTTGGAATGGGAGCCAGTTGTAGTGGGATCTTAAATCTGTTGTAAATCTTCAGTTCAAAAAAAAATTAAAAGATATTTAAAAAACATATATAAACTAGGGTTTAAAGTTTACCATTAATGAACTTCTATAAAAGGCAATGTTCAACTGTGGAAACACTTTACATTTATCAAGAATTATAGCAATTAAAAGCAGAGTTAAGCATACATGGCAAAAGTTTGTACGTCCCAAAAAAAAGCAAATTCTAAAAAGCGTTTGTAACTCAGAATTTCTAAAACAAAAATTCAAAATACTGTACACAAGATTCATCTCATCATCTTTACAAAGTCCAACTCAAAACATGAAATAAAACCTACTTATCTGTTAGAGCATATGAGGCTACATTTCATAACAGTAATTGTGTAATTGGACATAATTATAAGAAATGGAGATTGCAGCAATTCAATTATTGAGTATGACCAAGTGATTGGTCAATTATTTTTTATTGAAAAGCTATCAGTAGAAATATTTACTTCAACAGATATAGCTGTACATCTTTCTGCAATTATACCAAATTGATGAAAAAAACAACATAACATTATTGTTGCATGGCTTAACCATCTTGAATTCACTAAAGTAATTATTACGTAATGGAGTGAAAACTTTTAACTTACTTGCTGACACTTTTCGAAACAATCTTTTCATTGACAAAGTCAACCTGCTACTACCGGCAACCACTCAAGGTTGCAGGCGTATGATATACGAGAGTGTAGGGGGTATGGGTTAAGGAGGTTGTTTACTACAAATACCCTATTCCACTATATAGTAAACAGCCCGGTTAACCTACACTAGTGAAACATCAATGGAATGACTTTCAAAACGCACCCACAAGTAAAAGTTTTCACTCAATTATTCAATACTTATGGTAACATTATTATTTCAATACTTTAGCGTGGAAGTTTGAGATGCCCTCAGTGGAAGATTTTCTAATTGTTGAATTGGTAGGGCAATTAGGTAGGAACCCTGTGATTTGGCTTTAGAGGATCCTTGACCAACCAGACACCACTAGACCTTTCTTATAGAGATATGTAAAAACATAGTGTACAATGAAACAATCAGGGATCTACAACACTAAAACAATGCATCACTCATGTCAAATCGATATTTGCAGAACAAACAAAGAAGGCACTGTTACTGTTTAAGGGATGAAGGAATATTTTATTGTATATGTTTAACAAAATAGTAGTTATGATTTATTGTTTATTGCTCGTTTTTTTAAATATCATTTGTTTTAGTAATCTCTGTAAACTTTGTCCGGCTTTGGGCTGAATCAGAAAATTATTACTAGGTTGCAAAAAAACATTTTGCTCAGTTGCAAAACCATTTTGCTTTAGTTGCAAAACATTTTGTTCAGTTGAGAAAACGTTTTGCTCGGTTGCCAAAACATTTTGCTTGGTTGTGAAACATTTTGCTCAGTTGCAAAAACATTTTGCTCGGTTGCAAAAGCATTTTGCTCTGTCTCAAAAACATTTTGCTTAAATATTAGTAACTATCAATTATGTCTTTAGGCTTCATTAAAACTGAAATATGCAAATGTTACAGATTAATATTAAAATTTCACATTTCTAAATTTAGTTACTAACTTTTTTTGTGAACTGTTTCATAATAGGACCGCTTTTGTGCTGAGGGTGGTGTTCCACTCGTGCATACTGAGCACCTATGTGTGCTTGGCCATATTATTTCAGCATTTCTTTATATTTGTTTATGTGTTGCCAAACTATAGAACCCTGCTGAAGTATGGACTCGTACTGATACAAATGATAACAATCCCTTTATAGCATGTCATGTCATACTTTTGTCTTAGACTGGAACACAAAAGTCTAGATAAAGCTTTATTATATTTTTTGTTGTGTCACTTAATGGCAAACAAAATCAACAACTCTTGTCCATCTCGAAACTCAGTTTACTTAATTTGAAGGATTAAATTGTTTATTTGAACACGATTTTCTTGTGATATTGAATCTCTTAGTCTAATGAATTGTTGTTTACATTTCTTAGCCAATGACAATTTAGTTTCCACCCACTTGGAGCCTATATCATAATACTAATTTAAGAAAGTCAAACCCTAGCTATACTTTGATTGCATACACCAATTATTTAAATATTCTGGCGATTTCATAAAGAACACCATAAGAAACATGACAAAAATCATAAAACACTATTTTTACTAAACATTTCATCAAATTTCTTCATCAAGCTTTCAGTAATAACAGACAGTCACCCACCAAAGTATCTCGCCATGGAAACAACTACAACAACTTTTAAATTATTTATTAAATTTGCTCAGCACAATATCATTCATATTAGTTTTTTTCATATATCTCGCTAATCTACCAATGAATGTTTACTACTTTTGCACTTTTATCAACCAAAAACATCATTAAAACAAAACATACACAAAAAAATAAACCAAAATTTTGTAGTATGAAAGATGAAGCAGTTTACAAGAAACGAGCACTGATTTCAATAATACTACTACGAATAGCAAAACTGGTATTACAAAGCCCATAAACATTCAAATATTTTTTTGTTAAGGAATAATTCAATTATAATGATAGATGTTTTAAGAAAAAATGCAAACGGTCGAAGGAATCTGAAAAATATAAAGAGGTTTTAAAATTTTGAAGATTTGTTTCAAAACAACAAAACTTATTAGGAATTTATGAAACATAAGTAATTATTGAGTAACTAAATGAAAACTATTAATATACTTGCTCACGCCTTTCGAAACAAATGTTTCACTGACCAAACCATATGATCGGTTTGGATTCATCAAATAAACAATTGTTTTAAAAAGTCAGCAAGTGAATTAATAGTTTCACTTAGTTACTAAATAATTACTTATAATTTATTCAGTGAATTCGCGATGATTACAACAAGCAAATTTATGAAACATTTCAACTCCCACTCCTACTGTTTTAAATTTTATAATGTATTAATTCTTTCAGCTTTGTTCAAAGCGCATTTACGTTAGGTTGTACAAGTAGTTGATTTCCTTTATATTTGCTTCAAATTGTGATTTAAAAATATTCATAGACAGTATAAACAACAGAATTGTATGATCCCATAAAATGGGTTGTCACTGTATTCTTTAAGAAAATGATGTATAATTTCCTTAATTCAGGTATCAAAATTTGAAGACTTTAATTGGTTCCAGATATAAACATCCCATGACTAAAAAGTTTATGTTTATATATATATATATATATATATATATATATATATATATATATATATATATATATATGAGGCTTTTGCCTTAATTTATATATAAACAGGCACTATATTTTGCTCTGTAGGTATGGATCAACTCTCATTAACAAATGTAAACTTATAGATTTAGTGCTAAGAGATAAATTTATGTTTTACATAATACCTAATTAACCTTCCATTGGGCGTATCTGAAGGTAATCTCCAGATTATTAAATAACACAATAATATACATTTTTTATGATTTATTACTTTAAAAATGTAATTAATTGAATAAAAATATAAAATTATTTGATTTCCTACAGGTATAAATATTTTTTATCCATTTTTATGTTATGATCATATAAATGTCTGTCATTATCAGGCAAAATGGCTAGTGAATGTATCAATATTGACTTTTACATTCTCCCCTTTCAACGCTCATTAGGCGCCTTTAGCAAACTTTCAAATAAACAAGTAATATAAAAAAAGGTTTTTTAAAAGTAAATTCCTATTGAGCTCAAGAAAGAAAAATTGTATCATTGTTTGCTTATTTCCAGTTTGTTTACTTTATTTGTTTCATTCATTTTTTACCTTACTATTCATGATATTTTATGGTAATCATGGCAACAGTCTAAGGTTGTACAACGGAGATTTCAATGACAACCAGATGGGGGTAAAAAATTCATATACGTCTTTGAGAAATTAATTTCTTGGTATTGGAAAGTTGACGCAGTGCCAAAGCATGCTAGACTTTGAACATGAAGATTTACCGTTCAGATCCCGATAGTCTCCAAAATTTTTATAATTTAATTATTGAATAAATATTTTAAAAACTTTATTAACATAAATTGTCATCCAATATAGTTAAACAGAAATATATTTGAACTTGATTGGATGAATACAAAATAATTTTATTAACAATTGAAAATTTGTATAAGGTATCAGGAGAGTGTGAGCTAATAGAAGGGATTTAATAAGTTATGTTACAAGAAATAATTTTAAAGTACCTGCACAGTGACACAATTATCTATTAATAATTAGAAAATATCTGGATAAATTTTTAATGTCATAAAGAATCACAAATATACCAATTTAAACTCAAAAAGTCTAATAATATGACTCAAATTCTATAATTCCCTAACACGTTTGGGCACAAGTGGAGATAAATGCTATCTCCAGTCACATCAGAAACTACCTGGAAGACTGAGTAAACTAGGTAAAGCGGCTAGAACATAGATAGTATGAGTCCATTCCTAGAAAAGGGTATTGCTGGCCGTACTCTTCTGTATTTATAAAGAAAAATTCACCAATATGGAGGTGACCTCCAGAGTATGCCCAATGGAGGATTAAATAAACATTATATCTCACACTTGTAAGCTGTATTAAGTAAAAAATCTAGCTAATCTAAAATAAAATTACAAAATTTAAGAAAAATTAAAATAAAATTTTTAATAAGCTGAATTTTTATACCAATTCAAATGATTGTAATGATAACCATGTTACATGCACAATAACCACTACCTTAGCACTTTAACTGGTGCAGTCTTACGTCATGCCTGACCTAGGTGGCTAGCAGTTGCCAAACAATTTAACCAAACCGTTTTTGCCAAGATGCAAAATTTTTCCCCTGGTATTACCACTAATACCATTGTTGAAATTCTCAGTACGGCTCATTTTGTTACGTTTGATCTTAGCTATCTCAGAGTAACGTCGTTTTCTAAGCATTGTTGCCACAAGCGTCCAAGGTGTATCTTAAGCAAGCAATCACACATTGCTCTCTATCAGTAAATTTAGTTTTTTTTCTAAATTATAAATACGTCCTAAATTTAAAGTTAATATCTACTAGTTAGTTTTGTGACTAAACACAAAACTAGAATTCTTGTAAACAATAGTTTATAACTATCCGAACATTGAATTTAGGAAATTTGTTAAAACTTACTGAGACAGAACGTTTTCGATCACTATGTGCCGATCTTCATCTGTGTCTTCTGCTTGGAGATGTTGGGTCAGACACACAAAAAAGCAAAGTACAAACATATTAAACGAACAAACACAATACAAATCACACATACTCTTCGATACTATCGAAAACCTAGCTTTAAAACCGTCACCGCTTGACCCAACATCTCCAAGCAGAAGACACTGATGAAGATCGGCACATAGCGATCGAAAACGTTCTGTCTCAGTAAGTTTTAACAAATTTACTAAATTCAAAGTTCGGATAGTCATAAAATATTGTTTAAGTGATTAACAAAACTAGAGTTTAGTTGTGGATTAGAACATGAGCATTGTTCAATATTTTCCTATTTCATTTGACGTAACTGTTGAGTCACATTTCAAAACTCTACAAAAATGTTTTTTTGAGTTTTACAGGATTATTTAATATTATTAATACTAACCTAAACTGGTGGTTATTAATTATATTATTACCACTAACCTAAATTCTAGCATCAACATTTTTAGTTTTAAAAAATTCAGTATTTGTATTATTTCCCTAAATCAGGGATGGCCAACTAGCAACCCGTGACCTGGTTTTATGAGGTCCAAGACGATTGTTAAAACATTAGATTATTGATTGTAAAACATAAAAATGTAGGTTGGAATAAATTATAAAATATAGGTTGAAGATATAAGTATAGGTTGAACACAGCTCTTACCCCCAGTAATAGCTCCGTGACTTGCAAAGTGACCCATTTTCTCAGACAAGGTGGGAAACTGGTGCTGCATTTTGTTAGTCATGTGTATGAGGGTAAATATCCCAAACTACGTGACTTCCATAGGAATATTGTTTCAATGTTTGGAAGCATATATCTTTGTCAGTGCACTTTTTCAGCAAATGAAATTTATAAAATCCACTCTCCGCAACAGACTAACTGACAACCATCTTCGACATCTGCTGAAGGTTGCAACCACTTCGATTCAGACTGATTTTTGACGAACTGTTGGACGATTGTGCACGCTTACAGGTTTCTCATTGAGCAAAGTAGGTTCAAACTTATGGATGGTTTTAAATTTTAAATATTAAAGTTTTTCCAACACTGTGTTCTGATAAGTATAAAGAACGTGATTAAGTATAATACCTATTTTGATCCTTTGTATATTGAGCTTAGTATTAAATGTATATGACAATTTTTGCATAATGTTTATTCATTCATATTATTTTATATACGATGGATATAATACGTATGTATTACATACATTTACATGGAAATAGTTGTGTGGCCCTCGTCTTCACTGAAAATATTAAAATAGCCCTTTATGGTTAAGACGTTCCCATCCCTGCCCTAAATAATGGCTGTCTTAAAATAAATAATTATATTGTTTGCATGTAAACTATATTACTTCAAAAAACTATATTTGAATTTTAATAAATTAAATTATATAATTATAATAGTTATACTTATTTTGAAATTATATATATATATATACAGTCGGCGCCGTTTATTGTGATCATATTTGTCAGAAGCATATTTGATAACAATAACCGAATGCTTAATCACGATGTAGTCTACAGCAGTACTGCATTGAACTCACTGTATTATTGCCACAACTGTTTGTTCTGAACGATATGTAAGCCTATCATTACATCAAGTAATTCTAATTCTGTAAAACTATAATTAAACTGTACTTACCAAATTTTGATGCTATTCCGGACAGTTTTATGTACAGTAGTAGAATTTCTGTAATTTAGTTTTCTACTTGTTAAAATTAGTGGGCATATTTCATGTCAGTTTGTTTTATTAACGCTGTAGATTTTTTTAAAACACTGAATCTAGCATAATTGAAAAAAATACAGTATATAGAACTATGTAAAACACTTGATCAAAACATTTTAACACATAAAACTTCATTATAAAACACTTCAATCTTATTTACACTTCAAATTTACATTTACTTTTTCTCGAAGAATTCCTCTATATGTGACTGTCTGTAGTCTTCTCGTAAAACATTGTTTATAAATTGTTCATATTCATAATGTTTGTTGAAATTTTCTGCTTTTTGTTGAACAAACTGCCTTAGAATCTCAAGAGCTTGGTGAACTTCCTGCTAAGATCTTTGCGGTACACATTTATCATTTTCGTCATCATCCGTGCCTTCTTCTTCAGTAACTTTTGATGTTGAAGCAACTACCTCACAAATATCGTCTTCAGTCATTTCCGCTGCTGTTTCAATACTATCGTCAACTTCCATCCACTCAGTATATTCTTTTAAGGACAAATCGAAAGGCTTCAAGTTCTCTTCAGAGTCTTCCTCAGATGTAGCTTGCTCTCGATTTTCTTCAACAAAAAAACCACCTTTTCTAAAGCAATTTTTCACAGTTTTTTCAAAAACTTCATTCCAAGATTTTGCTATCAGATGAATAGCATCGAGTAAAGAAGTTTTTTTAGCCAATTCATTAAGGGTTTGAAATTCATCCATATTTTCTATAATTCTAGCACGCATCTTTCGTTGATAAAAACTTTTGAGATTTTTAATTATGCCTTGGTCACATGGCTGAATAATTGATGTAGTATTGGCCGGAAGGTAAATCACTTTGATGTGTTTTAGCGTAGTGCTTATGTCATTATGTGCAGTGCAATTGTCTAGTAGAAGGACAATGTTGCGTTTGAGGCTGGTATCCCAATTAGTCAGCCATTCATTAAAAATTTTTGATGTCATCCAAGCATTGGAGTTTGAATGATATTCAACCAGTAGCTTTTTGATACCTTTAAAACAACGTGGATTTTTAGATTTACCGATAATTAAGAGTTTTTATTTATGACCAACCATGTTAATACAACACAAAACAGTTATTCTTTGTTTACATATCTTACAGCCGTTAGCAATTTCATTTTTAAATAAGTAAGTATGTTCGGGTAAAGCACGATAATAAAGTCCTGTTTCATCTGCATTGTATATGCAGCTAGGAGAATACTCGGCCAAAATCTTTGGCTATTCGTATTGTAACCAGTCCTCAGCTCCAACAAAATCAGCATTTCTTTTTTCACCACACGTTTTCTTGTAAACAATGTTTTCCCTTTTCTTCCATCGATTGAACCATCCATCTGTGGCTTTAAAATCCTGTTTTCCTATTTTTTTGGCAAGATCCTCAGATTTTAGACGCATTAGTGGGCCGTCAACTCGAGCATCTTTTTCGCGAACATTTTTAAACCACAATTTCAAAGCTGATTCCACTTGCGGATCCTTCCCAGAACGATGTCTTTTGTTGTCAACATTTGCATTACACTTTGATAATGACAAGATTTTTTCTTTGTTGTTCAATATTTTACATAAGAGAGGTTGAGAAACGCCAAGTTGAGAAGCAGCATTTCTTTGACTCATTTTTGGTAATTTACTGTACCTATCTAGAATATCAAGTTTTTGTTTAAGACTTAAATTGCGTCGTTTCTTTTGAGATTCGGACATCTTGCTATACTGTCCTTTGAATCTTCAAGTGACACTAAACTCTACAAAACAAACGAAAAAGATCTTTAAAAATTAAGTTATGTAAAATCTCACTGAAATACTGTAATAAACGTTCATAAAAATTCACTGTTAAAAAATACAGTAGGACTGTACTGTAAATGGCTCAGTAGTAACATCAACTAATGTTAAGAAACAACTAAAGACGACTCAAGCGAGGCTAGGGTGTTTGCGTAAACAAAGAGTAAGGGAGACATTCTGAGAACTGTGCTAATTGCTGAAACCGTTATAAAGTATTTCTGTCATTCTAAAAATAAACATTCTATGAATTGGGCATCATTGTGTGTTGCACGTGCTGTTTACACTAATTTGTAGACATTTTTACTTGGTCCATGCTATTATACGTTGACGCATATGATTTTGAATGGCAAATTAAATGATAATAATAAGCGAACAGATGATTACAATAAGCGGCCTAATTACAATGTATTAATATACGTCCGTGTTTGTTTTTCAATGAAACGATAACAATAACCGAATGATAACATTAACCGTGATCACAATAAGCGGCGCCGACTGTATTTATGAAATTATAATAAATTAATAATTTAATAAAGCGTCAGTAAATACATATTGAAGCATTGGAACTCTAGTGTTAAATGGCAAATAGTATATCAATATAATTTAAAGTAGAGGAAAGTGAGAAATTCATGTATTTTAAAATTTATTCAGTATATTTACTGATGGATTAGCAATAATTAAACAACATCAAATGCCAACTCAAAATCAATAATTTATTCTCATTCTCAAGCTAGTTTCAATGACAAATCATCATCACAAGTGAAAAATCCTGCACAGGTGTATTTCTAATTTAGTTTATTAATAGTTTAGAATTTTTGTACATACTCAATGATGATGAAGAATGTTTCATTGAAAAGTATTTAAGAAAAATATATTGCTTGTAATTTTTGTTCATTATTATTTAATTACTACATTTCCTCACAAGCCATGTTAAATATTGGATTCACATTTATTTTTAATTTAACAAACCATTTGTTCTACTTTATAAAACATATGTTTTATAGTCTTATTGAAAGTGTGTGTATATTACTGTTTTTTTTTTCTTTCTATACCGAATAAAGCATTTGTCAGTTTTGTTTCTTATCATTTTAGCAAAAAGGTTCACAGTAAACACATAGCATTCAAATTTATTGGATCTAATGTATCAGCATTCTAACATCAGCCCTTTCTATTCATGGTGCAATGAGTAACCTAACTTTCATTACAAATTTATTTCGTGACTTTGTATGATTATTGTCAGTTTGAAGTGTTACATTTCTTCTTTACATAAGTGTTTATCGTTCGCTATTGAGGTTTTTGTAAATTGTAATACATTTTCTATATTTGTTTATTTTAAGTACAAGTAATATAATTAAGTTACTATAAATAGAACAGATCCTGTCCATGATAAATGCGATGTGGTTATATGAATATTAAAATTTATTGCCCTATCATTAAGACAGTTTATTCTTTCAAGCTACTCTACGACTTCTTAAATACTTGTGTAATGAACCGGAAATGAAATGAATAACCTTTTTTTATACATTTCAGTCTTAACAGTTGTAATGACATTGTTTATTTGGTTTCCAGGCCCTACTGTATGCTGATGATCTTCTCCTATGGGCCAGCAGGGGTAGCATCATTGCTCTACAGAAGTGTATAAACGTGAGATTTCAAAAAAGGACAGCACCTCAAAGGTAAACACCTCAAAAACAACTTTCCAACTATTCTAGCTCTCCACCAGAATCCCAAAAGTGGCTTAACATAGAAGAAATGAATCTTGGTTAGCAGGGATATTTCAGGATATCTAGGAGTTGCATTAGTCCAAAGTATGTCATGAAGTGTGTCATGAATATTCCTGATGATGTTGGTACTGTTAGCCAACGAAAAGCTTTGAATTGTAAATTCAAATGTAATTCTTGTATTTGTATTTTGACTTTTGTTCTTTATTAATACACAAGAAAACATATTGCGATATTTATATATATATATATACACCAAATTTCCATGATTTAGCTCAAAACACTGTTTTAAGAATGATAAATGGTCTTGCTAAGTCCACCCCTATTGCTGCAATGGAGGCTTAAACTGAAATTGAACCATTACAAATACGCGGAGAGACATCAACCTTATGTTTCTGAGAGTAATTTAAACAAACATACAAATCTTGGGACAAGTACTGTAAACCCTCAGATAGACTAAAAACCCACTGAACATCCCTTGTCTGCTACCAGGACCTTTATAAGATGTATTTAGTCACTCCCAGAAAACCAGCTCCCTGTACTGCCTACCAGGACTGCTAACAAGAGCTTCCTGAAGCAGACATCCTGACAGACCACCACTTATCAAACCGTACATCCTTGCATCAGGAGCTAAAAATTGCAGCCCTCCGAACTATCAATGAAAAATATCATGCACCAGAATGGCTTTAAATTTATACTGATGGTTCTCCCTACTTGGATCAGGATAAACAGAGGCTGCATACTACTGCATATATTTTGAAGGATTTTCACCTGTTGGAGGCCACCTGAACAATTATCACAGTAGTTAGCTGACTGACATGCTGCCGCAATTTACCTTGAGAACCTGACTGCTCCAGCTAAGGTAGTTTTCCTTGTTAACTTTAAAATTGCTATCCTAAACCTCTCTGGGAACTCAGGCTAACTGTAGAAGAAGACTAAATGCTCTCATAAATGCGGCTAGGTACTTAATTTCTATTGGATCCCGAGATTAAATATCTCTGCCAATTAAAAACGTGACCCAGTAGCCAAGCAGGGAACAACCCTCTCCCATCCTGAGCATCTGAGTTCACTATAGTCTTCCAAGTCCGTAATAAATATGAGCCCCAAAAACATGGAATCAAGTTCAATTGAGAGAACTCTTGGCGAAAACAAAAAGGTGTGAAAGTCTTGTCTTGAGGACACTGACCATAACTTGCTCCGAGCTGATAGCGTTGGAACATTCAGAATAAATCCTGGTTATGACTACCTTGCTATGAACCTCCGCTGTATTCATATGCAACCTACCCTGGAGTGTCTGCTTTGTGGTGGTGAAGTCATGAATAACAAACCTCATCAGAATTCCTCAGAGACCCCAGCGTGTCGCTGAATGGCTCAACTGCCAAGGATGGACATTAGCAGTAAGTAAGTAGATTATATTTTCATGACAAAATTTACATCTTAAATAAAAATTGTCTAACACACTCACCTTTCATCAATGCTGGAAGAACAAATACCAGAAAACAGAGTTTCCAGTATGTCCTGTCTTAACAGCCTCACTCCATAATATTTACGTGGAAGTTCCTTAAACCTTTTGTCACCTGCAGACCAATTTGCATACAATTCGTTTATATTTTCATCCAACCGTAGATAATTAAAAATAAACTTATCATAGTTAGGTACTTTTTTTCTCTTCTTTTTCTCTACCATTTCGGTTACCTTATACTCAATATACTTATTATATTGAGTCAAGGTCCATACTCGCCCATTTACAACTCCTATATATGAATTATCCCCATTTCTCTTCCACCTGTACAAAGCAAAACTTAATTTAACAACTTAAATGTATCAACAATAACAATACATTCTTTATTAGTATTGCCTCCTATATAAGAAGAAAGTAAAGAATTTCTGTTTCATATAAATAAAATTTCTAATAGGGTTTTTTGTAAGATTTTTTAAAATTGAAACTATGTAATGTAACGACAAACAAAATTATAATGATCATTAAATTGATATAACTGGCAAAAATGTTTTAATATCAGTAAATTTTTAAAATTTGCTTTATATATCTCAATGGAAAATCTTTATATTACAAAGATTCAGTTCAAAATATTCAATATACTTCAAAGAAAAAAATCAAGGAATTTATTTTCTATATTCTTTAGCAAAAAATATCATAGTGTTGACATTTCGCATCATCACATAACACCAATGAGTGATGGCAGCATAGGTGGTTAAACAAAAACATTTACTATACCGTATGTGTAATAATTTGGTGTCACATTGAATTGTAAATACAATAATTTGTATATATAAACAAAATACTCATGAACAACAACTTACAAACAAACAACAAAAATTCCTCCTACTTATTAAAATTATCTCACATACAATGAGACATTCTACAAACAGAAAGATGGCCTACCTATAGGATCCCCCATAGTTAGCCCCTCAGTAGACAAATGCATCCTTCACACTGACTTCACAAAATTATCACACATACAATGAGATATTCTACACCCAGAATGATGGCCTTACTATAGCATCTCCCATAGCTACCCCCTCAGCAAAAACATTTGTCCTTCACATTGACTTCATAAAATTATCTCACATACAATGATACGAGGTGTGTTAAAAAAATACCCGTAATGTTTAAATTTCGCAAATTTGGAGAGTCTGATTGTAAAATTTTTTTATTGTGTTGATATACATAAGTATACATGAAGTATGACACAATTTTCAGCTGTATTCATTGTTTACTTTATCTGGGGCAGCCGCTAAGGTTAGACGTGTTTTCATGAGCTCGGCGATTTTCGATTGTTAAAAAAAAATGGATCAAAGAATTTGTATTTAATTTTGCGTAAAAAATGAAATAATGTGTAACAAAGTGTGCAAAATGTTAACAAAGGCCTATGGTGAGTCTTCTATGAGAAAAACAGGTATTTATGAGTGGCCGAGAACACGTTGACGATGACGAACGCCCCGGACGCCCCAGCACATCAACAATCGATGAAAACGTGGAAAAAGTGGAAGCAATGGTTATGAATGATCGCCAAATCACAATTATAGAAGTCGCTGATGATGTTGGCATATCGATTAGCTGATGCCATGACATTTTTGCAAACATTTTGGGTATGAAACGCGTGGCAGCAAAATTTGTCCCAAAATTGTTGAATTTTGAACAAAAACAGCGGCAAATGGAAGTTGCTGAAGAATCACTAAATGAAGTCAGCGACAGTGCAGAATTACTGAAACGTATTATAACTGGTGACGAAAAATGTGTTTACGGATATGATGTTAAAACGAAGGCTCAATCGTTCCAGTGGAAGCATTCTGGCTCTCCAAGACCGAAAAAGGCTCGGCAAGTGCGGTCGAACGTCAAGGTTATGCTTACTGTGTTCTTTGATTTTAATGGCATAGTGCAACATGAATTCTTGCCACAAGGTCAAACGATCAATAAAGTGCACTACAAGTTCAACGCCGAATGCGTGGAGGAGTGCGAAGAAAATGTCCGGATTTGTGGCAAAACAATTCATGGCTTTTGCTTCACGATAATGCACCGGCTTACACATCGTTGTGTGTTTGTGATTTTTTAGCGAAAAATAACACTGTAATGATGCCCCAACCTCCATATTTGCCAGACATGGCCCCTTGTGACTTTTCCTTTTTCCAAAAATAAAAAAAACACCTTAAAGGGTCGTCGTTTCACAAGCATAGATAACATTAAAAGTGCATCGCTGTAAGAACTCAAAGCTATCCCAAAGATCCATTTCCAGAAGTGTCTTGAGAGTTGGAAAAAGCGCTGACATAAATGCATAATATCTAGTGGGGACTACTTTGAAGAGGACAATATCGATGTAGATAAATAAATATTTTTTTAAAAAAACGAAAATTCCGGGTATTTTTATTAACACAGTGGTATATTCTACACCCAGAATGATGGCCTTACTAAAGCATCTCCCATAGCTACCACCTCAGCAGAAATAATCATCCTACACATTGATTTCATAAAATTATCCCACATACAATGATATATTTTACACTCGGAATGATGGCCTTACTAAAGCATCTTCCATAGCTACCACCTCAGCAGAAACATTTATCCTTCACATTGAACAAAATCTTATTTTACATAACAACAAATACTCACACAATACCACAAACTGATTTTCCTCACAGGCTGTATACTTCAGAATATAAAAGTCTGTTAAATATTATGACAAATATTTAAACAAAAATTGAAACTATGTGAAAAATAGAGATATATATATGTAATTAAGTAAAAAAACATTATAGAAAACCTTTGATAGTTAATTTTTTATTCGAAATTGAATCTTACTCAATAATACCTAACTATATTACCACCTGGTAAATCTACAAAGTACATAACAATACTGTATAGATCATCTAACACTCACACACAAACCAATATCTTACCTAAATAAAAATTATAAAATATTCTAATCTATTACAAAATAGCTTCAACAAACAATCTAAACCAAACATCACAAAGAAAGGTAACATCAAGGTAGTTGAAAAAAATATAAACAAATGTTTTCGATCTCGGCATATTCCTCTTGGAGGAACAGTGTAAAAATACGATCTGAATCTCTCTGTTTAAATAACATATCCATATATGTAAAGTACAGGAAAACATTTAAACAAAAGCCTACTGTGAAAAAAGGTCAAGTACCTAAAGCAACAGTTAGAGACAATTTAAATAGAACTTCTTCTGCTTTATCATTTCTTTTTCAGTTTGTGTTTTTATTATATTTTGATTAATAGGTAATTTTTTTTATTTGACAATGCAGTGGATGCTTTTTTCATATATTTGATAATATTTTTATTTATTTTACCAGTTTACAAATGTTTTCTTTCCGATTTTTTCCAGTTATCTTAAGAGTCAGTTTTATCCGAGTTTGCAGCTACCTGAAGTACTGTATATCCACATTATATTAGACAATACCAGGAATACAACAAAAACTAAAAAATCATGACAAATTATCAAACTTGCATATATGGTTCAGCATATAAAGTAGACCTACCAATACTAATGCTTCCAACCACCCTTTCCAGCATAAACTTGCCGCTTATAGCACCAACGCCTTCGGAAAAACAAGAATACAATTATGAACTAAGACACATTAAGCATAAAGCACAAGCCAACAGAAACAACATTTCAACAATTGATAAATTACCTACGTTACAGCCTGATAAAACTCAATAACCTAACACCACAAAACTAACGAAAAAAACCCATATAGTACACAGCGTTACCATACAGATCATCCAAAACACAAAGACTAACCAACATCTGTTGTGAATCGAATTAGAAAATAGCTACCAACACACAACCTCAACAAACAAATCATACCCAAACCACAGATATATACAACCACTCTGGTGTATATAAACAAACTGGCAGCTCAAGCCCTTGTTTTCCCAGAGGACCAAACAGAAATGCAATTGTAACGTGTTACAAAGAACATACAAAAAAACAGTCTCAATAAAAACACAAACAAATTAAACTTTAATGAATGTCTCATACCTACGAATAACATATAATCAAACCTACAAATTCTGTTCTACCTAAATAAAAAAAATAAACATCTGAACTGTATGAAATATCAAAACATTTCAAATTATACCTATACTCAACAACCAATTACATTATAACTAACACACATTTTTTTGAAAACATTACTCTAAAAACTCTCAAAATCAGCTAATACAGTTTCTTCACCTATACCTAAGGTTTTCCTAAATAACCAACATATCAGTTATTCTAGGTTTGGGATACAGCTCTTACAACGGCTGTCCTCAATAATAAAAAACATAACTTTTATTTATAGGTAAGTGTAACTTACTAATATAAGTTCAAATGTTTTAACGAGTGTCGCACATTTAAAAAAAATTTGAATAGGATGGAGAGGCCTAGAAATAAAGAAAGATAAAAGTTACTCAATATAATTATAAACATATGACTTCAATGTGAAATTATATAACTCATGGCAGATAATAAGTATAAATAAATAGAGCATCCGGTTAAAATGTACGGCTAGCAATATAGGGTTTTGACTGGCTATAACCAGGGTTACCATAATTCAGGAGGGCCATCTGACAGTAGATAGAGAGAATACTAGTGGCAGGGGAAGGATAGTTGAAAATTAATACATTATTAATATATATGACGTTATTTTTTAATACACTTTTACTTAAATTTTATGAAATATGTTCACAAAAAAAAAGAATTCATATATAAAACTTTCCTTAGTCTGTGCTAGGTCTAGGGATAAGTTCAATTTCTCTTACTTCATACTTTTTAAATGAACTCATTTTCCTCAGAAAAGGCCATTTTTATTTCTTCATGGATTCTAAGCACAAGATAACACAACTTCCATAGATATTAAGAAGCTTGTTTACAACAGACAGAGGTAATCTTCCTCTTTCCATCCAAATAAACCATCGTAGAAAAGATATAACCTTTAGTAGGTGAAGTACCGGCAGACACATGGCAAATACTACAGTAGAGTACTGATAATTCGAGGTAAATGGGACCAAGACCCTCTTGGATTATACGGAAATACATTCCTGTGCCTTGGAATAATTAAGAGTTTTAATGATCCATAATACTAAGATTAGGAACCCACAAAATAAGTTTATAGAATTTTATATGAACATTTCTTGAAAGCCCGACTCATTTCCTTTGCATACCATATTGATTTAAACATTTCTTGAAAGCCCATTTCAATCCCTTTGCATACCTTATTGATATGAATATTTCTTGGAAGATCTACTCATTTCCTTTGCATACCATGTTGATATAAACATTGTTTTGAAAGCCCAACTCATTTCTTTTGCATACTGTATGGCTATAAACATTTCTTGAAAGCCCGACTCATTATTTTTACATACAATATTAATATAAACATTTTTTGAAAGCCCGACTCATTTTCTTTGCATACCGTAAGACTATAAACATTTCTTGGAAGCTCGACTCATTTTCTTTGCATACTATATTATTATAATCATTTCTTAATATCACGACTCATTTCCTTTGCATATTGTATTAATATAAACATTTTTTGAAAGCCCGACTCATTTCCTTTGCATACCATATGGCTATAAACATTTCTTGTAAGTCGGGCTCATTTCCTTTGCATACCGTATAATTATAAACATTTTTTGAAAGCCCAACACATTTCCTTTACATAACATATAGCTATAAACATTTCTTAAAAACCAGACTCATTTCCTTTGCATCCCGGATGGTTGTGAACTTTTCTGGGAAGCCTGATTCGTATTTTCTTTCAAATAGATAAAACAGGCTCTAATAGAAATAAGCTCAAATGTAACGGATGCTTGAAAAATCGAGACTTGGAATTTTGAGACTCTAGTGTATTTTTTAAATATTTAAAAAATGAGATGTTTATTCTAGAAAATGCTGCAATACTTCTTTCCCCTTCTTGTGTTTTTTTTAAATTTCTTTATTAGGTAAGGAAATCAAGTTTCCAAATTTCAGTTTCAGAATTTTGGTTTGTGACAAACATTTATGAAATAATTGCTTTACATTGACGGTATCTGATACAAAGCTGACTACAGTTAAAGCACTCCCTTCCATCTCCTGCCGAGTAGGATGCTCGATCATCTTGTAGCATTAACCACTCTAAGTAGTTAGTGTTGACAAAATCATACAAAAAGTTCCTTATCTCAACTTGGTCAAAACATTCTATACTTTTGAAAGACCTTTTTTTATCATTAACTGATTTCTAGTTTTGTAACTTGCCAAGCAACCACTTTGTCTAGTTTTGTAACTTGCCAAGCAACCACTTTGCTGCAAATGGTAGCATTATGTCACTTCTGTAGCAGTTGTGAAGCAAGACTCAAATTTAAGAATCGATATTTATAACTTGTCTTCGATGCTACACAGAAAAATCTGAATTTCACTTCAAACTTCTGACTTGTTCATTATCATTTTAGCACTGTCTTAAACTTATATTCTTCTGTAAGTTTGATGGTAAAAACACAAGCTTTGGCATTTCGCAAAGTCATTATACACTAAATTCACTAACTGAACGTTGATATACAACAAATATACACATACACAATAAATAAACAAATGGTCAGGTGAATCATCTGCTCTTTGGACTGTGAAAGACAATCCATGAAAGGCAGTATACATAGCAGTGATTGAACATTGTACGCAAAAGGCAGATCACAGAATGATATTTCTTGCCAGAATTCAGCTTGGCCAAGAACTCTGTTCATCATTGTAAAATGCTGGAGTTTCTCAAATCCGGACGCCGTACCAAATGGTCAAATCAGACTGTCTGGTTAAAATCCAGATGAATAGCAACCCTGGTTATAACACAAGAAAACCATTTAAGAAAGAATAATTACCAGATTATTGAAGGACCAGATATGAGGATATATAACATGGGCTGAAATTTAAGTAAGAAAGGTAAAAGTGTATACAAAAATAATGTTGACGGTAAAACCAAATGTGTAACAAATAGTGAATCAACATAAAAAAGTTCATTTTCAAACCAAAGGATAAATATTTAAATAAAAAATAAATATATAAGAAAACCAAAAAGATAAGATAAAATAAAATAATAATTGTTAAAGCTCAAAAAGAGGGTGAATAGATGTGAAGGGAAGAGGCTACATTATATTAAAGTGGAGGCAATGTGTTACATACAATTGAAGAATATTATCCAGTTTGATAATGATATGTTGGTAAGTTAAAATTAATGTAACTAGACACAGGCTAGTAAGTGCAGACAAAAGTGATGTTAGATTATTAAAGTAGGGTAATCAGTTAAAATAAATTAAAAGCTAAATCAGTTTTAATAAAAAGGGAGAGAAATTGTAACTAGGTTGACTAAAATGAAACAAAGATTCTTTTTATGAAACAGTGTAACAAGATAGAGTAAAGGAAATGTGGTATCTATGGAATGGTGAATTTAAAATGCAAGAGTAGAAAAATAAGTGAAAATATGATGGAAACTCTACATAACATTCACATAAATAAGTAAGTTAAATTGAAATTACAGGTTGTAATAAAAATATCACAAATAATCCTGTTAAAATATCGAAATACAATATCTGTAAAATTTATACTTCTATGTAATAAAGGCATTATACGGAATTAAATTAAATTTGTAAAATCTGTCATGATTTGAAAAATCAATAATAATTAATCACATTTTTTGTATCAACTTGCCAAAAAAAACCACTACTTACTGATATTTTTCAGCAGACATGGTACGAACTAGGTCAGCGCATTGTTCAATGCTATGAGTCACGGACAAGAGAATCTGCTGAAAAATATCAGTAAGTAGTGTTTTTTTTGCTAAGTTGATACCAAAAGTGCAATTATAGAAAAACCTCAAAATGTACAATACAAAAACTGAAAGTAAATCTGTTTATAATGTATATACAGTCGGCGCCGCTTATTGTGATCACTGTTAATGTTATCATTCGGTTATTGTTATCGTTTCATTGAAAAACAAACACGGACTTATACTAATACATTGTAATTAGGCCGCTTATTGTAATCATCTGTTCGCTTATTATTATCATTTAATTTGCCATTCAAAATCATATGCGTCAACGTATACTAGCATAGACCAAGTAAAAATGTCTACAAAGTAGTGTAAACAGCACGTGCAACACACAATGACGCCCAATTCATAGAATGTTTATTTTTTAGAATGACAGAAATACTTTATAACGGTTTCAGCACTTAGCACAGTTCTCAGAATGTCTCCCTTACTCTTTGTTTACGCAAACACCCTAGCCTCGCTGTGTCGACTTTAGTTGTTTGTTAACATTAGTTGATGTTACTAATGAACCATTTACAGTACAGTCCTACTGTATTTTTCAACAGTGAATTTTTATGCACGTTTATTACAGTATTTCAGTGTGATTTTACGTAACTTAATTTTTAAAGATCTTTTTCGTTTGTTTTGTAGAGTTTAGTGTCACTTGAAGTTTCATAGGGCAGTATAGCAAGATGTCCGAATCTCAAAAGAAACGACGTGATTTAAGTCTTAAACAAAAACTTGATATTCTACATAGGTACAGTAAATTACCAAAAATGAGTCAAAGAAACGCTGCTTCTCAACTTGGCGTTTCTCAACCTGAATACCATTCAATAATCCAACTTGGATGACATCAAAAGTTTTTAATGAATGGTTGATACCAGCCTCAAACGCAACATTATCCTTCTACTAGACAACTGCACTGCACATAATGACATAAGCACTACGCTAAAACACATCAAAGTGATTTACCTTCCGGCCAATACTACATCAATTATTCAGCCATGTGACCAAGGCATAATTAAAAATCTCAAAAGTTTTTATCGACGAGAGATGCGTGCTAGAATTATAGAAAATATGGATGAATTTGAAACCCTTACCTCAAATGAATTGGCTAAAAAAACTTCTTCACTCGATGCTATTCATGTGATAGCAAAATCGTGGAATGAAGTTTCTGAAAAAACTGTGAAAAATTGCTTTAGAAAAGGTGGGTTTTTTGTTGAAGAAAATCAAGAGCAAGCTACATCTGAGGAAGACTCTGAAGAGAACTTGAAGCCTTTCGATTTGTCCTTAAAAGAATATACTGAGTAGATGGAAGTTGACGATAGTATTGAAACAGCAGCGGAAATGACTGAAGACAATATTTGTAAGGTAGTTGCTTCAACATCAAAAGTTACTGAAGAAGAAGAAGGCACCGATGATGACGAAAATGATAAATGTGTACTGCAAAGATCTAAGCAGGAAGTTCACCAAGCTCTTGAGATTCTAAGACAGGTTGTTCAACAAAAAGCAGAAAATTTCAACAAACATTATGAATATGAACAATTTATAAACAATATTTCACGAGAAGACTACAGACAGTCACATATAGAGGAATTCTTTGAGAAAAAGTAAATGTAAATTTGAAGTGTAAATAAGTTTGAAGTGTTTTATAATGAAGTTTTATGTGTTAAAATGTTTTGATCAAGTGTTTTACGTAGTTCTATATATTTTATTTCAATTATGCTAGATTCAGTGTTTTAAAAAAATCTACAGCGGAATAAAACAAACTGACATGAAATATGCCCACTAATTTTAACAAGTAGAAAACTAAATTACAGAAATTCTACTACTGTACATAAAACTGTCCGGAATAGCATCAAAATTTGGTAAGTACAGTTTAATTATAGTGTTACAGAATTAGAATTTTCAACATATCGTTCAGAACAAACAGTTGTGGCCATAATACAGTGAGTTCAATGCAGTACGGCTGTAGACTACATCGTGATTAAGCGTTCGGTTATTGTTATCAAATATGCTTGTGACAAATATGATCACAATAAGCGGCGCCGACTGTATAATATAATCAAAAATATGTAAACAAATGGCTGATATTTAATTATTTCAATTATTATTTGTCAATTAGCTATTAGCTACATGTTTGAGTACAGTTTTTTCCCATTCCTAATGTTTCTATATTCTCCTTTGTTAACGCATTTCGGAGTAACTCTATTTTCAAAACTTAAATTGTACTGTTTACCCAAACTTCGAGTTCATCATTATTTACCATAAACCACTTCCAGACCTTGCTAACTATTGATGCATATCTACTCTTGCTTCTTGCATCCAACTACTTAATAATTTTAGACTTTGAATAAAACGTTCGACTGTGTATTTATTTGCTCGTTTATTACATTTTCCTTTTTCAACTTTGCTTTATAAATTTCTAAAATATTTCAACGTCTCCCTTTATTAATATAATGTAAAACTGCCTTTGCATTTTTCATTTCTTGCCGTGTATGGCCCCTCTTGAAACAAATGTGTAGCATAATTCAAATCATTTTTCTCATACTTAAATGACCTTATATGCTCTTTTTATCTGGTTTCAAATTTTTGTCCTGTTTGTCCTATGTATGTTGCTTTGCAATTTATAAATTCTTTTTTTACTAAACTTATTTAAACTTTCTATATTACACTTTAATTTATTTTTTAATATGTTGTTAGTTTTCATTCCAACTTCTATATTATATTTCTTGCAAAATTTGATCAATGTATAAACCTCTTTTCTTGTATATGTAAATTTAGCCCATTTATTTCTCTCTATTTCCTTTGTGGGACTTTTTATTTTATTTCTTTTCACCCTAATTTTCCTAAATAACTTTTTTATTGCTTCTTTGTTGTATCCATTATTCTCAGCAATTTGAAATATAATATTCAGTTCTTCTTTATATATTTTTTTCTTTAGCGTTATATCTAATAATCTGTTTAAAAACTGCCTGAATGCCACTAATATATGTTCTAGTGCGAGGTTTGATTTTCCGTTAATAACGTTGTCAGTGTGTGTAGCTTTCCTGAAAATTCCAAATTATTTTTCTCCTCTTCTTTTTAGTTTTAAATCTAGGAAACTTAAACTACCATTATTCTCTTTTTTCATCGTGAATTTTAAATTATTATGTATATTGTTGGTTTCTTTTAATATAGAATCTCTTTTCTTTCCTTCAGTGTCTTTAACTATTAATAGCGAATCATCCACATACCTCATATATTCTAAACAATCAAATTTCTCTAATATTTTTGTTATTATTCTTTCCTATAATTCCTGTAAATAAAAACTTGCTTAGTACTCCAGATAATGGGTTACCCATCCCTAGCCCGTCTTTCGGTTTATATAATTCGTTGTTAAACTTTAATAGGATTTAGTTTAAAATTATCTTCAGGGATTTGACAATTTCGTTATTCAAATCCTTATTGCTAAAAACTCCTAATATATAACTCAAAAAGAGAAATATAAATATGAATCCGAGTGTGCCAATAATGAGAGCCCAAATAAAAATTCACAAAAAAGAATACCCCATTAGGCCGATAATTAATTATAGAATAACGCCCGCCTATAAATTAGCAAAAGATTCAGAAACACTGTTAAAGGAATGGATCTGCTAAAAAATAAATATACTGTGAAAAATTCAACCGAGGTTGTTAAAAAAGAAAAAACAAGAAGCAAAGGTCAATAAAGATTGTAGGATGATTTTGTTCGATATAGAAAATCTTTACCCATCAGTACCAATTGAAGAAACTATATAAATTATTAAGGAAAAATTACAAGAACAGAGCCAAAATAATAATTTGAATAACGAAATTGTAAATCACTGAAGATAATTTGAAACCAAAACCAATTTAAGTTTAACAACGAATTATATAAACCGAAAGACGGGCTAGGGATGGGTAACCCATTATCTGGAGTATTAAGCAAGTTTTTATTTACCGGAATTATAGGAAAGAAAAATAACAAAAATATTAGAGAAATTTGATTGTTTAGATATTTTAAGGTATGTAGATGATTCGCTATTAGTAGTTAAAGACACTGAAGGAAAGAAAGGAGATTCTATATTAAAAGAAATCAATAATATACATAATAATTTAAAATTCAAGATGGAAAAAGAGAATAATGGTAGTTTAAATTTCATAGATTTAAAACTAAAAACAAGAGGAGAAAAAATAGAATTTGGAATGTTCAGAAAAGATACATACACTCAAGATAATGTTATAACCAGAAAATCAAACCTCCCACTAGAACGACATTTAGGCATTTTTTTAACAGATTATTAGATATACTGCTAAAGAAAAAAGAATATAAAGAAGAACTAAATATTATATTTCAAACTGATGAAAATAATGGATACAACAAAGAAGCATTAAAAAAGTTATTTAGGAATATTAATGCAAAAAGAAATAAAATAAAAAGTCCCACAAAGGAAATAGAGAGAAATAAATAGACTAAATTTACATATACGTCCACCAATAGGAAGCAAGGTCTGAAAGTAGTGGGGACATGGCTAATGGTATATAAAGGCAGGCTCAAAGTTTGGGCTAACAGTACAATTTAAATTTTGAAAATAGAGTTACTCCAAAATGAATCAACAGGGGAGAATATTGAAACGTTAGCAATGGTAGAAAACTATACTCAAACATATAGAAATATTCCTAACAGAAATGAAAATTAGTATAATAATTTTAGCTGTTAACTTTAAATTAAATAGCTGTATTGTCATGATTGAAATAGATTCAACTCTTAAAAAAAAACCTAACTTCAAGGAAACCAAAAGAAAAGGTATAACATTTGGACAGTTGTTAAGTGTCGTACCTAAAATGAAATCAAGATGTTTAAAATTGTCATCTAGTAATTATTTAGGATATTTTTCAGAAATTTTTATTAATAACCCAGAGTTTATTGTTTCCAAATTATAGAAAAATGCATGTGATTTTAGTTAGCAATGTTTGCAATTGGTTGTATTTTAAATAATAAAAAGATATGAAACACAGAAAAGTTTTAATTTAACCACTGACCAGGTGTCTTTAAACTTTTAAAAGACACCATAATTAAATCAATTGTTGAATATTTACCTAAAATTAAGGAAAATAGAACTTATAAATGTACAGTAATACCTCGACTTACGCTACCCTGTCTTACACGATTCCCAAGTTACGCGGTTTTAAATCATGCTGTCCGAGTTACTCAGAAACTAGCTTGTTCTGGAAGAAAATCCCTAGAAGAACTTTTATAGTGTATAAAGAGAAATTATTTCCAGGTTTTGAGGCCGCTAAAGACCAATTAGCAGTAATGGTTGGCACAAATACAGCTGGTGACTATAAGTTGCAACCTCCCATAGTTTATCGCTGAGAAAATTCGAAGGTATTAAAAAAATGTTTCTAAAGCTATCTTTCCTGTGATTTTATAAGTCGAATCAGAAGGCTTGGGTGACAGCTTCTCTTTTTGAGGACTGGTTTGGTCATCATTTCATACCTCAAGTTGAACGTTATTGTCGGTCTAAACAAATTCCTTTTAAAGTTATTCCTATTAATTGACAAGGCACCTGGCTATCCTCCTACTACTTTAACTAGTTTTGACACAGATGTGAAAGTGTTATTTTTGCCACCATACACAACTAGTTTGCTTCAGCCGATGGATCAGGGAGTCATCAAACCATTTAAAGCTCATTACACAAGAAGATCATTTATGCATGTGCATGAAGCTATGAGACAGAACAACGAGCTCTCTGTTGAAGATTTTTGGAAATAATTCAATGTTTTAGATGCTTTGAGAATCATTGGACAATCTTGGAATGAAATTTCACAAAAAAACTTTGAATGTCGTTTGGAAAAAGTTATGTCTATTTTTTTTGCCACTGAAACTCAAGCGGAATCAGTGACAGAGTCAGATGAAATTGCTGATGTGATTGAAAAAGGTATCAGTTTTGCCAGACAACTGAATTTAGAAGTGGATAGTGACGACTTTCAAGAACTGCTGGATTTACACAACCAGGAGCTGACAATTAATTGATGAGTTCATAGAAATGCATGCTCAAGAGCAAGACCTTAAATACGCAGATTATTTAGACCCAGTTGACATAGAAGATGAAATGACAGAAACTTGACAAAATGCCTTAGTTTAATTGAGTAAGGCTTTCAAATTTTGGAAAAAATAGACTCCAATGATGAGCGTATTTCTGCTACAATAAAAAAAAATTAGTGAGTTACGAGGAAATTCTGCCTGAGAAGAAAATATCTTCAATTCGTCTAATGAATTTATTAGATTTTATGACACCTTCTATGTCAAAATAAATTCTTTTTGCTTACTTCTTTGTAATGTATATGCATATAATTTTTTGTTGTATTATGTATCTAAGATTTTAATATATACACATTTTTCTTCTAAATTATTAATTTATTTAGTCTTTGGTCCCAATTGAACATGATTCCTATGTAATTGTATGTAAAATTATACCCCGACTTTCATAGCTATCGCTCGGTCCCACCTATCGCGTAAGTACGGGGTATTACTGTATTGATATAAGCAACTTAATATTTATTTATAAATTTGAATTTTTTATAATTAAAAGAAGTTACAAATTTCAAATATAGCTGAAAGTAAAATAACATAACCTAATAGACCGGTTCCATGAAATAAGATAAATTTAAATACCTACCAAGTGAAATCCAAACAAGTAGTAAAATTAAGCACAAAATTGCATAATTCAGATTAAATATAAATCTAAATATGAACCAGAAAAAAATATATACAGATTTAGAACGCAATTTAAATACAGAAAAATTACACGAATTTTAATTTACTTATTTAGCCCTCAATGTGTGATTTAAATATTAATCTTTATAATATAATATATAAAATGTTATTTGGATATATTATATTATAACTTTATTTACCTGTAGGTTTGGCCCCCAAACAATGTAAATTCTAAGTTGACTTCAGAACGATTACAATATAACTTTCCCATAGTACTTCTCAATACATGTTTTGGAGCTTTAGTAAATGAATTTAGAGACATTCCATCGATTTTTTTTATTATTCCTTCTGTCTGAAGAACCAACTGAAACAAAATTACTAACTTCTAAGAATCTATTACTCCACCCTTTTAACCCTCAGCATGCATACTATGGAATATGTCAGACTTTTAGCAAATGTTTGTGATATCTCGATCACAAAGCTTCAACGTGTAATCTGTATCATATTAATGTTCGTAAAAAATCATTAGAGTAGTTGTGTTGCGAAGTTAAAAGGGCTGGATAATACTTTCGTCGTACAAACTGACAACCATACTTCATTTATCATATTTGGCTAATTGCTATTCATCAGAAATTCATTACAATAGCAACAAGCAGGTTCGTTATTGGTGCAACAAAAGCAACCTTCATAGGGTCAGTAGATAAATGTTCGACGAGAATTCTCAAAACCCATTACAAACTCACTGTGACTTTGCTTTCTATGTGTTGTTATCTTTGTATAGACATTTGTTATACTGTTATGATTATAAAACTTCTGTGTCTAACCCCATGTTACACCCAGATGTATGCTCCTAAACTATCATAACAAAAAAGTTTTTTGAATCATTTTAGGTTATAAAAAATAAATAAACTACTGACATAATGTGTCATGAAAGAATTTAAATAGATCGTTTAAGAAATGAAAATTTATTTGTACACACTAATTCCATGCTAGATGCAAGTTGTATATTCCATACAGTATATAAAGGGTTAATTGTTCAGGGAGTCATGAGATGTAAAAGGTCATGAGGTTTTTTTTTTTAAAACTACACATCTAATATGAAATCTATTTCTTATGTATTTCCATACGTTGAGTTAAGGAAACATAGGCTTAGGTACTGCATACTGAGCTTCAGCTTTGTAGAAATATTTTGAAGAAATAAAGTTTACAGTATTTCGTAATGACTAAAACACACTGAGTATTAAGAGTAAGTACAAGCCAAAGTTTTCTACAAACTTAAAAAAAATTAAAAAGTGAACAAAAAAAATTTCTAAAAATTAAATGAGAGTATAAAAGTAAAATAAATTTTAAGCCTTTCCAAAATAAGTTCAACTTTAAGTTTAACTTCGAAATTACTCCATTCTTAGAAAAGAATCAATTTCAAACAAGCTTTTCAGTTTATATAGAAATTCTCAGTACGAATGTTTTGGAAACTTACTGAAACATTTGTTTTCATTATAATGAAAATGGTTAGTTTCTCTGTAAAAGAATACTGTATCATTTCAACATATCACAGATAATTAACAGTTAATGTATTTTAACCAAATTTAACACTGCCAACTCTAATAGGAATGGTCGATCTAGTGACTATAACGGATCAGTAATTTTAGTTACAACGCCAGTCTTGGGTCAGTGACTTTTACTGGTGACAAGGGATTATGAGACACCTCTGTATGTGCCAATAACAAACACATCCTACACCTAACTTTTTTTTAGAAGGCTCATTTTATTTTAAAATAAACTACCGAATGCTAAATTGCGCCTACTGTACACAACACTATAGTGAAACCTGACACAAATTGTCCACTCAGACATGACGTAAATGAGTAGAGCCAGTGACTCTCCATTCTAAATATCAGTAACGTTTCTGTCAGCTACAGTGATATTTTGCCCAATCACAACAGAAACAACTCCTTTAGTCAACGACACTGCTCGGCATGATCGGCGCTGTGAGCCAAGTGGTAGGAGCGGAGCCAGTGACAGTGACAATTCAACCAATGACAGCCGCAGTAAAATATTAGTAACGTGTCATCCAGTGACTGTGACATTTTGACTAATTACAACAGAAACAACTTCCGATCGATCCAATGTCACTGCAATTGGCATTTTCCATATTTTATCACTGGTACTACCAGTGACAAAGCAATATCGGTGAGCCATCGTTACAGAAAATATCTACCATCCCTACTTTCCATGTAATTAAACCAACTAACAATAACTTATTCGACAAATCCGTTTCAATGATAGAGTCATTAAGAGCCAGTGAGTACAGCTAATACAACATCTAAACCAAAACTCTATTTCAAAATACTGTTAATTAATTGATTATAACTTAGTTATAAATTCAGTTATAATTTAGATGTAGTACCTATACTCACTGAGATAAGAACTAATTAATAAGAACTTAATAAACCATAAGTTACTAATATTTTCCCCATACATATTTTGCACAAAATCCTTTGCTCCATTCTGCAAGTTTCAGGAGATCCCTGAACCGTCTACTGACCGAGTATTTAAATATATATGCTGGAAACATAAGTAAATCGTGGTGTTGCGTAAGTTTATATTCAATTTAATATTCAGTAATGTAAAATCACCTCACAATGAACTGCAAAAGTTTATAGAACACACAGTTGTATTTCAACAGATAACAAAAACTTTGTTAGAGGCTGGGTTTAGAAATTTTCATCATCATGAGTTGTGGAAATGTGTGGTGAAAAATGACAAACAAATTCTGTAAAGTAATGTAAGTTTTATGGTCTTGTAATCCAGATCAACAACAATGGAAAAGCTTCTAAGATTACTAAAATAAATAGACTTATCTGGAGAAACTGATTATGTCAAGGATATGTCACCACTGATTCAACCACCTTAGTGCACTGAACCTAGTTTGTCACTATGTTCTTACTATAATACCAGACCGAGGTGAACAAGGGCTTGAAAACGCATATTTTTGATCCTAATACAGCTAAAAATGGGACCATAATGTTAGTAAAATGGTATATCCATATGATTAAAACAATGCTGAACAGGGACATTTAAGTAATGCTATGACAAAACAGCGTAAAATAGGGTAAAATCAGGCTTTACCTAGATTTAACCCTTTACCATCTGATTATGAACCATTACGAACGATTCATTAATTATTATACAGTAAGCGGGAAATATGGGTAAAGTTTCATACTAGTTTAAAAATAACTTGGATCTTTCAAATTTAAACAAAATTAGTAGAAATTAAATTGAAGAGATCAATGAAATTCGTTAAAATTTCAAGCCCATTTTATCAAAATTAAACCCTAAATCAATAAGAATGGTAGTAAAATCAGGCACATTGGCTTCAGCTGACTTCATCCAGCCCTATATTATTAGCCTTTTTAATAATGTCAGAATATTTTTTTAAACATTTGATCATTTAAAGGTATTTGTCTGACCTTAATGTTATTAATTACACAGTATTCATATACAGATAAAGATACATCCAGACAGACAAAAAGTAAAACTAGGATTATCAGTTTATTCAAATTTTAAATGTAAAAACTGAATTAGGCATTCATTCCGGTTATCAGCATGCCAGCAACGATTAATAACAAAATCAGGGCAAAATAATACTAAAACTCATAATGAAGAAATTGTGGACTGAAAAGAGTTTTTTAGTTTATATAAACAACACAACTTGATTACAGTGTATGGGGTTTAACCAATCTTGTTGCAGGCCCAGGAACCATTGCTGATCTGCTAAAAATTTTAAATCCAAATTGAAATTAATAATAAATAATATTATTTAAAAAAATAATCTTTGAAAATAATAACAACATAAATTATTTTAAAGTCATTTCTACTTAAATCAATAAAGAAACATTTTATTTTAGTTTCCCTTTATTTTATAATTACAACTAATATAAATATGTCAGAATAACATTAATAAGTGGGAAAATAGAAAGCGAATTCCTTTCAATTTTCAATTTTTCTTTCTATCTAAGGTGTTGGACTATTATATTTTTTGTTTGTTAATATTTTACATGCTTTTTTTGTCACTTGCATTGTGTTGTATTTTTTTTTCACACTGTCCGTTTGTGAGGCAAGGTTCAATACCACTAATCCAATTTGTTTGTTTATTTTAGTATTTTCATTTATTTGTAATCGTAGAGCATTATTTATGATATTGTGTGGTAACCATAGCAACAATTTAAGGTTGTGCAATGGAGATTTCAAAGATGGGGGCAAAAGAAAAATTCATATACATATTTGAAAAATAAATTTCTAGTAAAGGAAAGTCGACTCACTGCCTAAAGTGCTAGGTATTGAACATAAAGATACTCAGTTCGAGTCCAACCTGGACCCCCAAATTTTTATAATTTTATTATTGAATCAATATTTTAAAAAACTGTATTAACATCAACTGTCATCCACCATATGTTAAAAAAATGTGTTTGAACTTGACTGAATGAATAAAAAATGTATTTTATCAATGATTGAAAATTTGTACAAGATATATAAGAGTGTGAGCTAATAGAAGGAATTTAATAAAAATTAATTAAAAGAACTTAGAACAAGAAATATAAAATATTATAAATACTATTTAAATATATTCAAGATATAAAGCTTGTTAAAAAAATTAAATTAAACTAAATTGTATAAGGGAAAACTAACGACAATAATTAAAAGTGTATTGCAAAATGTGGAAGTTAGCATATAAATAAGAAAAGTGTAAAAATCATTTACACTTGGACGACATTTTAGTTTAATGATCAGAAGATAAAAACCATAAACTATAATTAATTTCTCAATTAGCTATTTCATATAAACAATATAATCAAAAAGAGTATTTCAATATGTTTCTACTGTCAACAAATTTCTGTCACAGAGCAGGAAGGATCAAAGATCGATATGAAACTAGGTTCACCTGCTACCCTATAACTAACATAAGCAAAGTCTAAGGATATTTTTATTGGTTGTTGAAATAATAACATTGAATCCCTCTTTTAAAACTATAAAACTCCATGCTGTTCAATCTAGACCTGTTCAAGATGAGCCAAGTAGGTTTAATATATAGCGCTTTTCACAAAATTATTAAGAATGTTTTATTATTTTAACACCTCCATGAATTTTCATCTTCTAGCAAAATTGCCAGAACATTAAATAAATATTTATTAACCAAAAGTAACATATATCAAGTTAACCAAGTTTTATTTGTAACAGAAAAAATAGGCCTGATATTTCTGAATCTGCAACAATCCTTCCCTAGGCATGGTTTTCAGCTCACCTTAATTGTATTCTGATGGTTATCTTTCAAACAATCATGATAACAGCTGTTACTAGGAGAACCAAGAATACACAGGACTCCAGAAACATTTCACCAAAAAGGTAAGTGAATATTCAGTAATTCTTGACCGTTTTAATGATATAAATTTCTAAGCAAATATAAAATATTTTGCTGTAATATCAACATCACTAGCTGGCTTTACCCAGAGTTACTAAACAATTTTGAAAATATAATTTTAGAAAATAAACGTTAAGTACTCAAGTTTGTTAACTAGTTTAATAAGATAATGTCAAAATAAATGTGTACAAAATTATCTTTACTAAATTTGAAAAATTTGTTTAAACAACCATTTATTAAGATTTTATGTTTTAAATTTGAGTAAGAAATTATTTCAAATACAGTGGTCCCCCGCTATTCGTGGGTTTGGTATTCGCAGTTTTTCTTATTTTCTGTTGCTAAAATCATAGGGCATCTTGCTAATATAAATCGTATTTTTTTTAAAAAGACAAGAAAGATAGTATAGTTGATGTCCAGGTTGTAGGATAATGTATTCTCGTCTTATTTATTTTGTACACTACTGTATTTATTTTCAAAAAGGAATCTGATTATTCCCCAAACATCTGATACACTTACACTACTAGGGCTACTACTCAAAAGATAGGCATTTCTCATTTAAAAAGATGGAACTGAACTGTTTTGGAAAAGAATGCTTTCAAGAATTTTCTAATCTAAGGAGGAGAAATCTACTCAGTGTTTGAGGCCACAAAGGATCGTTTGACTGTTCTAACTGTGCTGCAGTGCTCCTAGAGGACTGATGGCTCAATGGCACATGGAATTTACAGTGAAGGATTTAAACACAATGACAGTGAAGATCTCGACAATCTTATGAAAAGTGAGAGCCAAGGTTTGATGGAAGAAGAGCTGGAAAAACTAATTACTATCTCAGATAACAAAGAAATCGTAAATTATGTATCGACGAAGTTGACATTAAAATCTTTCGGTGAAATTTAGGGAAACAGATAGCTGCAAGCGTTACTGAAACTGATCCATCCAATGGCCATTAAAATTTCATTGAGAGCTGGATGAAATACTATCGCTATATAAAAAAGTGTGCAAAGAACTAGAAAAAAAGTAAAATAAAAAATGTTTAGAACATTGACTAAAATTATGTGTTTAAAAATTTAGTGTCTGAGCGCGCATATTTATTAGAATTTTTGTGTTTTAAAGAAAATGTTAATTATCAATAAAAATATGTATGTAATTGTGTAAAACATAAATATACTATAAGTTACAAGCTGTAATTAAAGTTAATATTTTTTATGTTGAAGGTAACTCTCCCCTTTCAATATACAGTTGGTTTCAGTACTCGCGGTTTCACTATTTGTAGCAAGTTAGGGCAACATAACCCACGCTAATAATGAGGGAACACTGTATATTTAGTTTTCTTACATGTCATAAGAAATGGTAATGAAATTTTAATTGTGTTATGATAATAGACTAATTAAAAGTAAATTATTATCAAGAAAACAGTAAATACAAATTTCAAGGTTTCATTTTAAGAAAGTGTCGCTTAAGAAAGTGTATTTGCAAACCAATACTAAATATAAATGAAATGTTGTAGCATATAAATAAATACACTAGCTGAAGCAAATTCTTGCCTAATTGTTTTTTTCCTAGTCTAGAAATTCATTTTCCTAGGAGATCTAGGTTTGGGAAGTTTACAGGTTTCAGTTGTTAGCTTGAATTCTTGAGTTAGGATATTACCACTAATGGAACCAACCAGTAAATATTAGGGACCCTTAAGAAGATAATTATTGTCGACAGAGGAAAAGAATAATTGTAAAGGTAAGAGGGGAGTGGAGTTATACACTTTTAACGTCTGCAGATATAAAAAAGGCTATACAAAAATAAGAGGAAATGTCCAGGAAATAATGTATTGGTCAATAGCTCTCTTTTATAGGTAAATAATTATAAAAAGCCTATGTTTAGTTGGAGTTAAATGATACAAAATACAAGATAAATTTACATGATAATATACCACGTAGTTATCAAATAATAATAAGCAAACAATTATAGAAAGCCTATGTTTACTTGGAGATTAATGAAACAAAATACAAGATAAATTTACATGATAATATACTAGGTAGTTACATGTAAATGGGGGTAGTTGCTACACATACACAATGTTAGAACGAGTATTAAATCTCTCTATGTTCGAGTAGAAGTTCATTTCATTATCTATACTCTTGAATTAGTAAATGGTGATATCATTTAAACTTACCAAAACTATAAATATTTTCATATTTCCTACTTCAGATGAATAATAATAAGTCACTTATACCAATTGAGACAAAAATATGATGAAAGGAAATTTGTATATCTTATAGATGAATTAAAAGAAAACACAGTAATACCAAATTATGTTAGAGTTTTGAGAACAAAATATAAAGGTCTCATCACGTTAAAAAAAAAACTACCATTTTTATACCCTCCTACAACGAGTCCACACTCTACAAACTATAACATTATCTTCAATAGTGTCACTATTGAAATACTATAGTGTCACTGACTTGCAGATATAGCTAATTACTAATTTAGTAATTCAACTGTTAACAGATAAGTTGTAGATAACATTCTTTAAAATTAATACAAGTATGCATTATATAAATACGTTTGCTCATAATTAACAGCAAATAACTTGAACAATTTATATTTAAAAAATTCAGTAAGACAAAATGTGTCAAATTTTAAAATAAGTTTTTAACTTGTAAAATATAATTTTGTCATTAATTTAGGATAAACTAACGATGGTGAGATATATTTATCTTGTTGATTTGGTTGACCATGATAACAAAATCAACAAATTTATCACAAACTAGAAACCAGACAGTTTTAACGGTTAGGAAAGAAATACTAATGATGACTGAAGCTTATAGTAAAAACACTCCAAATTTTAACAATTACTCAAATGTATAGGTTTTGAGAATCAAGCTATATAAGGTTTTTACCTTGATATTTTTCATTTCATTCTTGCCTTTCATTGCCAAAATTGTTTTTATAAATAACAGATACTATAATTGTTTCCTTAAACCTTTCATGATATTTGTTGAGCTAGGATTATTTAATTCTAGCCCTCCCGGGTATTTACTGAGGTAGGATTATGTAATTGTGTCGCAAAGCCTCTCACATATCTACTGAGGCGAGATTATGTAATTGTGTCTTATACCATCCCAGATATTTATTGAGATAGGATTATGTAATTGTGTTTCATACCCTCCCAGATATTTGTTGAGCTAGGATTATTTAATTCTAGCCCTCCCGGGTATTTACTGAGGTAGGATTATGTAATTGTGTCTCAAAGCCTCCCACATATTTACTGAGGTGAGATTATGTAATTGTGTCTTATACCATCCCAGATATTTATTGAGATAGGATTATGTAATTGTGTTTCATACCCTCCCAGATATTTGTTGAGCTAGGATTATTTAATTCTAGCCTTCCCAGGTATTTACTGAGGTAGGATTATGTAATTGTATCGCAAAGCCTCCCACATATTTACTGAGGTAAGATTATGTAATTGTGTCTCATACCATCCCAGATATTTATTGAGATAGGATTATGTAATTGTGTTTCATACTCTCCCAGATATTTGTTGAGGTAGGATTATTTAATTCTAGCCCTCCCGGGTATTTACTGAGGTAGGATTATGTAATTGTGTTGCAAAGCCTCCCACATATTTACTGAGGTGAGATTACGTAATTGTGTCTCATACCATCCCAGATATTTATTCAGATATGATTACGTAATTGTGTTTCATACCCTCCCAGATATTTGTTGAGCTAGGATTATTTAATTCTAGCCCTCCCGGGTATTTACTGAGGTAGGATTATGTAATTATGTCGCAAAGCCTCCCACATATTTACTGAGGTAAGATTATGTAATTGTGTCTCATACCATCCTAGATATTTATTGAGATAGGATTATGTAATTGTGTCACATACCCCCCCCCCCAGATATTTACTGAGGTAGTTTTAAATTCTCTCATACCCACCCCTTTCAAATCATTTTCATTTTACAAATAAATTTATAACTTATTACAGGTATAACATGTTGGATCGATTATAAATAACAAGAGAAAGAGTTTAATTTTCTGCAGACGAATGCACTAGAAAACAGTTGTGAAATCAAACTTAAATTTGATCATGTTGATAAAAAAAAAATTAAGGTTAAAGAGAGCAAATTATTACTTACTGTCGCGATCATTTAACCATCCGCTTGGCTTTGAGAGAATCGTAATAGGCGATACATGAGAGCGCTGCGTTGAGTCAGTATAAATACTTTCTTACAAACATGATAACAGTTTGTCAAAACAATGTTTAGTGACTATAAAACTACTACAGCCTCCTCAGTTTCCATTCAAATGCGTTGCTGATTGTAGCCTTCTGTAACTTTGTAATCGTTCAATAACTACGATACACAAAACAATATCTTACGATTTATACAAAATTCATTTCAACTCCTGTAAAAGGTTTTCTCTTTTTCAATGCTAAAAAATAAGAATTAAGGTTTCAATAATGCTAAACCACACAATTAGAATCTGCAAGGTGATGCATTTTTGTGATAAATATAGCTATGACCCATATGTACTAGGGATATCCAAAAAATAGGTTTCCCACATGTGTCTCACCCAGCTTGAGTGACGGAGCATCTTTCCGAGAGCGGGGACTTTTAGTTTGGGTGTAGTGGTACCGATTCCCGCCGTGTGCTTGACTGTACGCCGTTTGACCTTGAGTCACGGGCTATACGACATGGAGACTCCACTGTGATCTGCTGCCAGTTGTGAAGTGCGGAGTGTTTACTGCAAAAAGTGAATCTGCCCTTGAAATTCATCGTCAGTTATGTGAGGTGTATGGTGAACATGTAATGACTGTACAAATGTTTCGATGTTGGCAAAAATTATTTTTGGAAGGAAGAGAAAATGTTCATGTTGAACAGCGAGATGGACGCCCAGCTACCCCTCACCAAGATGGCGTCATATCTGCGGTGTGCGACGTTATTGATGCTGACCAGCAATCGACACTTGACGAAATTATGGATCAGCTTCCACCAAACATTGAAATTTGCAGCGCATTTCTTCATAACATCACCACTGAAGAGCTTCAGCTGTCGAAAGTGTGTGCAAGGTGGGTTCCTCGTTTACTGTCTGACGGCCATAAGCAACAACGTGTGGCAGCTGCACAATCTTTCTTGGAATTTTTTTTTCGGACGAAGGTGATGATGTTTTCAAGAATAGTCACTGGTGATGAAACATTCACTTTTTGCAGTCAAAAAACTAATAACACTCCGCACTTCACAACTGGCGGCAGATCGCAGTGGAGTCTCCATGTCGAATGGCTAGTGACTCAAAGTCAAGCGGCGTACGGTCAAGCGCGCGGCGGGAATCAATACCACTACACCCAAACTAAAAGTCCCCGCTCTTGGAAAGATGCTCTGTCACTCATGCTTGGTGATACACACGTGGGAACTTATGTTTTTGATATCCCTCGTACATAACATTCAAATGCATAATTAACTTATGGAGAGATGGGTTGTGAATACAAAGGAACATTAAATTTTAAAGATATGTTAAGGCCCTTTTGTTGGTTCACCTCTCTCAACAGGCGCGTATCCAAGGGGGGCGACCGCCCCCCCAACCCTCAAGAACTTTGGGTTAAAAATCGACAATATATTATTAAATTAGGACTTTCTATTAAATTAGACTTTTACTCAAGTTAATTCGTCTTTTATTGTAAATAAAAAATTTAATTTTAATTTTTAATTTGAAAATGTGACGCGTTTCCTAAACGTTTTAACAACAGATAGCGCTAGTGAAGCTTAGTCTCGAACATATGATTTTCAATACGTAATTTTGCAAGCGTAATATTCGCAGTTGACTCCGGAATTGTTTGTATTGGAAGAATAACTACTTATATTAATTAATAAATCATTTTTATAATAATAGCTTATTATGAAATTAATAATATTCTCTAGCCATAAGTGTTATCGAAACTGGGATAATTATTTATTAAAAAGTCTAATTTGCTACGAATCTTCATCACGTTACCGATTTCTAACGCAAGCGTAGAAAGAACTTTTTCTGTTCTATGGTTTTACATGCGCACACACACACACATACTATATATATATATATATATATATATATAATGCATCGATCGCCCCCCCCAAAGCAAGTCGCTGGATACGCGCCTGCTCAATGATGGTAGTCAGCTTTATAAAATAACTTTATACTTGCTTCCATTATCTGTTTGTTGTATGTAATATAATGTAACAATTTTGTGAACTGCATAAGATGACATGCATGATACGGTCGATATTAGACAAATTTGATTATTAATTACTTTGGTATGAAATAACAACACTTAAATGTGTAGAGACATATCGGATGGAGAAACAGTTGACGAACATTCTGAAAATGTTCATGTTTCCAGAAGTTGTAATACAAGAGACCAAGTGGTTAGCTGGACCCAGCAGTAGAGAATCAAGTCATAAACTGTGCTGAGGTGATGTTGGGAAATAGCTAATATAGAAAATTTATTTTCCTGACTAACCTAGTCATAAGTACTGGACTCAAAATGGGTTGAAAAAATCAAACCCACTGAGGTACCAGTTATTTCAGTTGGAGCAGGACTACAGATCTATTTTTTTTTATAATTAATGGATTTGGTTGAAAATTCATTAAAAATAGTTCAAGCTGTAAAATTAAACAGTGCATTTTGTTAAAAAACTGAATTGATAATTTTGTTTTTTATTGAACTCAAAAAGTATATAATCCAAAACAAAATAATAAAAATGAGAAATAAAAACCTAGTTCCTGTGTAACCTCCAGTTATTTGCAGATGTGTTTATGTACTTTAGTTTATTTAAAAACCCATAATTTATTCAGAAATTACTTTTTGTATATACCTTGATAACACTCACTAAATCAATTGTTTTCCTTACCAATTGTATCTTACGGTTTGGCTTGGGCACACATAGCTTTCTATCCAATTTTTTCTATAAAATACAGGTTATATTAAAATTCTCATTTGTATTTCCAAAAAAAGATTTAATTTTAATTTAATTTAAAAATATTACACTAAAAATATCCTTTTTACAAATCTAACATTAATTAGAATACCAAAGGTTTCTGTCTTATGGTAAGACAACGATAGGTAAATGCACCCTGGATTTGTATATTTACTGATTTGAATCTATCGAAAAATACCAAGAAATTAAATTTAAAACATACCTTGGCAATCATCTGAACTTACATGTCTTTGTTAACACATTTCAAAACGTTACCCGGCCTTACTTTAACATAGTTAAATTTGATAGTACAAAAATAAACAGAGCTACTTATAAAACATTTTTGGTAATTATTAAATTTTTAAAATTATATTAATAAAACTACAACACAAAAATAAATAATAACGATTGCAGGCCCATGATAACGTGTCGCTGGTAAAAGATAGATGCTGTTTCTCAAAGTAAGTGTGATTACTGAATCTCCCACCCTTATACATTAAGAAAAAGCCTTTCATTGGTTTATGCTTTATCATGGTCATCTTCCCAGGCGTTGTTCTAAAACATTTTTAGAAACAAAAGTTTCTTTTAAACTAGGCCGATATTTATATTAGTTATAATAACAAATATTTATGCAACATGGTGAATTGTAACCATAAATCACTTAGCATGTTACATATTTTACTATTTATGTTTATTTTTATTTCAAAACAACTGTTTTTACTCCAATAGAATTTTTATTCTAAGTATTTTTGTACAGTAACAAAGTTTTATGTAAATATCTGTTTAAAAAATAATAAAATATTTGTTGAGCTATTTTTGAACAGATGATGGTATGGCAGTATGTTGCTGAAGTTCAATCTACCACAACCTGTAAAATCCATTTAAACAGTCTTATGTATTAAACTGAATAACACTGGCAGCTTGCTTGTGCCGCGTACATTGGACACCGGGCCATCGGCTATGATTGATGCTGGACGCCCGTACTAAGAAGTAAGTATGTATTAAACTGAAGATAACTTTCTTATATGAGTTTATTATCCATCTCATCATAAGAATAAACCATAGGTAAGAGTACAAATTTTCTTCGATCATAATCAATTACAAATGTTTTCCCAGGCCTTGTTTAAAATTACTTTAAAGTAAATTTGACACTCTTCCACTTCTGACTTGGAACTTGGAATTTCATATTTATATTAGTGATCTTACTTAGTTCCAATGTTGGTACTTTTTTAAACTGAAATTAAGTCAACTCAAGCAAAACAGTCAATATTTTCAGCCGCCCACACAACAAGACCGAAACTGAATGACTTGTCAACATGATTACAGATGATGAAGTAACATAAAAACAATATTTTGTAGACGACATAAAGAAAGTGTCATAGAAATAATAGAATGGATGTTTATTTATACAGACTGTAACTGGGTGTGTAGCAAGTTGATTGTCGTTGACTGAGCGTAGGAAACAATAAACACGTCGGTTCAGCACTAAACAGGGAAGCATTATCCAAGGTAGTATTAATGTACACATACTCTGTAACAGTTTAATGCAAATACTTATACGACTTCTCTACCAGTAAATTACCTTTTGAATAATTCCTTTTAATAATTCAATCAGCAATCATAAAAATCTCAACTACCTGCTTCATTTTCAGTTTTTAACTGTACGAAAGGTGATCTAAAAATATGGTGAATGAATTTTTATAGCGGCAACTGCTGATGCTACACCCATATGATGTACTTTGCCTGGTAACTTGATCTGTTGAGACAGGAATCAACAATTCAACATTCTGGAATTCGTCAGTCGTCTGCCAGAGCCGCTAGAGTGAGGTCGTATTTATCGTGTCTGTCGCGCATCATAGATTTGGAATAACGCATTAACATTAAGTTTTGTTTTAAAATGCAAAGAATTCCAAAGAAGCTCACAAAATGTTAAAATGTGTGTATGACAATAATGTGGTAACTGAAGACTGTGTACAAGTAGCATGACGGATGGATTTAAAAGCGGAAAGGAGTCTACTGAAGATGAGCAGCATTCGGGATGTCCATTAACCTCAAAAACAGACAACAATGTGCAAAAAGCTGAAACAAATGTTCTTTCAAACCGGCGAATAACTATTCGAGAGCTATCGGAGGATTTTGACATCTCGTATGGTCCCATTCAAAGCATTTTAACCGATAATTTGCAAATGAGACAAGTGAGTGCAAAATTCGTTCCTAGACTTTTGAGTGAATAACAAGAGGAAAATCGTACATCAGTCTGCATGGAGTTGATGGATCCGTCTTCATGCAGATCCAGACTTCATGGCCAAAATTGTAACTGGAGATGAAAGTTAAGTCTATGGATATGACCCTGAGACCAAAATACGGAGTTCCTAATGGAAAATCAATGCATCTCCATGCCCTTAAAAGGTAAGTCAGTCAAAATCGAACATCAAGGTCATGCTCATTGTTTTTTCGACAGTGAGGGCATAGTGCGATCAGAGTTTGTTCCAAAGAGAACAACTGTGAAGTCTGAATTTTATAAGGGTGTACTGCAACGTTTCCGAAATGACATACGAAGAAATAAACCAGAAAAATGGGCAAATGGCTTTCTTCTTCCCCACGACAATGCGCCATGTCACACCTCACTTCTCATTTGCAAGTTTTTAGCAAAAACGTGTTCCTGTCTGTCTACATCTGCTATACTCACTCGATTTAGCACCATGTGACTTCTGGCTCTCCCCAAAAAATTAAAACTGTGCTTAAAGGAAAACGTTTTGCACCCTTCCTGGCATTGAGAGGACCACGGCCGAGCAGCTAAACACCCTTCCGAAATAAACCTTCCAGAAATGTTTCCCATCATGGATTGAGCGTTGAGATAAGTGCATTGCCAGCCAAAGACAATACTTTGAAGGAGATTAAGGCAAATTCTATGTAAGTTTATTACTTTTTGAAAAACAAAAATTTTCACCGCATTTTTTTATCAGAGTGGTATATTAATTTATTATCAGTAGTTTTATAGGAGAAATGTTACTAGGAATTGTTATAAAAAGGTAATTATAAACTCTATATATACAGTTATATAAAATTGTAAAAAAACTTACTAATATTCAACATAATATTACATGTCATACCACAACAAAAACAATTTAACAAATTATTTAGTTTTCTTTTTCTTGCTTTTTAGATTATTTGGTGCTTCTATCTCTCTCTTAATATTTGGAGCTTGAAACATTTTTAAATCTGCACAAAACAGGACCTGAAAAATATAATATCAGAATTACATAAAAAGTTAAGAAAGTTTACTTTTAAGTCCAATCTTTTACAAATTCAACTTTATAATCTATATGTAAATAATATTTGCTAGTATTCCAATAGCATATTGGTATTACTAAATGTGCATAGTTTTTAAGAGTATCACTTGTATGAAGTATCATTTATTAGAAGGTTTATAAAAAATATAAAAAGATACAAATGATACTCTTAAAAACTGTACACATCTTTTTAATGATAAACTTAGAAGAAGGTGAACATTATCTAATCCACAAACCCCATAGCTATACTGTTTACCCAACTCCATAAACAAATGCGGAAGATGCGCCCAATAATGTCTGGTATAAATTGTCACGCCGCATAGGAAGGCTAAATAACACAGTTATACACCAAAATAAAATTTAGAAAGCCCCGCCCCACAAAAGAAATTTTAACAAATGGCCTTCCTCATGCCGTGGCATACTTATAATAGATGTTATATCTATAAATTTAAAATAGTGAAAGCTAAACCATTCGTATCGTTCAATTAATATAAAAGGGTTACCTCAGTAGCTGGATTCCTTATGGTAAAACCGACTGAATAAAGATTGGTCCCTTGGTCACCGCTAGCACTGGTCTTTTTCTGCCTGATTCTTTACGACAGGCACCATTTGGCTTCTCTTATTCGACTATTTATTTGACTTAGTATTTCAATTTAAAAAGACCGGAAAAATCAAGTACCTAGAGAAAAGCTGATAATAAACTAAGACTGTATGTAGCGTGCTGCCCTCAGTGGCAACTAATGAAACCTTTTGGCAGTAATACAAAAGAAAAACATTACAGACCTACCTCTCCAAACGAAAACTGGGGGTGGGTGAAACGATAAACCCCTTGTGTGTGTTTATAGTATCCGATGTACAAATTTTGAGACTCTCAAGGTGTAGCAGCAGCCCCACTCACACGAAGTGAATGGTGCCGGACCTTAGCCCCGAGATTACCTACCGATTAACTCGCCTATTGTATTATATATTTGACGACCCTAATCCTCAACAAATGCATAGTAATATAAATGTTTATATATTATTCCAAACCGGCACATAAAAATAACAACAAACAATATACAATACAAATAAATATATACTATATATACCACTAAGCCTGGATTCATATAGTGCATGGGTATATATACGAGACTTATTAAGGGATTTACACATCATGTTGGGTATGGCTTGCTATGCCTTCGACCCGTGTGGAGTGACAGTCTGATAGCTCCCTATTTAAACAATCCCTTAATACCTATGGCATATTATAATTATGATAACTATCGACAAGAACATATAACATAATAACAATAACAGGATATATACATTTGAGAGCACATCCAATATCGAATAAATAAAATAATAATAGGGCAGGTGCATCTTATAAATCTAGTCATCTGTACAATATCGCGTCCATCAAATGTTCAGGATTAAACTACATTTCTGCATACAAATCTTTTTGATCTCTGGGGTGAAGTAAAGTTTCAACTGTTCAACATGGGATTTATTTTTTTAATATATTGTTTGTTTTACCACTTAGGTCCCGGCCTGACTCTACAGTCACTAGTGCTATGCCCAACACGTCCCCAGGCATAACATCTAGGCCATCTAGAGAGTTGGCCGAGGACCCGCAAAATAACTCGTTGGGGTTTTCGATCTGAAATGGTTTTGTTTATAGCGGATATGATCATTATATTCAATGTTGCTCACTAGGGTACACATTTTGTCTAACTCTGCGAAATTAGTTTGGTGTATAGCAAAATTTAAACAATTCCTTACTGCGGATGACAGACCCTCTATAATTACCTCTGTGATTTCCCTCTCGGTTAGATTCACCAGTAATAACTCAGCGGTTTTCTTTATATTTGTGATGTACTTGATGAGGCTCTCTTGCGGACCTTGAGGCCTATAAACGAGAGATTGAATGAGTTCATTAAGACGTTTTCAGGGTAGAAAGCTTCTAATGCTTTGCGATAAAAAGAGGAAAACACGGTATGCCTTGCCCCTAGGGGTCCCTGGGCATACGAAGAAAGTACAGTAAAGATATTTGACTGAATATCTGGGTACAGCTTGCAGAAATTTATACTTGTCCGCAGGAACCTAATTAATACTTCCAGTTCCAGCCCATCTGTAAGTGGTAGGCTATTGATGTGCTTGGAATAAAAGGGAGCTATAATTTGACACGGTAAAAGTAACTCCTTACTTAACTGATCTGGTTTGGTTTTGGTTTTCGGGGCTGCTCTGCCTTTACTAGGCTCGGGAGTTTGGGTGACATTGGTATACTTAATATGTGAGTCCATATTATTCCTTAATTTATTTCTTCGTATTTCACTACACTAGACCTAGCAAGAGATATTTCTACATAACACATATATAGCCACAATAATAAAGCAAGGATGCAATAGGCAAAAATAAATTTAAAATATTATAGCTTTCTAAATATTGTATTGCTAATAAAAGTTGAAATAAGTACGACAGTTGAATAAGCAAACTATTTTAATTTTTAATTTGATTTTTCTAAAGAAGTTAAACCTAGTTCAATGGGAGCAGAACAGATCTGTATAAATATGATAAGATAAGAGTAACTCGTAACTCCTGAATACTCCTGTTACATGTTTAAACAATACTGTTACACAATTCTTTCTGTGAATAATTTCACATATTTTAGATATCGTTTTATACAGAATTTAAAAAAAATAAAACTATGAATTTTCTAATCGTTATCATTAATACATCCTTTCTCGACTTATGGTTATAGATATACAGTAAACTCCTGATTATCCGTGGAATAGGGTGGCCCAGCAACGCTGGATAACGAATTCCTCGGCTAATCCGCTATGAACAAAGAATACACAAAACGATCGATAATCAATTATTATACCATAAGTTACACAAATAATGACCCCGGTTAGTGCAATTCACAAATAATCTTTAGAGGACAAAATAAATACAGAAAATAATTGAAAATGTAGATGTATTTGACGGATTACAACATGTACATTTATATGTCTAACTATTTACAAAAGGTACATAAGTATATGTCAAAAGTAAGTATGTATGTGCATATGTAATTTCCTTTACACATAATACTTTCACTTTTTAACAAAAAAATCTGTCACTTTCGTCTGTTTTTTTGTGAGCATTGATTTAGCTTTAATGTGCGATCTAAGTTTCTTGAGAACCATTTTGTCGCACAGTGTCTACTTGTGTCACAAAGCCATAAAGATCGATAATGTATATGACAGACATGGATAATGCATATGTCACGTCCTAGACTATTTATAGCCGAGATTAGCTGACATTTGTTTACAATCTTATGATACACATTACGTTTTCGGGCGTCCAAGCATTTTGCCATTGTCTCTTATATACAGTAGTCTGCTCGCCCCTTTTATTTTGCTGGCCCGCGTCAGGATGCTTCCCTTTCAATGTAAAAATTACTACGTACATATTTACATATCTATTCCCTTCATCTTAACTTCTATTAAGCCTTATATGTATTTACGTCGTAATTCACCGTTTGGAAATTTAAACACATGAATCTGATTGGAATAAAAATTGGATATATGTAAAACAATGACAGACCCCGGAGAATCCGCAAACTAGTTAATCTGCCCACGGATAATCGGGAGTTTATTGTAGTTATAAAAAAATACACGTCCTTAAATTTTTTATGAAACCAATTTTTAAACTATATTAAAAACCCTGCTCTGCTACTATTTCTGTCACACCGTAGTTAGAAGGCTAAATTAAATAACCCAGTTACCCCTCCCTCCTCGTGGCGTTACATAATTTAGAGATGTTCCCTTATTTATAATTTTTGTTCCTTTCAAACCCCCTGATATAGCATACAGGGAGAATCCCATGATGCAGGGTCAAGAATCTGAAGAAGTCAGATTCAGGAGAACAACAACTAATATACATATAATCCTTATACTAGTGCTACAAACATTTTTATTCATCAAATAATTATTAAATTTTCACAAGAGAGTTCTTTAACAAATCAATATACTATTTTAAAAAATTAAATGTTTACAATTATATATTAATTTATTTATAAATATGTTTGAAAGGCAGCAACCAGCCTTCTTCGTTGCTCTTAACACATACCCTATTGGATGTTTTTCCTTTCATTATAGTTGAAACCATTCTATAAATGAAACTATGAAAATACAGGGTGGGGTGGAAAGAATTGAGGAAAGTAATAAAAATAAAACTAAATAAGACAATTTTTTTTAATTAACTAAAAACACACAATGGCATTTAAGAATATGCAATAGTAGTGTTTTAAACAATAAATCAGTCAAATGGCACCCTCATTATCTGACGTTGTCTTTACTTAATGATGATTTAACAGAGATATGTGATTATTGTGACTAGAGGCCTGAGACGTACAAAAAGAAGTAACAAATAAGTAAATATAAAGAAAACTTGAGGAAATACTTACAGTCTGTGCCCAGCCCGCATACTTTCCATACAACTTCCTGAAGTAGTCCCCAATCTCAGTATATGTTTTATCTGAAAGCGATTTTTTTGCTTTTAGATGTGGCATGTAACGTTGACTAATTTGAAAAACATGTGTGTCAACTGGTATTGCTTCCAAATGGTTCAGTGACATTAAACAAATACAGTCAGCAATCTGGAAAATACATGTTTAGATAAACCTCACCTAAAAATATACATGTGACCATAACAGTATTGAGCTATTTTAAGCCAAAAACTGTAAAAATTTAATACCAGTATAAATATTAAAACAAGTGATTTAGAAAATGAATTTTTTAAAACAACTACTAATGAGGACAAAGCAAACTATTATTTTAGTAGTTACTTTTTACTTTATAATTACAACTAATATATCAGGCATGTTCGGAAAGTAAGTACCGGTGCAAAAAAAACTAAGTAAAACAATTTTTTTCAACAACATTTTATTTTCACATGAAAGTACATACCTTAAACTATTTTTCGAGATAGTTGCCACCGATGTTCAAACACTTGTCGTAGCGGGTGATCAATTTGTCTATACCCTTTTCGTAGAAGGTTCCCGCCAACGAATGTAGCCACAAATCCACGACAGTTTTCACTTCATCGTCGTTTTCAAAGCGTTGACCGCCTAGCCCGTCAAGGACAAGTGGTAATCAGACGGAGCCACGTCCGGGCTCTAGGGCGGGTGATCGAACTGCTCCCAACGAAACTGTCGAACCAATGTTTGAGTGTCACTAGCGGTGTGTGGCCGAGCATTGTCATGGAGCAGCACAATTCCGTTACTGAGCATTCCTCTCCGTTTGTTTTGAATTGCCTGCCTGAGTTTTCTTAAGGTTTCGCAATACCTTGCTGCATTAATGGTTTCACCTTTTGGGAGAAAATCAATCAGCAAAACACCTTTCCGATCCCAAAAAAACAGTGCACATGATTTTTCGTGCAGACATTGTAGTCTTGAATTTTTGTTTCTTCGCAGATTGCGTGTGACGCCACTCCATTGACTGCTGTTTGGATTTCGGTGTGACATAACTGACCCAAGTTTCATCACCTGTCACAATTTTGTTTAAAAAATCCTCACCATCATCATTGTACCATGTAAGAAAAGTCAAAGCACTTCCGAGTCTCTTAGTTTTGTGCATTTTTGGAACCCATCGGGAACACAGCTTGCGATAACCTAAGCGGCCCGTAACAATTTCGTACAAAACAGTACGTGACATTTGTTGGAATTCGTAAGATAGCGTTGTCATAGTGAAACGTCTGTTCTCTCGGATTTTTTCGTTAACTGCCCTTACCAGCTCATCGGTGACGAGAGACGGTCGACCGCTCCGATTCTCATCATGCACATTAGTTCGACTGCTATTAAACATTCTAACCCATTTTCTCACCATTCCTTTACTCATCACGTCTTCCCCATAAACATCTCGAAGATCTCGATAAATTTCAGCCAGTTTCACATTCCTTGCGTTCAAAAATCTTATTACAGAACGAATCATCGGCGGGAACACTTATTGTCTTAAACATTTTAAACGTTCAGAGAAAACTGAAAACACAACGTACAACAAGTAAAACTGCATGACTCGATAGCCAGTGAACAAGGACGACTAGTGCACATGCGCGGAACACCGATTGCAGCACTACGGCGGCAGTAGAATGAAACGGTATTTAGTTTCAGTATACGGCTCGTAAATATGAAAATATATAAGATAGAATAACAATATTAAGTGCCAAAATAGAAAGCGAATTCATGCAATTTTCAATTTTCCCCTTTATACAATATACAACGTTGGACTGTTATTTTTGTTTATTACTATTTATTTGCTTTCTTTTTCTCTCGTTTCTAATTTACAAAGTTCATGGTGGTCTATAACTTCTTATTCTATCCACCTCCTTTAATGCTTCACTATTGCAAGGAACCTTTTCTTATAATTTCATATACATCTTTATACAAAGTTAGCTCAGAGGTAAAAGTGCTGTTTTCAAACATGTAGATCCCCAGTTCGAATCCGACTGCATCATCAATTTTTTTTAATTTCATAAATAAATATGTGAAAAAACTGTATTAACATCAATTGTAAGTTTAAAAAAAAAATTATTTGATATTGATTGGATGAATAAAAACGTATTTTATTAACGATTGAAAATTTGTACAAGATATATATAAGGAGAGTGTGAGCTAATAAAAGGAATTGAATAAGAAAGGAAAAACTCATTTACAACCAAGAATACTTTAATTCAAAGTCCTTGAAATGTATATAAAAATGAAGAAGCTAAGATACAACAATTACGAGCATCAATCAATCATCCATGCAATGACAGTAGTTCAATAGAAGCAATGAGCAGAGTGGAGAAGTAAAAGCCAATCAGACATGAGTGCCTGAACTGAAAGTTTCATACAGGAGCTGAGAGGTTATGAGTTAGAATACTATTTTGCAATGGTCACTAAATTGAAATCAGTGATCATCCATCAAAGAATGGAATTATTTATTTAGTGAAATATTTTTGTGGGACTTGATAATTTCTGCTAGAATTGACAGCATGTTCATCGTGATATTGGCATTTCCAAAAGGATGTTCTGCTTCTAGTCCGTCATTCATAAATTTGTCCTTGTAGGTAAGGCAAAGATGATTATCGTAGCAGAGACTTACTAAATGCTATGACACCTAACAATTCCCCTAGAGTAAGTTACAAGTCAGACTGTCTACTTGGTCATGATTTAGAACATTCACACATATATAAAGGTTGACATGCTGAACACTATATTTTTCAGTGACAATGTCTGGGTTCATTTAGATACGTAAGCAGAAATTTTTTTTTAAAGAAGTAAATGTTACTAACACTTATAATTAATGAACTACAATACGAATATGACGAGAAATAGAAGAAAATTACAACTTTCAGAGTGAGCCTGCAGCATCATTCCGAATTTGCAGTTTGTCAAGCTCGCTCCAACGAACATTCCATACAAGCAATAATTATAATCTGTCAAAACTCTGAGTATAGATATATGTGTACAACTATATGTTTGTATGAAAATAATGCTGTTCACTTCTAAAACAATTGTTAGTGTTTGTTACATACAGTTGTAAATATAAGCAGAAGATTGTCAATCGTGTTTTTTTAAACTGAAGGACTGTTTACAACTACCGCAAAATCCGCTCAATACGCTCCCGTTTAAGACTTTTTACCGCTTATTTTTTCACACTCTAAAACTTGACAAAAAAAACATACTAATTTTCATTGATAATACATTTTTTCAACACAATCTTTCTTGACTACTATCGGAAAGTTTACCACATAACAATAAATTACAAGTAAAAAAGCATTACGATAGTTTTATGCAGTTCAGCAGTTACCGAACTATATAACTTACCAATGGATATAAAAAGAATAGAACTTTGATCAAGATTGTCTAAAATTATTCACCAGGATGTTTACACCAATGATATAAAGACTCGAGTTTACATGAGATAGGATATCAGCCCTTTTCTGTTTGCTTAGAGTAAAAAGCGTTGATTTGTTTACTTGATTTGCCAGATAAGTTGCTTGTTTATGAAAAGGACAAATGCTACGGTACACAACTAAGTAAGTAGAAACTTTCAGTACTAGTGTGTGCAAGTGCAGACGGTTCAGAAAAACTGAAATTGTTAGTCGTGGGAAAGTCGAAATCACCGCGAAACCCTTCAAAAACATTTGCTCATGTACATGCAATTATGCTGCACAGTGTAGCGCGTGGATGACAGAACAATTTGTGTTTTGGCTAAAACAGCTCAAAAAAAATCGAAAAATTCTTTATACTGTCCAGCACATTCGAAAATATTGTATTAACTAAAATAAAAATCGTTTTTTATCACCAAACGGCACAAGCAAGCTTCCCCTCATGAACCAGTGGATAATAAAGGTTGTAGAGCAGCATACCGTAAGCGACTAGTGCAAAGATACTTATGTGCCATTGTACAAGGCAATCAGCAACATCCTGTAAACATTTGGATGATATTATGTTCCTTTAGCATGGAATGAAGTTCGTTCTGACGTCATTACAACTGTTTTATAAAAGCAACTGTCAAATGGTCTCAGTGTGAACTGGTACTGGAATGTACTGAGAATAAAGTTGGGGAACTATTTTCCCAACTACGTTATCTGTTGACAATAATATCGTAACTTGAGGTACGAACAGTACAGGAAATTGTGAGACATTGCTTCAATAGCTTCCAATACAAATGAGGAGAGTGAGGATGATGATGAAGACGAGCCTCTGCTGCCAGTAAAGCCAGCTGCAGCATTTAGTGCACTGGCTGATGTGCGACATTACATTATTAGCGTCCTTGGAAATTTAAACGTTATTAAAAAAAAATAATCAATTAGAAACAATGTTTTAAAATTTTCCTTCCAAAAAATTAAAACAAAATAAGATAAAAAATTATTTAAAGAAAATATAAACACTAGAAAAATATCCACTCTATACAGTAATAATGTAATGTTATCTACAGTGGATGGCTATGGTTTCCCATTAAATGCGTATAACTGTGTTACATTCGTCTTTCATTAATACATGATTTTTTCTTAAAAATTGTGATAAAATTGTTTTGATGAATATGTGGGAATAATACAGCACTTATAATGGTAAGTAGATACAGTATTCTTTTGTTCGTATTACAGAATTCCTACACCTGTACAAGACGTCTTTTGCTTTGAGACGCTATTTTTTTATAGTCCCATGAAAATCATATTAACTGGATTTTACTGTATATGTATCCATGTAATGCTAGTAAATTGATTTTCTTACCTTTGCACCAATACCATTGAGTTTCATCAGTTCTGTTTTTGCCTCTCCATAAGAAAGGTTTTGAAGTTTATTAAACCAATCTATGCCTCCATTATCCATTATTCTGGTAGCCGAATCATGTATGTACTTAGCTCTGTAACCAAATCCTTCTTTTCTCAGTTTCGCTTCGACTGAGGGCTCTGCCAGTGCGGACACAGTTGGGAAGTCATAAAACATCTCTCCATTGAATTCACATATTTTTTCTCCATAAAATTTACACAGCTTTTCTATCATTGAAGTTATCCTAAAAACAAAGAATTTATTCTATACATATTATTCTACAATCATACTATGTATGATTATTTTTTTTTCTTTTATCCAGCAAAGGTTTGATGTGTACAATGTAAACCAGTCACAACTTTAAATTTGTATCAGTTTATTAAACAAATTGCTGACAATTAATATCAAAATTGCTTCATATAATCATCTTGAATTCACTGATTAAACTATAATTAAAAAGTACTTAACTAAGTGATTATGTAATGGCTTACTTGCTGAAGCGTTTCAAAACATTTGTTCCTTTTACGAAGCTAATCCTCTACTGGCGGCATTGTATTAGGTACAAAGGCTATAACGGGATGGATTTATGACTGTGGGATGGGGTGTGTTATTTTGGTTGTGTGAAAAATAAGGGAAAAGGCTGTTGGCTTCAAAATTTTTGTGATCATTTAATATGTTTCCTTTATCTGTTGCGTAGTGTTTGTAAATCTCTTATTTATCTAAAGTTGTTAGTTTTTACTGTTTTAATATAACGAGAACATTTAAATTAGTATGTATGTCCGTGTGTGTGTGTACGTTGCCTATTTTTTAGGTGTTTTGCGTAGCTGGATTTTAGGTTTGTTTGATTTCTTTGGGTAATGTGTTCTTCGAAGCGTGTATAGAATGACCTGCCGGTTTCGCCGATGTAATAGCTGGGACAATCGTTACATGTTAATTTGTAAATACCTGAAAGTTTGTATTTGTCTGTTTGTTTTTGAAAAGGTTGTATGTGCTGCCTTAAAGTATTTGTTGTTTTGTAAAATATTTGTTAATTGAGTTTTTTTAAAGTGGAGGCTATTTTGTGTGTTTTTTTGTTGTGGTAAATGAGAGATATGTATTTGTTGTTTTTTGTGTGGTTTGTTTGCCTGGCCGTTTGATGATGTTTATGTTTAATTTTCCTGAGTATGTTGTCTATGAGTGTGTGTTGGTAGCCGTTTTGTTGAGCGATGTATTTTATGGTATTGAATTTTTCATTGTAGTTTTTCTGTAGCAAAGGTATATTGATTAGGCATGGTAACATATGATTAAATACAGCGAGTTTGTGTTGTGTGGGGTGATTAGATATATTACGTATGACAGTGTCAGTAGTTGTTGGTTTTCTGTATATTTTGAAATTGTGTCTGGTGTTGTGTTTGGTGATGGTAAGGTCTAGAAAGTTTATTTTATTGTTTTCTTCTAATTTCAGGGTAAATATGAGGTTTTGGTGTATGGTATTAATGTAATTGTTTGAATTGCGTTTGTTGCCATTGTATAATATTAAAATGTCATTTACATATCTATGGTAATAAATTATTTCAACAATACATTTGTATCAACAATACATTCTACAGAACAACAATCATACACAAAAAATAATTTATTACCATAGATATGTAAATGGCATTATAATATTATACAACTTCAACAAACGGCAAATCAAACAACTGCACAATTACATTAATACCATACACTAAAACCTCATATTTACCCTCAAATTAGAAGAAAACAATAAAATAAACTTTCTAGACCTTACCATCACCAAACACAACACCAGACACAATTTCAAAATATACAGAAAACCAACAACTACTGACACTGTCATACGTAATACATCTAATCACCCCACACAACACAAACTCGCTGCATTAATTCATGTGTTACACCGCCTAATCAATATACAAGGTCTGTTCAAAAAATACGCGGACTGTTTGAATTTCGCGGCTCTAGTTATTTTCAGGAGAATCCGCTTGGTGTCGCTAGGTTTGTATAAATCAGCTGATTAAAACGCGGTATTTCAGTCGCAGATATCTTCATTTGTTGATGAGTTATACGCAGTTTAGTAAAGAGTGTTTTTTCCGTTTGTCGAATTTTAAAATGGACAGCCTGAAGGAGCAACGAATTGCTGCGAAAACTAGGGAAATCTGCAACAGAAACATTTGCCATGCTTAACACGGCCTACGGCGATGTTGCCATGAAGCGTACTGCATGTTTTAAGTGGCATGAGCGTCCTGGATGTTCTTCAACGTCAACTGACAACCCACACGTTGACAAAATCAACACCCTGGTGCGCAAAAATCGACGTCTGACCATTAGGGAGCTTTCCGAAGAGTGTGGGATATCAGTTGGATTCTTGTTACGAGATTTTGACCGAAAAATTGAAGATGCACTGTGTTGCTGCGAAATTTGTCCCACGCCTGATGACTGACGACCAAAAAGCCAATCGCGTCCGGGTTTGTCGGGAACTGCTTGATCGTTCAAATGAAGATGAGAACTTTTTGTCAAGAATTATAACAGGTGATGAATCATGGGTGTATGGTTACGACATTGAAACGAAGGTCCAATCATCCCAATGGGTGAGTCAAACGTCACCAAGACCCAAAAAAGCTCGCCAAGTTCGGTCGAATTTCAAGGTGATGCTGACAGTCTTTTTTTGATGCTAAGGGTGTTGTTCACTACGAGTACGTCCCTGAAGGCTCTACAGTCAACCAGATTACCTACATTGAAGTACTGAAACGTCTGAGGGACGCTGTTCGACGCAAAAGGCCAGAACTGTGGAGAAGTGATAACTGGTTTTTCCATAACGTCAACGTTCCAGCTCACTCAGAACTCGTGATTTTTTTGGCCAAACACTCGATCACTGTTCTTTCCCAATCCCCCTACTCACCTGACCTTGCTCCTTGTGACTTTTTCTTATTCCCAAAACTCAAAAAAACAATTCGTTGCTTCTTCAGGCTGTCCATTTTACAATCCGACAAACGAAAAAAACACTCTTTACTAAACTGTGTATAACTCATCAACAAATGAAGATATCTGCGACTGAAATACCGCGTTTTAATCAGCTGATTTATACGAACGCTGATTTATTTTCCTGCAACTAACTAGAGCCGCGAAATTCAAACAGTCCGCATATTTTTTAACAGACCTCGTACCTATGATACAGAAAGACTACGATGAAGAATTCAATACAAAAAATGCATCGCTCAACAAAACGGCTACCAACATACTCATAGACAACATGCTCAGGAAAATTAAAAATAAACATCATCAAATGGCCACGCAGATAAACCGCACAAAAAACAACAAATACATATCTCTCACTTACCACAACAAAAACACACACAAAATAGCCTCCACTTTAAAAAAACTCCATTACCAAATATCTTACAAAACAACAAACACTTTAAGACAACACATACAACCTTTTCAAATACAAACTATCAGGTATTTACAAATTAACATGTAACGATTGTCCCAGTTATTACATCGGCCAAACCGGTAGGTCATTCTATACATGCTTCGAAGAACATATTACCCAAAGATATCAAACAGACCTAAAATCCAGCTATGCAAAACACCTAAAAAACAGGCAACACACACACACACAGACATACATACTAATTTAAATGATCTTTACATATTAAAACAAAGTAAAAAACCAACAAACTATTCTGTTTAATAAACTGGTCAATATGTGGTAAATTAGTAACAATTGAATCTTATTTCATTAACCTTTTGGACTCTTATTATTTTGTCTCCACCAGATCCTATTAGTTAGCATGTGTTTTGCACACATATGTTTAATTATCCACTAAGAAATTAAGACTTCAAGTAAATATATATATTATTATATACCACTGTGTTCAGAATAAAATGAACAGTAATTTAAGGTTTGTATATTGAAAACTTTAGGTTAAATTCAGTAGGCCAGATAAAATGCCGTTTTTTATTGTAGATAAAATTTATATTTAGCTTTGTTGATGAAACAGCATTTTCCTTATGATGAATTATAGAGTCATTTTAAGCATAAAGTAGTACTGAATAAAAATATATGCATAAGTAGTATTACAGAAATCTATTTGTAATATTTATTATAAAAAATGTAAAACTATGCATATGCATAAAAATGCCAAGAATGGTGTAGCTACTTAAATACTCAGCTGCAACTAGGTTTGAATGTGACATAATAGTTCACTTTGATGTAATTATTTTAAAACAAAAGCAAATAGCACTAAACACCATATTTACAAGCACAAAATATATTTACAAAAGTAGGTACCATAAAAAATATATAAGTAAAGATATAAATTATTGAAAATTGTCATTTAGGCCTATTCAAAATTGTTTAGGCTGAGTTTATTTAAACATACTCCTTTATTTGACCTTTTGATAAACACTTCAATTTATTGTTTATAGTTTTTGACAGTGTGAAACTATTCAAAGTAAATGTTTGTAGGCATCTCCTGCAGTAGGCCTCAGCCCACATGTTGTAAGCCTATTAGAAAGCCCAATATGTATATAAAAATATATGTCAGAACTAAAATAAAACCAAAACACTAAATAAATAAAGGAGATATGATTAAGGATAAGTTCACAAAAACAGAGATCTATCAACTAAGTCAGATGTCTGATGCTTACTGTGCAATACATCCTAAACAACTGTCTGGGACCAGTTGTTTATTAACAGAAAAAATGATGATAACAGGGTGTCTAGAAAAATAGCTTGAAGAAATTCCCTGAGTGTTCCCTGACTTTTCCTCTTTTAGATGTCTATAGAAAGCCCAGTTTACACTGGGCCCATCCATTGATATCTGAAGGATCTTGAATAAATCCAGACTTTGAACACCTTTTAAGAACAAATTGAGTAACTCTTTTGCTTTTGTGTCTGTAAGGAACACAGAACCAAAATATCGAGCTTTCACTTCATCCGTCTCTGCATCCCAATACCTAACACTCAAATCCATTTGGGCTTTTTGTGATATTTTGTTTAAATTTTCATCAAAGCCAATTACATAGTTAGAATTTGAATTTAATGATGTCAGTAACAGGTCTTTAAAATAATTTGATAAACCGAATACAACACTATAGGAAATTTTATCTTTCCGCAATCTCATGTTCTGTGCACCGGTGCTATCAGGGAACATCCTTGGAAAGAGGCACACACTACCTTCTGCATTGCGTAAAGAAGTGTTGCATTACTAAATTCACGCACCATATAATCTCTGCTTCGGTCACTTCATCTTTTAGTTTATATTTATCCTAAGGAAGGAGGGGAGGTAATGACATCTGCATGACGCGATTGCCCGCTACGGCAATGAAAACTGGAACCTTCCATGTTGAAATAAACAGTGTAAAAATAATCACCGTCAAATAAAACACATACTATCACGAGTCTAGACAAATAGCTGGCTACGAATGTTTACACAGCGTTCTGTGTGGTCAGAAACAGACTGAGTTATCTGTTATCCCCTCCCGTCCATATGATAACAGAACCACTGCGTACCCCAAGGCCATGGTCCAGGCTAAAACTTCCCAGCTGTACCAACTCGACACATTTATTATTTATTGACATAAGTCCTGAAGTCATAGCAACGGGCTTATCAAATAAATAATGGGCATCTAAATAAAGAAGTGTTATTTCCTGACTGCCCTGCCCGTAAACCAGCCCGCTGACTTACAATACCAAATATTCGAGAGCAATGGCCACTAGTTTTGTTTCTAATCAAAATAAATAATTTCCCAATTTTTTAAAATTTTCCCTGAATTTTCCTGAATCTTAAAATTCCCTGACTTTTCCAGGTTTTCCCTGTCGCTAGACACCCTGGACAAATACCTCTAATCAGGTTATAAACATAAACATTGATTTCTCATAACACTACAAATGAACATAGTACACATTATCATTATGGAAGGCAAAAGGTCAAGTATTTTTAATACAATTATAATATATTTAAACATACCTCTTACAGTAGTCTTGGAGAAAGAACTGTTGATTCGGGTTAATTATCATACACTTTTATAATTTTAACCTAAAATAATTAAACCTCAACATTATTTATGTTAGTTTTATTACAAAAGTCCATCAAGAATAATTAAATAAAACTTCAGATATTTTTATACTATTTATTAACTTAATGTCCATGCTTCACATTACAAGCATAACAAGCTAATTTTGGTAAAGCTTGACAATGCTCCCATTTGAAAAAACTTACAATGTAAGTTGAAAAACATTGAGATTCATCAAAGATTGTTATTTAATCATTAAACTGTAGTTTCTTTTTTTTCTTATTATAACTAACAACACATTTTTACCTTAAATAATTCACTGACCTTGGGATATTATTGTTGGAAGTACAAAGAAAAGAAAACACATTTTCCACTGGATCTTGTCTTAAAATTCTCACGCCATAAAATTGGTCTGCCACATTTTTGAAGTTCGGATCCTTTAGAGACCAAATGGAATATAACTCTTCAAGGTTCTCGTCTAGCCTAAGATAATCAGAGAGAATTCTATCGTAATAAGCAGAGTTGGAGTTGATTTGTTCGTTCTCTTTGCCATTTCCTCCCACTTTTTCTGTTACATTGTATTCAATATATTCATCAGTTTGAAACAAGGTCCACATTCTATTTCCTATTACTCCTATAAACCCATCGCCTTCCGATTTTCTCCACCTGTAAAAAATAATTTACATAAATAAATTGCAAGTGTTAATACTCAATTTCTCCTTAACCCTTTGCACGCGTACAATGTGATTTCTCGTAAGGCTGAAATCTCTGCTAGCGCGTATTACAGGAAATCACGTATTTACAATATTTTGTTTATGGAAGTCCTAGTTGTTTGTTTAAAGTCCATTACAATGTGTGACAATGTTTGTTTGGTGTAAATAAACTCCTCTGCTACGTTTTTTGTTCTCGGCCACGTCCTACCGATCCACATTCTGTTGTTTTAGCCACGAGGCGCTATTACGTGGTCTATGCATGCACGTATGACGGGTATTCTCGGCAGGACGCAGCGTCGATTGCTATAGTTCTTTACTGTTTACGTGAGTGTCCTTTGTTTGTACTGTAAGAATAATTTAATGTTTATGATTTCGTGAATAATAATTTTAATTACTTAAATTTTATTTTAAATGGATTTATTGATATTTTGAATTACCTAGTGTAAAAACATAAAAACATTATAAAAATAACTAGTTTATAATTTTTTTTGGTTAAATACATCTTTAGGAACTCAGAATTAAATAGAACTTTGAACATTTCGCAAAAAAACGTTTTTTTATCTAATAGCACGGAATCTATTACTTGCCCTTTAGATATAAATAGTATATGTCCCGCGTGCTGAGAGTTAAAACAGTTTTTCAGAGAAAATTAATTATATCATCTTCCTAACTGACATAAAGATCTCATAACCCATTCTCTGTCCAACGTCCTAATCAACTTAACAACTATTAATGGAACATAACTAGCCAGCAGGTTTTTGAACACCTAAACAAAGCCAAGGTTATAGGTATAATTAAACATGTCACTTCACTTTAACCTTCGAGAGAGCGCATAGAGTTTCAAATGGTAGAGGGCGCTTATGGAGATTTATTCCGCCCAAATAGCCTTTAACATTTAAACGATTTACAATTTTATATTTGGGTGACTTCACAATTAAGTACTATATAAATGCATTGCAAATATTCTTAGACATCATTATTGTACAATTTTAATATTCTAAACGTCAAATTTCTAAAAATATTTTGAATTGTTAAAACGTTTAAGCAATGTATACTAGACCACCGTTTTCACTACGGGAGAGGTGTTTGCGGGTTATTTTTCTGTAATAAAGTGATTCAATGGCTAAACATAAATAAATGTTTATAAATAAATAAATGTATGATCGTAGGCTCTACATATAATAATATAAATTAATTACAATAATATTTAGTGAAAATAACGAATATTTTTATTCAAATATATAACCCTAAAAATCAGTGGATGAAAAAAAATATGGGCTTTATACCACAACAGGTTCTAGCAGAATCTTACAGCCTTTGTTCAAAAAACAATTCATAATTATTCATTTCTAAGCTTATTTGTTCCCACTAGAGTAGCATGAACATGACCCACTCTCATGAGAATTATGTTTCTTTTTGCTCTTCTCCCTTGCCTTCCTGGTTCAGTACACCACAGCATTTTTCGTTTTTTATGAATATAAAGTTCTTTTCTATTGTGAAACTGCACAATAACAGCTTCCTGGCAGATTTGTAGCAGGATTTTCTCTATAATGTCAAAATCTGACGATATTTCTAGAAATTTGTCATTTTCATCATTTTCAGATTCACCTATTATGTCTTTATTTATTTCATTTACAATTTCATTGACCACTTCGTCATATTCATCATCTGGCAAAGAGACTCGTTTTCATCAGAATCATCAAAGAGCTGTCTAACAAAATTTCTGTATTTATTGATTCTCTTTTTTTTCAACACCACACAGAATTTTACGAATTCTATCCTCTTCAAATAGAACAGCAGTAAAATGTGAAACTTATATACTATAAAGACATACAACACTAAAATAATATTAACAACAAAAACAGTAATAATTTAACTCCACAGTCTTTTGTAATGTAAATAACTGCACGAGGAACTCCGCACAAATAACTTACACGAAAGGGCGCTTGCGGACAAAACCTCCGCAATCTAACTACGGGTAACAAAGATTAAATTCACACTAAAGTTACAAGGAAAAAATTAACAAAATAGGTTGGGTCATTTTCTAGAATGCAGGTTGTGGAGTAACGAGCTGGAAATAAACTTCTGACAACTAGAAAAATATTTTCTTAACATATAATGATATCTGCGAAGAAAAACTCCACATGCACTCTCTCGAAGGTTAATGGGAAAATGCTTGTCATATAGAATGTCTAAAAGATCAGTGCTGGAACAATGAAATAAGGAACTGGAAACTACATACAAGAAAACTAATGCAACGAAGGTCCCAGATGTACTGGAAAAATGAAATAAAAACAGGCTAGCTTTAAGTGATGAAGAAAATCAAAAGACAGAGATATTTGGAGAGATGTTGTGGAGGCCTATTCGAAGGATTGAAAAATAGTTAGTCCGTATATGGCAACGAAGTTGAAAATGTTTTTGTTTATATCATTCCATTTAATTAATTTGTTGATGTGTTATTTGCGGAGGTAGTTATTTTCTAATTATGTTTATGAGTTATGTTGGTGAGTTTTTGATGATCTATATGGAAGCGTTATATATATTATGGGTTTATCGAGAGGGTTTTTAGTGTTGGATTGACTTTATTTTCCTGGTAGTAGTATAATTTATCATTAGTGCATATATGGTGTTCAATTCTTTGGTGGTATTCCGACCAAATATTCCTAGTTCATATCCTCCTCTGCATGAAAGGTACTGAAAGTAAAGCTTCCCTGTAGGTTAGCTCTCTGATTAACTTTTATTTACATACAGTATTTTCTGATCGGTTACAGCATGATCCTATGATTTTACCCACCATATAATTTGTTTCTGCTTCATTGCAGCTTGGTACTCACTAACTGATAAATAATAAATAGCTAACTATAAGTCTCTTACAAAAAAAATTCTATGAAGTGTCTTGAATTTAATGAAATATTTACCTAAAACTTTGACCACCTAACAGTATAGGTTTTAGTTGTAAATCAGATTTTTTGCACTTGAGTTTTCCCTTCATGGTTCTGATTGCTTGGTAGCTTCTGTTAATTATTATTGAAGTTTGAAGCACCAACTAAAACAAAATTATAAACATTTTCTAAAATAAATTATACATCATGAAGATAATACTACTGTATGCAAGATTTTAATATTAGTAAGGCTACATCTACACTGGAGCTGTATTTCTCTCAATCTGATTCAATACTGACCGATTTCTGCTCCAATGCTGTCTAACATTAGAGCCTACATTAGTTTAGTAAACACCTAAACACCCATTGTGTCAGGTGTTACGGATAAGACTATGGAAACAAGTACAAGCATGGATCATTTCTCCAACACCTGTACACCACACACACTCCCTGAAAAACACCAAAGTGGTTTGGAGATCAAAGACCGAACATATATCTACGATAGAACAAGCTCACAGCAGCATCTCAAACTAGAGTGAGAACACTTTATTAAAGTTTCTGTCTGTGTGTGTATGTGTGTGTGTGCACATGTGTGTGTGTGTGCACATGTGTATGTGTGTGTATGACAGAGAGGTTCTATTATTTTAGTGTTGTGTGTGTGTGTGTGTTTTTTAATACTTACATTAGATTGACTATGTTGAGGAAATTAGTGTTGCCAGTATGTTAGACTGGGATACCGCGAGGGACACCAAAACCCTCTTAGTAGGAGCAGCTAGTCTGTCCATTACGAGCTGGACTTCTTGAGCAGTACTCAATACATGATCGCGAGTGTGACTCATGTTACAGTATGCTAAGTAGGTCTATGCAATATAGAAATTAAGTTTTTCTACTTAGCTCTTTTGCTTGAGAATTGAATGCACTAGATAATTTTTGTCATGCTTTAACTGTCAGAGTGAAAGACATTATTCAATATAACACACTGTTTATTTTAGTTGAGACATCTTTTGTTTAGTAACTGTGTATTAGAAATCGTATAATTAAAATGAACCAACCTCACAAACTGGCAAACACCAAAAAAGATATAATGTAACTTAGAGGTGTAATTTATATCAATAAAAGGATGCTTGATCTAAACATAAGCCATCAAATGAAGGTCTATTGACTTTTGTTATCATAAGACAGACAGTAAAACCTTATAAGATTTTTTGATTGATAAGTTATTTTACAATCATAAAATGTATTCTGATTAATAACAATTCGTATTGCAAGAGAAGTGTATTTCATATAAATAAATATAATAATTTATATTTCAATAAACCTTACTACATTCTTTTATTACAACCACACTAACTACTTCTCTCCCACTGACTACTTCTCTATCCCACTGACTACTACTCTCCCACTGACTACTTCTCTCCCACTGACTACTTCTTTCCCACTGACTACTTCTCTCCCACTGACTACTTCTCTCCCACTGACTACTTCTCTCCCACTGACTACTTCTCTCCCACTGACTACTTCTCTCCCACTGACTACTTCTCTCCCACTGACTACTTCTTTCCCACTGACTACTTCTCTCCCACTGACTACTTCTCTCCCACTGACTACTGCTCTCCCACTGACTACTTCTCTCCCACTGACTACTTCTCTCCCACTGACTACTTCTCTCCCACTGACTACTTCTTTCCCACTGACTACTTCTCTCCCACTAACTACTTCTCTCCCACTGACTACTTCTCTCCCACTAACTACTTCTCTCCCACTGACTACTTCTCTCCCACTGACTACTTCTCTCCCACCGACTACTTCTCTCCCACTAACTACTTCTCTCCCACTGACTACTTCTCTCCCATTGACTACTTCTCTCCCACTGACTACTTCTCTCCCGCTGACTACTTCTCTCCCATTAACTACTTCTCTCCCACTAACTACTTCTCTCCCACTGACTACTTCTCTCCCACTGACTACTTCTCTCCCACTGACTACCACACTGTATATTTTTTTCAAGATCTTTATTGAAAAACAATATTTATATTAAGGTTCATTCCATATTGTTTATCTACAAATTTACCATGCATCAATGAAAATATACTAGTGGTATCCATACAGTCGCTACAATAACAAACATTGTAAACCAGGGGTTCTCAACCTGGGGGGCACCCCCCCCCCCTGGGGGGGCGTGGAAGAACTTCAGGGGAGGTGTCAACAAATTTTTTAAAAAATTGAATTTGATGTTAGACACAAACACACAATCATTGAAATTTCTTTATAGCTTAATAGAGCTATAAAGCTCTATTTCTTTACTAATGTGAGCGTATGTCCAGGCGTGAGAAACTAGCTGTGACTCAGCATAACAGGGCTTTTGTTTATTAATAGCACGGCTGGGTATATTACTCTGCCACTCCTGTCCACCACAAGCGCTACTTGTCACACAGAATCCAGTTGTGCATTCGCCTCCGCCTGTGAATGTAGCTTTATTTTAATTATTATAGCGATTGTGTTGTTAATTGTCATCGCCATAACATTGACAACTATTGCGTGTTTTAGTGGTTAGTTGCTATTAAAATGATTAAATCAGTATCAAAGAAAAGACTCTACGGTGATGACTATATTAAATATGGGTTTACATTTATTGAAAAAAACTGTAGTCATTTACCTCAGTTCGTATTTGTCATGTAGTTCTGAGTAATGATGCAATGTGACCTGGACGTTTGGAATGCCATTTGACTACAAATCACGCTGCCCTGAAGGACAAACCTACTGAATTTTTCGTTTCTAGGAAAAGTTGCCTTAAGAGAATGAATCTTGATTCCAGTGGAAGTTTTCGAATGGAAATTGAAAAGGCCGTTGAGGCTTCTTACAAAATTGCCTTGTTGATAGCTAAAGACAAAAAACTCCACACAATCGGTGAGTCACTCATAAAACCTTGTTTGCTTACTGTTTGTAGTACTGTGCTCGGTGAAGACAGCTACAATAAAGTTGCCAAAATTTCTTTATCTAACGATACAGTCAAATGTAGAATTGATGATATGGCTATTGATTTGAAAAATCAACTGGTGCTAAAGCTAAAAAACTCCCCATTCTTTGCATTGCAGTGCGATAGAACAACAGACATTTCAAAACAAGCGCAGTTGTTGTTTTACTGTAGATATATAGATGAAAAGAAATTCCTTGAAGAAATACTGTTTTCAAAAAATCTTGAAACAACAACTAAAGCAGTAGATATATTTTCTTCTCTTCAAACATTTTTAGAAGCTAATGAACTTCCCCAGCAGAGAGTTATTGGAATATGTACTGATGGAGCTCAAGCGTTGACAGGTTGCCGATCAGGATTTATTGAATTGGCAAAAAAAACCTAAAATAATTGGATTCAATTGTATTATCCACAGACAAGCTTTGGCTTGCCAGACTCTTCCTGAATCACTTAACGCTGCTTTGAACTTAGCAGTTAAAGTAGTGAATCCCGTCAAATCCAGTGCCTTGAACACCAGACTGTTTCGAGTGTTGTGTCAAGAACTGAACAGTGATCAAGAAACACTTCTCTTTCACACCGAAGTTCATTGGTTGTCCAAAGGTAATATGCTTGCAAGATTGTTCAACTTGAAATCAGAAGTTGAAATCTTTTTGATGAGTTCAAGTGAAGAACTGTACAAGAAATTTACAGATTATAAATTTATCTTTTACCTGGCATATTTGTCAGACTTTTTCGAAACAATAAATCTTCTAAACCTAAAGCTACAAGGTCAGAAAAGTACTTTGAAGAACTATGATTCAATTAAGAGTTTTGCTGAGAAGATGGCTCTTTGGCAACGCCGCCTGCACATTTTGCAGCCGAACTTTTCTTCCTTTCCAAAATTAAACAAACTCCTCGATGATACCCAAAGTCTTCCAAAAGACCTAGTAAATGAAATGAAGGACCTAATATCTGAGCATTTGTTGTCTCTGAAGAACAAAATCGGAGCCTATTTCCCAGATATAAGCTCGGAAAACTGGGAATTCAAGTTAAAAAGAGACCCCTTTCAAATCAACATTGATATACTTCCTGATCACATTCAAGAACAAACAATTGACTTGCAATGTGATTCCAAAGCTGAATTGGATTTCCCAAACATGGATCTCGAAGATTTCTGGCTACTATATCTTCCTGTTTACCCAGAAGTAGCAATGAAGGCAGTCAAGTTGCTTGTACAATTTTCATCAACTTATCTATGCGAGACAGGATTTACAGCCCTGGCTAATATAAAATCTAAATATCAAGCCAGACTAGATGTGGAAAGTGACCTGCGGTGTTCTTTGTCAAAATTTCATCCAAACATACAAAAAATAGTTAACGAGAAACACTGCCAGCCCTCACACTAGCACTACAAAAGTAGCGAACATTTTTCTGGTTACATTATTGATATTTTGTTGTGATTTTTTCAATGATTTGTGTAAATAAAATTTTTATTTGAGCAAATATGATTTTATATTCCTTACCCTTAGTAGAGTATGTCTAGCCTAAGTTCAAAGTCATTTTACTCAAACATAAAATAAGTAAATTTATCATATATAAGTCTAAATTAACTTAATCCGTAAAGGGAGGCGTGACCTCACACCAAAGTGTTAAGGAGGGCTCAGAGCCTGAAAGGTTGAGAGCCCCTGTTGTAAACAATCTAAAAAAAATTAAAAGTTGATTTACAGTAACTTATGTACTATTATTATAAAATAAAATCCAAAATGGTATCCAAAACATACAGAATTGAAGTGGTTTACCAAATAGTAGTTATATTAGTATGAGAATACACCGTATACTAATGCAGTAAAACCTGTTTATAAACACTTTTTAGCTTTTTTTGCCTAAAATAATTTTACTAAGCAGCAACAACATTGAACTATAAAAGTATTTCATGTTTAAAAAACTATTTACTCCATGAAAAATCAAAATGTGATTATAAAATCAAAATTATATGTAAATCTGATTTTTTTTTTTTTTTTTGTATAAAATCACCAAGATTAACTCAATTGCTCCATATTACATCTGCTTTACTACAATTGTAATCAGGTGTCTCCTCCCTTTCAAATAGCCTATAATTGAGGCTAATTAAAAATTTGCCCAATATCTTAATGCTATCTATATAATTAGCCTGTCTGTTTATACTAGAGCAAAGAAAGGCTGATATTATCAAGCTCTTCTAAGAGTTATTGCTTGATTATCACTGCAATTAATTATTTTGAACAAATTTTCAGTCCTAACCATACATTTACTGACAGTTGCTTTTTAGACTAACAACCTTACTAATCCTCTTTGACTATGATAATAAAAGTATTATATAACCCTGAATATAAAACTTACCATCAACGTCAAATATTTCATCATAAAGTTTAAAAATCAGATAAGAACTACTGATGAAATATAATTATCAGATCTAAAAATTTCTTGTAATATCTATAAATATAGAAAGAAATATAAATTAAAAACATGTAATTATAATGATAAATAGATATTACTTCTAAAAAAACTCATACATTAGTGCTTTAAACTTTGGTAAAACGAAGTAACATGTGACTTACTATTGAAGAATCTTTTGAGCTGAGACATATACTGGTTTCCTTTAAATTCTCATCAGTTTAATCTTAGAACTTTTGATGTATATTACATACATCTCCTTGATACACATAGAGATAAGATATGGAGAATGTGTTTATTGCTGTCCCAAAAGATGTGGTGCTGTAACTACTGAAGTTATGACAAATTAATTTAAATTACCAGACTCTGTGCATTGCCTGCTATGCACAAATAATAAATTCGAAATTTTGATAAATTCAATAAAAACGAATGATAAATTCGTGTATATTAGTTTTATTTGACAGTTAGTACCTAAAGTTTATGCTAACGTCATAATAAGCAATTGAAAGCTGCCTTCTATTCATGTTCCTTTTTTATTTATTTGTTTACAAACCAACAGTTCTATGTTGTTCATTAATTTAAGAATGTGAGCACTGTTGATCTAATAAAATTTGAGAGTTTCATTTTGACTAATGAAATGTTAGGTAATTATTTAGATTTAACTATTTAGTCATTGCTTTCGAAGAGTGATACCTTCGTGACATAACATGATATCTATTCTTACCTTACATATGTAGATTTGCCTGGTTACATGTTGCATAAAATTACCAGTAATTATTCCGACGTGCGACTACCGCTATTTTCGTGAATGTTTTTTACTTTTCTTATGTATTTTTACGTCCTAGACACGAATCCGACATTATTTTTTGTCGCTGACGCCGTTTTTTTAAAATATACTTAAAAAACATAACCTAAACTAACCTTTATTGACATACGACTATTTTCGTGAATTTGTTTTTACTTTTCTTATGTATTTTCACGTTTTTACATATGTACGTTCCCTACATTTCTATGTATTTTTGTGAAAGTTACTTTATTTCACATTTTAAATGTTAGATTGTAATGACATGTAGGCCTATAGCGTGAACCGAGCGCGCAGTTGCTACAGCGCACTGCACTACGTCTAGATCTGTAATTTTATACATTACAGTACTATATACCTACAACATTACTATATAGCCTACCTACATTAAAATATACCCACAAAGTATTCAGTCAGGTTAGATTTGGTAATAATTTTATTCAGAATTACTATCTATTTTTATTAAATTATAACCAAATCTATCCTGACTTGATACTTTATAGGTATATTTTAATGTAGGTAGGCTATATAGTAATGTTGTATAAAACTATAACCAAATCTATCCTGACTGATTACTTTGTATGTATATTTCAATATAGGTATATAGTAAAATTGAATATAATTATAACCAAATCTATCATGACTGGATACTTCGTAGATAGTCATTCGTAGGTAATTCACGAAAATAGCGGTAGTCGCACGTCGGAATAGCTGTAGTAGCACGTCTGAACTTACGTCAATAAAGGTTATGTTTTTTAAGTATAATTTTAAAAAAACGGCGTCAGCGACAATTATTAATGTTGGATTCGTGTTTAGGGCGTAAAATTACATAAGAAAAGTAAAAAAAAATTCACGAAAATAGCGGTAATCGCACGTCGAATAGCGGTAGTAGCACGTCTTAACTTACGTCAATAAAGGTTATGTTTTTTAAGTATATTTTTAAAAAACGGCGTCAGCGACAACTATTAATGTTGGATTCGTGTTTAGGACGTAAAAATACATAGGAAAAGTTTAAAAAATTCACGAAAATAGCGGTAGTCGCACATCGGAATAATTACCAAATCTATCCTGGCTGGATACTTCATAGGTATATTTTAATATAAGTATATAGTAATGTTGTAAAACAATTACAACCAAATCTATCCTAACTGGATACTTTATAGCTACATAGTAATGTTGTGTAATTATTAAAATCAGCGACTACCACTCCGATCGGTGAAATTTGTTTTCCAGATCAAATTGACCTTGCTGAACACGAATCTTAAGGTTTTTTTTACTGCAAACACATTTTTAAAAATAATAAATAACCTAACCTAACCTGACTTTGGTGTTTACTAACCCTGTGATCGGTGAATTTTTTTTTCCTGATAGATTTGACTTTGCTGGACAAGAATCTGAAGTTATTTTAAATGGCAAACACATATTAACCTAAGAAAACCAGGTCAGGTCAGATTAGGTTAGGTTATTTTTTTAAATGTGTTTGCAGTAAAAAAACCTTCAGATTCATGTTCAGCAAGGTCAAACTGATCAGGAAAACAAAATTTCGCCGATCGGAGCGGTAGTCGCTGATCTTAATAATTACCTAATGTTGTATATGTAGTAAGGTGCACCTTTGCTACTTCACATAAAAAAAAACTAGTCTCAACTGAAATTCGATAAAAAAATAACCTTCCATGTCCAAAAACAAAATTCTTCTGGATGTAGATTCAGGATATGTTTTTCAGTGATTTTATACACATTGCATTAAGTGAGCTAAATTCAAATATTAACTTTTTTTCTGCTTGTGAATACAATATTTTATTATATTGTAAAATGTGTAATGAGTCACATACATGGGGATAGCGGACAAATATAGTAATTTGTACTGCCTTTCATTTAATTCTTTCTACTAACGACTTTCCTTTACTATAAAACCATTTCTGGTTTAATCTATCTGTTAAATATGTAAATACGTTTTTACTTACATGTGTTATCCTTAAATAGTTTTCCAGAATGTAACTTACTAAAGTTCACAATAACAGTGATGATAATGTCTTGTGTTAATAAACTACTCAAGACATAATAAAGAGCAAAATATAGATAGTGGAAGTTCTGGCTTCAACCTCATTATTCCACCATTACCGGATAAATTATACGATAAAACGTTCCAAATATCTCTTTTAAAATGTTTAGGACAGCGCGTAAAAGACAAAGAGGCCAGTACCTCAGATCAAAAGCCACTGATGCTAAAGATTAGCAGATTCCTTGCGTAGGTTACTAAGTTTATGCATTCATTTCTATTAATTATATTTCCTACAACCTAAAAAATAGTTGATGGTAAATTGTATTCCACTTTTCTACAACAAATTTAAAACCATTGAAAAACATAACATTATAAATAATTATTCACTAAATTATAATAGGTAATTTTAATCAATAAATTTCTTGAAAACTGTACATTTCAACTACATAGTAATCATTTTCAGAAGTACTGAGTACTTATATTTCTTTTTATTTTCTTATATTGTAGCTTATTTTTTTTATTATTAAGGATGTCCGTTTCAAAAATGTACACGTTTATATTAAACACCTTTCCGTCGACATCTCATCATAGAATATAATAATGCGTGACTATAAAAATTGCGCTTTCTGGACTAGCATAATTACAGTTCTAATGACTTAAACCGGTTATGAATAAATAAAATGTCTATACAAATACACGAATCACTACAATTTTATTATTAAACCTGGTTTTTTGAGATTAGTACAACAAAAGCATACTACATTTTGTTTAGACCGGTTCTAAATCGGCAAAGGTTTTTTTTGTTTATTGAAATTTTGGCATAAATGATTAAAGGCCAAGATATAAATATTTGTCTCTTCCATATTACTATAAATTTTGTAACGTAAAAATTGACAAAACATTATACTGGATACACCAGTGAGACTGAATCACTTCACACGGATTAGTCACAACTCAAACTTTATGTTTCAAACTTCAGACTGGAAGAAGCTTCCGTAGTTAACTATTGTTGGCAGAAACCTGAATTTTATATACATTGAAGCTTAGGTGATATATTTAGTCTACGTATTTAAGGCCAAAAATATTTTACAATGTAAAGTAATGGTTACAAAACTGTAAAGCAATTTTTAATTAAAGTACAATTTCTTCAGGCTAATAAATAATTATACAAACTTCGTAGTTGTAGTATTGTACTAATATAGTGTTAGTTCTAGTTATACTTTTAAAGGTTTTTTTACTATATAATTCGTCTCAGTAGTACTATTTATAGGTTAGGGTCGGTTGTCATTAACTTCTGAACCCTTTTTCAAATTATCATAAAGTAAAATTATAGGCCTATATATACAATTCCAAATTTGGTAATGCTCGATAAGGACTGTATCAATTTTTGTTTGTTCATAAAGCATATTCTAAACAAGCAAAAAGTGGCATTTTGTAGAACTGGGGTATTTATTTCCCATGTCCAAGTGTACGATTTTAGTGAAAAAAGTTATACTGGCCGACGCAGAAAATCAGAGATACGAAAATAATAACACAAACTCTCGCTCAGGTAAATAAATACCATTTTATTAAATTAAAGTTGGGTAAAAGAGTCTACTGCAGAGAAGTAACAAGTACTATGTATACATAAATTTAAATATACATATAGCCTAATTAGACATCTACTTTTGCGGAGTAATACTTTTTGCCAGTGACGTCATGTGATTTCTATTCTAGTCTTGCATGCATACATTTGGTTAAACGTATAAAATCTATCCTGCCTAGATTCTTCATAGGTATATAAAATTAACCTTCTGTAGCAATAACAAACAATAATTATCAATATAACTTCAGGACTTGTTTTTATTTATTTTACATGCATTCTATTAGGGGTGGGCAATGTGGGGTTTTACTAGCACGTTTGGGGGGAATAACAATTGTCCAAAATTGTTAATTTTTGGGCCATGAGCGAGAATTTTTTTCGTATCCCTGATGACTTTCTGCTCTGGCCGGTATAATTTTTTTTGCTAAAATTGTACACAAAGGCAAGGGAAATAAATACCAAAACTTGCAGTTTTTGTGTTGTACATCTTGAGTTTTTCTATAATTAAATTAGCAAAAACTTTGGTATTAAATTAGCAAAAAAAAACATTACTTCCTGGTATTTTTCAGCAAATGCATTCCGCAATAGGTCAGCGGATTATTCAATGTTGTTAGTCACAGACAAAACTCCTGCTCAGGTGTGAGTCTGTGGGGGATTGGTGTTCTGTGATGTGTTATTGTTCATAGAGTAGTTGTTGATTAAGTGTTCAAATATATTATTTGATTGTGAGTGTGTTTTGTCATTTAGAATGTTGTGAATAGTATTTGTGGTGTTTGTATATCTCGTAGTTTCTGTTGTGTTTAGTTTTGTTGCTTTTTTGAGGTAGTGTAGAATTTTTAGATTGGTGTCAATGTTGGTGTGTGAATGTAGTTAGTTTTGTTTCACACACAGTTCCACACATCACCATTGTAATCTTAAAGAAGCCATCTATTTTCTTGTAACCATTATAATATTAAAATAGTAATTTGAAGTATAAATACTGTTGTTAATATTTTATAGTATTTTTATTTTAACATAATAAAAATGTTAATTCAATTTTTAAATGTTGTAGAAGAAGAGAATATAATCCACTCTACATGTAAATGTAAGCATTTATGGAATCCTAGTGTTGGTCATGGATGAAATTTGCGTATAATAATTAATAATCTTTTTCACCAACATAAAAATGGACTCAAAAGTAAGTTTGATTTATAATGTTATAATAATAATGTAAGCTATTAAAAGCTTTATCTGAAGTTATATAAAAATGTCATTATAGTGGCACTTCTCAATTTTAAACATTAAAATTATAATAATTAATAAAATATACAAAGTAATAATTATATAATACAAAAATAATATTATACTTAGTTATATAACAAATCATCTTTTGTTTTATCCAAATATTATTACCATTCTACTTGAATTATTTTAAAAGCTATTTCACTAGTCTAAATGTTTTCTAAAATACCCTTCTTACTTTTTGCAATACTTCACTACTAAAAATATATACTTGACCTTGAAGGCTTTATTATAATTAAAGACTTTAACCTTTAACTAACATTTTTTGTGATACAACTATATCTTATGTGTTTGGCATGGAAGATTTTTTCATCTGTAAAATTATTATTGATAAATGTTTGTTTATGGGTCTTAATATACTTTACTTAATGTACTTCTATTCATAACTATATTTTAGTGTTAGTAAGAACAATAAATTTATAATTTATTTAAAATTTACTAAGAAATTAACAATTTTAAAATATTTTTTCTCCGTCTGAAGGATCTTTTTATTTTCAACTTCTTTGCCATAAAATTAAGTACAAAAACCACATATAGGTTGTTCACAGCTGTTAGTTCCATCTGGGAACATTTTCAACAAAGGAGTGAAGGATCAACTCCATTGATTTCAGATGAACGATCCTGGCTGGAGGAACCAAAAATATGTACCATAATCGGCCCCTTAGAACCAGAAAATGGGCGATATTGAAAGTACTTTAGGCTGGAAGCTAATTTGTTGAGCACTAGAGCAATTTTAAGTAAATTAGACATGGATTAATCAGGCAGTGTATTGTGAAATGCATAGAGACTGTAACAAAATAAAATAATGTCTATGCACTAATTCTTAGAGATTAATATACTAAGAAATGTGTTAACATGAGACATGAAAAGATACAAATTAGAAGATCACCAGTCGATTGTAGTTCATTGCAAAATAAATAAAGACTATGAAGTACTTACAGTAGTCTGGTGCACTGCATTGCTCACATTGTTCTTGTTGCAGTCACATAATTCATTTTAGGTTTTAGAAAAGAAAAGAGGATTTTTCTCTGATTATGATTTTTGATTGTCCATTAAACATAAAGAATGGTGTTATAACAGTACGTAATCATATAACATTTAGAATGCAGTGATAAATTATATAACAGCATTTTAAGTCACAAACAATGAGAAATAATCTGATGTTGACAATCAAAAACCAACACTAGAGACATGCAGCTGTTACCAATTTTAAGTCTTAAGAATTTTCTGGAATTGATACAATTTGACCAACATTTTCACATGGCTGGAACCGTTCACATGTAAAGATTTCTAGTATTCCAGTAAATACAGAATATAAAATATACAGATATTAGGTTGAAAATAAAAGAAAGTATCTTTTAATTTGATATATTTTATGGGATATATAGGCGGAGTGATATTAGGAAATATGTGAAAACTACAAAAATGTTCTTTTCTTAATATTGTTATAAAACTGTAATCTGCTTACCTTTATTAAGTTCTGGAATAGAATCTAAAATGAATCAATTAATAATCTGAAAATGATTACAAAATATATTCAAAGATAAAGTCTTTTAGAGTGATGCAAATCCTGCAATATTAATAAAATAAAAAAAGAGGAAATTAAAAAGTCATGGAAAATAACGCTCCTGTTTAACTCACTCAGATATAATGGATTGTGACACTTGCTAGATGTATTATTCAATTTGTATAAAATTTTACTTTTTTAGTTGCTTGATGTAATCATTTTGTATTCACTGATTAAACTAATTTTAAAAATACTTAACTAAGTGAACACCCAACACACACAGACTGACATACACACTAATTTAAATGTTCTACACACATTGAAACAAAGTAAAAAACTAAAAACCTTAGAAAAATATGAAATCTACAAACACTACACAACACATAAAGAAAACATTAAATTATCACACACACTTTAAAGCCAACAGCCTTTTCTATTATATGTCACACAACTATAACAACCCATCCCATTCCACAGTCATAAATCCATTCCTGTTAGAGCCTTTACACCTAACAGATGCTGCCAGTAGAGGGTTATCTTTGTAAAAGGAACAAATGTTTTGAAACGTGTCAGCAAGTAAGCAATTACGTATTCACTTAGTTAAGTATTTTTTAAATTAGTTTACTTTTTTGTCATATAGCAATATAATCTTTACATAAAACACTTAAATAGATATTAGTATGTTACACTTGCCTAAAGAAGCACATTTTGATTATTGAGGATGGCACCTAAGAGAGATGTGCTTCATTGTTAAATTGTTGGGTCCGGGAATCTTCGTTGTTACAGCCGGTATGTCGTGCTAAGTGATGTCGTTATATACGATGCCCAGTGTATATATGCTAAGGGTTAATATTTGGATTCATTACACTTCCCAATGTTAATGTGATGTATTTGTTTACATGCTCCTGTTAATCTATAAAGTTATTAACCTGCTTCTGTATAACTGAGACTTTAGAATATTATAATTATAGGAATGGGGAGGAGGCATGTCACAGCCAGTGTCTACAGCAATGGACAACTTGACAGCAGCCTTAAAGAGTAATATTATACCTAATCAAGAATATTTACTTCAGGGCAGTGTTATAGATTCTGCTGTAGAAGTACTTCTTCATAGGCTACGAGGACTTTGTGATAATGTGGACTCAGGTCCTGAAACATTTACTGATCATGAAATGTGTTTTAGTATCAGTGAGTAAATTTTTAAAATTTAATTTTGTTCACTTTAATGTACTCTTTAAATTTCTTTTGAGCGTTTTTTAGTACATTTTCTTGTCATTTGTAGCTCTGCCTATTTTTCTTGTAACATTGTCTACAATCTTAATATAATGATTTTCGAATGTATTTTAAACATATTGAATAGTAAAAGTTTTTTATTAAGTAAACACTAATATTTTTATGAATTAATCACTTTACATTAGTTTATAACTATCTCAACTTTAAATTTTGTAAATTTATAAAAACTTATTGAGACACAACGTTTTCAATCGCTATATGGCAAACTTTATCAGTGTCTTCTGCTTGAAGTTGTTAGGTTAAGCAGTGACGGTTTTAAAGGTAGATTTTCGATAGTATCAAAGAGTATGTTTGATTTGTATTGGGTTTGTTTGTTTAATATGTTTGTACTTTGTGTGTTTGTAAATTTCATATTGTTCTATTGTGTTAAGATGTGGTCCTTTTTTGTTGATGTGTAAGATTTCTAGGTTATGGTAAATGTCTGTGTATTTGTATCCTGTGTCTTTTATGTGTTTGTAAAATGCTGGGTTGGTGTTCTGTTTGTGTTTCTCAACTCTTTGTTTGAAGCTGCGACCTGCTTGCCCAATGTAGAATTTGTTGGAGTTTAATTTGTATATGCTTGGTGCTTGTAGCTTATCGTTGTTGTTGGTGTAATGTTGTATTATATGCTTGGTGCTTGTAGTTTATCTTTGTTGTTGGTGTCATGTTGTATTTTGTATTGTAACTTGCTATTAGTTTTGTATGCTATTTTGTATCCTGTTTTTTAAGATTTGTGGGCTACTTTATTTGATGTTCTGTTTATGTATTTGTTTTCCCTCTCTATAGAGTTGATTTTAGTGTTTTTTTGTATATTGTGCCATTTTTTGTCTATTATTGTGGTGCTGTATGCTAAATATTTAATGATGACTAGTTCTTTGTGTTTTCTGTGGTCATTGGAACTTCTTTAAGTCTATGGAGCATTGATCTGAATGCAGCGTGTTTGTGTTGGATAGGGTGGTTTAAGATTTTGTGGATAAGTGTGTCTGTTGTTGTTGGTTTCCTATAAATGTTGAAGCTGAGTTTTTATGTGTGGCTTTTTGTTATGGTGAGGTCAAGGAAGTTTAGAGATCGGTTGGTTTCAGTCTCTGAGGTGAACTGGAGTTTTGGGTGTATTTTATTAGTGTATGGGAGGAGTTTTTCGCATTGTCGGGTGTTGCTTCTGTATAATGTTCTGATATCATCGATGTATCTGTGCCAGTAAATGATTTTGTGTGTGTGTGTATTGTTTGTGAGTATCTTGGTCTTTTCTATGTGTTGTAGGAAAATTAGGACACAGCTGATAGGACTTCCAATGGGTAGGCCATCTGGTTGTGAATAGAAGTTTGAGTTGTGGGTGAAATAGTTTTGTTTGATGATGGTTTAGAGGATGTTTAGGATTTCAGTGACATGGGTTTTTGGTATGTTGTTCTGTATTAATTGGGTCTTAAGAATATTGAGGGTTTCAGATACAGGTATGTTGGTGTACGTTTTTGTTATATCAAGTGATAGTAGTGTTGAATTGTGTGGTATGTTTGTCTTTTATTTTATTTATGAGGTTTGTTCTTTTTTTATGTGTGTGTTTGTGTTCAAGTTAATAAATAAAATTCAAGAATTTTTCTGAAGTTATGTAGGTTTTTGGCCATAGTGTTCATTGTTTAGAATTCTTTAAACATTTTTTAATGTATATTAAATAACCAGGAAATATTTAATAAGTAATATAATTTATTCATAGTTGTCTATATAAAGTCCTTTACTACAAATGTCTTCATTATTATATGTAAAATAGTTATGTCTTTAAAAATATGTCCATCAAGTATAGCTTAGAATGGTTTAACAGTTAGTAAAATTGTTTTTTCTATAGGAACAGGTGCTCCAAATATGCAGCCATTGTTGTTGCGAGTGCGTAGGGCTATGGACTACCAGGATATGCCCTGGCAACTACGATACATTGGGCAACCAGAGCTTGGAACAGGTGGCTGTTGTTCATATTTATATTAACCAATAATCTATTATTAAAAGGCATTAGTTTTTTTTGCAAGAAATTTTGATGATGACTGAAATTTTTATTTTCAAGACAGCTTATTAAATTCACAGCAATTATTGACTTTTAGAATTGGAACAAAAAGCAGTAAATATTCTCACAAGCTGTATTACCTTTAAAAATTGCATTTGTTTACAGTTTATTGTCAGAGGTTTCTAAGAAAATATGCATAACTTACAAGAACTTTACAAACATTACCGATGGTTTTTCTGCGCTAACAGTTATTAATTAAAAAAGCACAAAATATTTTCTACTTTAACTACATATTATTGTAGTGAGCTATTGTGAAATATGATCACTAAAATTAAAAAAGAAACATATAGTAATGAAAATAAAGTGATCCATCTGAGAGGGAGACAAAATTATATTATATAATAACTGTTATAATACCATACAAATTATTTCTCTCCTAAGAAATTGTATAGTTTTTTATGTTAATCTTGTTAACAAGTTTTCAAATTTTTTGTCTGTTGTGGACTTTTTGTCAGTTATTGATACAGTACTTAATATAAACATGTTTTGCACTTTAAAAGTGTTGTGCAATTTCATCTTTTAATACTGTAAAGAACTAAATTTTGTTTTTTTTTCTCTAACTTATCTTTTACAAAAATAAATTTAGGGCTATGGGTAAATTTAACAACAAATTTTAAAGTTAAAAAATATGTCTGTAAGAAAATATGTCTATGTCTGTAAGAAAATATCATATATTTAATTGAATTATTTCATATTTTTAATTCCCTAATACTTATTTTCAGGGGACAAATCACGGCCTACTATAGTTCGCAGTAGTATAGATATTGGTACAAGTGATACCGTTGTTGAGTTCCTTACGGAGTTGGGATGCAGAATCGACTTTGAATATAGTGTTCGTGGATTTATGTTCCGGAAAGGCAGGATGAAGGTCACAGTGTCCAAGATTTTCAAAGTGCCAGTATGTATTTGATATTTTCTCAAGTTGGGCATTATTTCACTAAATAAAATGCACTGTCACTTCATTTGTTGGAGATTAAAAAATAGAAGGGTTTTTTACTGTGATTGATTAGAAAAAAATTATCAAAATGTAAAGTTTTAATAAACCCATCCAAGTAGTAAAATCAATTCACCAACTACTTTTTTGTAACATCATTGTTAATGTTAGATTGGTAAATGGATTCGTTCCATTTGGTAACCTTTCATACTTCGACTGTGGTGCAGGATCATTTATGCTTCCTTTGTGGCAGAAACATACCCTGTATTATGGGAATCCCTGGCATTCTATCATCAATTTATTGTGACATTTTATCAGCATACTACATAAATATATTTCTCATAATTATAAAAACAAATTTTGATTTGAAATTATAATAATTGGAATTGATAAGGGAAACCAAAAAATATAAGTAGAATTTTTTATTTGCGTAAGCAAAAATAAATTTTTTAAATGTTCCCAGTATTATATGAATTAATAAATATGAAAAAAAATTAACTAGAATGCCCATAAGTCATAGATAATAAGAAACCATTTTTAATCATTCATTAAAAAAAAACACACAAATAAACTCAGTAATAATAGGACAAATCTAGGTTCTTTCCATAAGCAGGTTGCTATCCTCACCTATTACAAAGCCCTTATCGATGTCAACCATTTTGTACAGGTTGCTACAAATTATGTCAACATTTGTTACGACCTTCAAAGAGTTATGTCCATAAAATGTCACTGATATATAAGTTTACCTTACACATCCTTACAAAATGAATCAGACAAAATTTTCTTCTTCAGTTTTGTCAACTACTATAACATTTACATACACATGGGTAAATATGGGCATTATAATCACCCACCAATAGAAATTCATCAAATATAACTCATTCATTCACCACTTTTCACCCTGCAACTGTGTGCTAGATAGAGGGTACATGAAGTGGTAAGCAAGTACCCTGGAATCTTTCATTCTTTACTGCGGGTTTCTTTATGTTAAATTAATGGCAACAAATAGTAATTAATTAATTTTGAATTACTAATTCCACCGGGTTTATTTTTCTAGATCTTAGTAAATTTGTTTTGAAGTATTGGTGATATTATGATGTTATTTGTTGAATTACTTTGTTGAAATAATTTTTAGTTCTTTAATTTGTAATATCCTCAAAAACAAGAGTTCTAGATACAGTAGCTAAATGGAATATTAATATTTTCATCACGAACTTTGGTTAGTTCTATTCGCAGTGAATTGTTACTACTATTATTATTTATAAAATTCAAATGAATTCATAACTTTTACATTAGTTTAATACTGTACGAACTCTATTTTTTTGTAAATTTGTAAAAACTTACTGAGACAACGTTTTCAATCGCTTATGTCAATCTTCATCAGTGTCTAGGTGTTCCACTTGGAGTTGTTGTTAGGTTAAGCGGTGACAGTTTTAAAGGCAGATTTTCGATGTGTCAAAGAGTGTATGTGATTTGTATTGCGTTCGTTCATTTAATATTTTTATGTTTTGTGTGTTTGTAAATTTTATACTGTTCTAGTGTGCTAAGATGTGGTCCTTTTTTGTTACACTGTAAGATGTCTAGGTTATAGTTAATGTCTGTGTATGTGTGCCCTGTTTTATTTAGGTGATTGGGGGATACTGAATTGGTGTTGTGTTTCATTGCTTGTAAATCACTTTAAATCTTTGGTGGAAGTTGCGACCTGTTTGCCCTATGTAGAATTTGTTGCAGTTTGTACAGTTTAATTTATATATGCCTGGTGCTTGGAGTTTATCTTTGTTGTTGGTGTTGTGTTATATTTTGCTTTGCAGTTTGTTATTAGTTTTAAATGGTATTTTGTGCCCCGTTTTTTGGAATTTTTGAGCTATTTTATTTGATGTTCTGTTTATGTACGGTATTATTATAGATTTGTTTTCCCTCCCTGTAGTGTTGTTGGTATTTCTTTATATGTTCAAATGAATAATAAAGAGAAAAGTGAAGCCACTTTTGCTATTCAATTTGAGTATTCCATAATTCTATTGACAGTTGAATTATTACGAGTTTTAGAAGAAAAGGATAAATATTTTAGATTCTCTTTTTCCTAAGGATACCAATTACAGAGGAACCATAGTGAAAATGTTTATACAATTAGTTAGAGATGGGGCGATACCTAAAATTTTCGATTCCGATTATGATTTTAATTCTCAAATTTTTCTTTCAATTCTCGATTCCTTCAAGTTATATAGGCTTATTTAAAATTACAAATATAAACTTCAGTTCACAATTACAATATAACTTAATAAGCATTTCAGTTTGTATAACTGGAGAAATTGGAACTATCTTTTCTTTTTTCTTTCAACATGTATGAAGTGGTGGCAGCCAGAGACGGGGAAGGAGGGAGTGTGTGTGGGGAGACCGCCTGAGTAAGAGTGAGACAGACAGACCGGGAATGCTTCAGTTCGTCTTTGTTTTTGCGTCATAAGTAATAATAATACAAATATTCGTAAAGCTAGTCGTCCATTGGGACTGGAAAGCTGCGAACTGCGAAGCGACAAAATCTTGCGAAAACCCTTTGTCCGAAATCGGTCGAATGCCATCGTCCGAATGCGTAGACTAGATGGCTCTTCGGAACGTTTTCTATGATGGTTCTGATGACGAATTAGCGTTGGAATTATCACCTTTGATTTATTATAGACGAAGGCGGGAAATGTGGGTGAATCAAATTTTCGTAAAAAGAGAAGAGTTGGGGAATTTTCTCACTTGTGGCGTGACCTTCAAATCGATGATAATCTCCACTTCTATTTTCTAATGACAAAGGACACTTTTCAATACATCTACTCGAAACTCGAAAAATTCAGTAATTTTCGTGCGGCGATCTCTCCACAAGAACGGCTGGCTGTTACATTAAGATAAGTGGAGAAAAAAGCAAAAAACACTAAACTTTTTTAATTTTTTTACCCTTGTATTTTTTTTATAATTTCTCACTAAGCAAGGGTAGTTAAGTAATAACGATACTACTGTGTACGAACAAACGAATTACAAAAAATGTAAGTACTTGTTTATTGATTTAAATGAAGGTCCCACTAGGATCAAAATCGTGAAAATAGGAAGACGCGTTGTACTGGCTCCCGGAGGAATCATCAGAAGAATAATTTGGCGTAGAATGTGTGTAAGTTTTCGGAGATTGATGCAATTTATTCCTCACAACGTCCATAATCTTTTTGGGCAGGAACAGTTTTCTTGCTTCAGGATTATCATGGACATGAGGCAATAAACTCATGAGGAACTGATAGTCTTCATCTTGAGTGCGAACTGTTTTTTTTTCCTAGTATTTTACTTTTTTTTCAATTTTGAGTAGTTTTTCATCAAACTTTGACAGCTTGTTTTTTTACCTTATTATCTTTTTGGGTGGGCTTTTAAACATTTTCGTGGCACTTGAGCTGGTGGATGCTTGTTGCTGACTATCAATATTCTCACTTGTAGGTACAAGTAGATCTGCATGGCCTAGATCATGACAACTCTTCGCACTTATTCATCCGAAAAATCCCAGCCGAACGGGATCGCTTTGGACTTCGCACCTATATGCACAAAAACTGACGAATGACGCAGGCCCAGTGGACTCGGTCCCGCACCTAGTCACGTGTTTGGATCGTTTCGTTCTTGATCGTTTTCAGTCGAATTCTGACGAACTGATTTCGCAACTTTTCGCAGATTTCCGCTCCCAGTGGACGAAAGGCCTAATTTAAAATAGGCATTTGCTTTAATAGTTCAATTCATTCAAAGTAATAATACTTGAATAAGACATAGCTTACATTTAATTTCCTGTAAATTACCCAACATATGTATTTTAATAGTTAAAAAACAAGAATCGGAATCGGCACTTTAATCAATGGAGAATCGAGTATAGACGATTCCTCAATACCAATAGAATCGAAATCAGCCCATTCCTACAATTAACAAATCTATACACTGTATTCACTAAGAAAGCTAAAACCAGAAATACATTTTAGTAAGATGGTGACCATCTTGAGCAAATTTCCTGAAGTTAGATACTTCTGAAAATGGTTTACAATGTAACAAAAATGAAAATTATTTTCTAGTTTACTCAATAAATAAATAAATTATACATATGTATTAATTATATATCAGTGTTAAATATGATGATTGAAGTCACATGTTTTAATTTTAATTAAACATTGTTACCACTGGAATTAATTATTTATTTATACCTGTTTCTATATAGATGGGTCAGGCAAAACCGACAGATGGTTTAGAACCGATCTCACAGTCCTACTTAGTGGAATTAAGTGTTCTTGCACCCACTGGTCAAGACGCTATAGCCGAAGACATGCGTCTATTTGCAGAACAGCTTCGCCCTCTAGTTCAACTCGAAAAAGTTGATTATAAACGCCTCCCAATACCTGGGTTAGGTCCTTAATCCGATTAAATGATAGTATAAACTAAATAAGAATGTAAATATATATTATATAATATCTTCAATGTTTTGTCATAATTTTAATAAAACTTCTTTTTTTACAATATGTTAAATATTTAGGTTATGAAATGTTTATTTGTTAAATTAAATAGATTTGTTGTATTAAATAAACTTTTTGATCCTAAGAAAAGCCTTTGAAACATCACCTTTTTATGCTTCCCATTACCCATAACATATTTACTTGTTGAGTTTTTGTAAAACATATATTTAATGACATTCTTCAAAGGTAATGGGTTTTAAAATTTCCTCACTTAATAACATTTTCATGGGTCAGAACAAATAGAAATATAGATAGACCTAATGTGACATGTTGGCAACTTTGAAAACTCTGTGTATATATTAACTTTTTAAAGGGAAACTTTTTAATTGACATAATTTATTTATATATGATATAAAACATTTTTTGTTGTAAGTTTATTAATGGCAGTATGCTTATAGAGGAGAAGGGAATTTATTTAGAAGTATTTATTGGTGCAATCAATGAGATATAATAGAGGAAGACTTATATATAATATTTACAAACATCTGTGATTAGTTTTAAAATTAAATTGAGTAATTTAATCATGATAAAATTGGATTTGTAATATCAGAATTGAAAGAACAAGAACTAAACACATGGGATGATGTTTTTAAGTACAATTTAATACTAAAGGTAATTACTTATAGTTTGAAGTTGCTTGATGTAATCGTCTTGAATTCACTGATTAAACTAATTTTCAAAATACTTAACTAAGTGAATACGTAATTGCTTACTTGCTAACGCGTTTCAAAACATTCGTTCCTTTTATGAAGCTAACCCTCTACTGGCGGCATCGGTTGTTTGTAAAGGTTCTAACAGGAATGAATTTATGACTGTGGAGTGGGGTGGGTAGTTTGGTTGTGTGTCATATAATAGAAAAGGCTGTTGGCTTCAAAGTGTGTGCGATCATTTAATACGTTTATCTTTATCTGTTGCATAGTGTTTGTAGATTTCATATTCGCCTAAGGAGTCGTTCTAAGTCATAAATCCATTCCTGTTAGAGCCTTTACACACAACCGATGCCGCCAGTAGAGGATTAGCTTCATAAAAAGAACGAATGTTTTGAAATGCGTCAGCAAGTAAGCAAATACATATTCACTTAGTTAAGTATTTTTTAAATTAACTTATAGTTTGTTGATAAGTTAATGTGTAAATAAGCCATCAAGTCCAGTTACAATACTTTCAAGAAATTTTTTTAAAAAATGTTTATTGTCTTGAATTGATGTCATTTTCACATAAAATTTATTATAACAACTATAACACAGAAACATTTAATAAAACAACTTTAACTATTGATTAGTCATTTATTGATTTAGACAAATTTAAAATATTACATTTAACAACAAATCATAACATAGTTTACAAAAAAAGATTAATAATTTTTTTATAAAAGAATTGTATGCAACAATTCCTAAGGCTTTACTTATAATTATTTCCACAGATGGGTCATTATATAAGCTGATTCAAATGTTTTCACATATTTCCTGTTAATCTATTAATTCAAGTGGTTTGCTACTTCAAATGTGTGGCTTTTAACAAGTGATAATCATTGCAACAACTGGCACCTACTAAACCTCAGAAACTTGACACTAAAACTGCAACAGAAATTTTGGCCTATTTAGAGAAGAGGCCATCTTTAACAGTTATTGAGATTGCTATAGGTTACTTGTCTCTACCAGCGATAATCCATTTCAGAACATCATATGGAAGAAACAGAACCTGCTGGAATCCAGTACCTGTATAATATTTAGTGTCGAAGTACTGTTGGCTCAGCATCCTTTTTCCTACTACGAATTTCACTAGGGCAATTCAGAAAAGCAGGCGTATATTTGGTAAAGTTCTATAAAAATGATAAACCCAACCATTGTGTTGTGAAGGGAAACTATCCGATCCCCAGTAACCTAGGTCCATATTCGGCAAAGTAAGCTAACAGCAGCATCCCAGATCAGAGTTTGTCAAGCTTTGATCCTGTTAGCACTCCCAACGAGCAATGGTTATAATCAGTCAAAAAAAGAGATGTTAGTGTACATATGTATGAAAATTGTATTGTAATTTATTTGTATATAGAACGAGTGGTGTACTGTTAGACTAGGGTACCACGAGGGACACCAAATCCTTCTTAGTAGGAGCAGCTAGTCTGTGCACCCCATGCGGTAGGATATTGTGGAAGTGAGTGTTGTCAGTGGTGTAGTGCTGGACTAGGGTACCATGAGGGACGCCAAACCACTCATAATAGCTGCAGTTAGTGTATGCACCTCCCCTGTGGTAGGGTAATGCGGAAGTGAGTGTTGTCATTAGTGTAGTATTGGACTAGGGTACCATGAGGGACGCCAACTACTCATAGTAGCTGCAGTTAGTGTATGCACCTCCCCTGTGGTATGGTAATGCAGAAGTGAGTGTTTTCAGTGGTGCAGTGTTGGACTAGGGTACCACGAGGGAAGCCAAACCCCTTTTAGTAGGTGCGTCTACTTTGTGCACTCATCTGTGGTAGGGTAATGTGGAAGTGAGTGGTGTAGTGTTAGACTAGGGTACCGAGAGGGACACCAAACCCTTCTTAGTAGGTGCAGCTAGTCTACTCAATAGATGAGTTTAATAAATATAGTGGAGTATCATGCTATCCACTCAACCTCTCACAAATATACTTACCTGTGGTAAAGTTCCAAAGAATGGGTGCTTCATATACTGTTTGTCCACTACTGGGAGGCAAATTATGAATTTACAATAGATAGTGAATGTCAGAAGTCTAGTGGAGTATAATAATATCCACTCAACCTGTCTCAAATATACATGACTGTGGTAAAGTTCGAAAGTATGAGTGCTTCAATAAACTGCTCTTTCACTATTAGGAGACATATTATGAATTTACAATAGATAGTGAATGTGAGAAAGTTTCAAAACATGTATTTTGAACAAAAGGCTGATCTGTTACCCCCTAAACCAATAGCATTACATACAATTGTAATATTTAGTGTGATTAAAAAAGGAAGATTTGTGTAAAACTCTCAGGGGAGGCTGCGGCCCATAGAGAGGGGGTAGATCAGGAATGTCTCTTACCAGCTTTGGCTGGCAAGTATGAAAATAAAATACCGCTAGTGGATTAACAACCATAGCAGGTGATACTCTCACGGTGTAGTGAAAGTAAATCATCTAGGAGAATGAATAATCAAACATAATACATTGGTTCTCCATGTCAGAGGTTTAGGCTTTGGGTTCACTTCAATTACTTGGATAAACCACAATGTTATAAAACCTAGTATAGAGCTGATTGATAAATAAACAACACATGCTATGAAAAATGATAAACAATTTTGGCAAATTCTAGGATTCAACCAAAAAACTAAATGAATTAAGTACACAAACTGAGCAGACTGAATATGGACCACACAGTGATTACTGGAATGAAACAGAATGGTTATGGATCAGTAAATTAAATTGTACTTACTTACATACTAGCCAACGCCCACCCTTGGCTGTTGAGTCATTTGGTGACGTGCTGAAGTATAGATGAACAAGTGGATCATCATCATCTCCGGAATGGTCAAGTCCATTGCATCTTGGCAGATGATCTGCATTCATTCTATCGTGTCCACAGACAGGACATTCCTGTGTTGGTAGCACACCGATGCAATGTAGATGGACCGCCAGGTAGACATTGCCAGTCTGCATTCTGAACTTGGTAACGCCTACAGCTTGTGGAAGTCTGTGGTCGATGGGTCCTGTGGTGAGAAGGTTTTCCCATTTTTCTCCTGCTGATTGCTGTGTGAGGTGCAGTTTGCTGGCCTGGTCTATAGTTGCATTGATGAGGGCTTTCGTGCTTTAAAACAAGAGCATACAAATGGTTATGCCTTTTTTGGCCAGAAAGTCTGTCTTCTCATTTCCATAAATGCTAACATGGCTAGGGATCAATTGTAAAGTTATATGCTAACCTTTATTTGCCAGGTGTTCCAGGGCTTTTCTTGTTTCCATTGTTCTTTTGCAGCCTGTATCCATATTACGCGATAGCCACTTGTGAATTGACAAAGAAAACTGCCTGCGTAGGGGCTATTTTATTTAGTTCAGCTGCTATTTCCATATCGTAGTTGCTCTGGGGAGCTCCTAGGTATCCCTCAAAATCGCGACTGTAGAAGGCAGCTCTGGTTGTACTTGTTTCCCGTATTGATGACCCATCCCTGTATATATGTAATCATTCAGGCTGTGGGTATTCTTTGTTGATAGTATGCAGAGCTGCCTGCTTCAGTTCTATGTCCAAGGGATGCTGATTTCAGCTGATTTTGGTTCTTCAAACTGCAATTAGCTTTTGGTAGATTGTGTAAAAACTCATGTCAATCTGTAAGCATTACTGGTCTCTCTAAGGCTATTCCATACTTTAAAACCACCCTCTCATGGGACTCCTTGGGGTTATTTGAGTCTTCAGTCAAGCCATGGCTTGTCTGTAGTTTGTCCAATAAGTGTATACTCCTCTGCGTCTCTACCAGAATCAGAGAGCTATTTTCTCTCTATTGCTTTCCATTGAACTACATTTCCTTTGTAGATTACTTAATAATTAGCTATTTTCATATGAAAGAACTAAGGAAACATTACAATTTCGGAGGCTGTAATTAAAGGTTGATGAAAATGAACCTAACTATAAAAAAAAGAAACGAATTCATAATTATAAGGCTTATATGTGGGTTATTATGATACATTAAAAACAAATTTTATTGAGAATTATAAAAGTTGGATTAAAATTGATCATAGGCTATGCAGTTATAAGGCAAAAGATTAAAATTGTTTTACTGGATATTCAAGTACATAGGCAAGCTGCATGTCATCATTACCTAGTAAAAGCCCAGACCACATTTGGAGTAGCAAACCACTGGATTAACCAATGCTAACGAAGAGAGAAAACCTAAACAGCTTAGAATAGAAGTGAAAGAGAGTATTATACAGGGGAGATTGGACAAAAGGTAGAAAATTAACCAATTCAATAACAAGAAACGTTATTACCACATAAAAATCTTTTTTCAGAAACTCTTGTATACTAAATAAAGCTCCCATTATTGGTGGGATGGAGATAAAGAAAAGATAAAAGAGGGAAATACCTACAATTTCTGAACACAAAGGATGACACTGACAGGATGGTATACAAGGAGGTCCATGCCAAGAGTGCAAAGAATATGTCGAAAGAAAAGCTCAGCAGATTGAAGAGTATTAAAATTGTTATAACTGGATAGCAAGAGGTATATCATACCTGCTAAATGTGACGAGTACTCTGCATAACTCCTTTTTGAAGGTAGAATATAATTCAAAAATAATAGTAAAATTAAATATATAAATATTGTAGTGTCACATATACAAGTAACAGCAAAAAAAATAAGGAAACAACAATTTTTGAGGCCGTAATTAAAAGGTTTATAAAAATCAACCTAACTATTAAAAAGAAGACACAAACTCATAATTATAAGGGATATATGTGGTTAATTATGATCCACTAGTTACCATTAAAAACAATTTCTTTGATAAACTTCATTAAGAAATTATAAAAGTTGGCGGATTAAAATTGAGGAAGAAGTAAAAGAAAAAACTCATTAAAAAAATAACAATACGACAGGCCCAGGAAATATCAAATAAAATACACCACAACAAAACCACGAGGAAGCCTAGTCAAACTTTCCCAAAGCTACATAATGGAATAGACCTCCCAGAATAATAATAGAACTTATACACAAAAAAGTAGGCAGGAGGACTGTGAAAACTACAGAGCCATTCCTGTAACAAACTCAACGCGTAGATTTTATAGCAAATCTATTTTGATAAGTCAGATTACTGAAAAGATATTGGCTCTTAACCAAGTAGTACATCTATTATACAAGTACTTGGTAAAGCTGTACATCCTGCAAAGTAAACTATAGGAAGCACTGGAGAGAACAAATGTTAGTATAATTTAATAAAAGCTGCAAATAAGTGTATCCTAATGCTGAAGTAATAGTCTAACAAAGAGATTCCAAATCAAGAAAGATCTGAGGCAAAGAGATGTGGGAATACAATATAAATCAACACATTCTTAACACAATTTCTATATTTCAGAGTTTAAAGTACAAAATAACTTTTATAAATTCAGTAGAACTATGAAAACTCAGAGTGTCAATAGTAACAAGATTGTATTTAACTTAAATAATAACTACAAATTATTACAGTAAAAAAATGCATTTAGTTGTAACAATTTTACTTTCCCTACATATAATAAACACAGAATTTATTCATTATTTGTAAATGATTTTAATTTCAGTCAAAATTTCCAGGTAGGACAAACAGATCACAAGAAAATTAACTTACCCTGAACACTAAAAGAACATAGTATAAGGTATCAGAATAATATTTACACTATACTGTACAACTTAGTATAATGGAGTTTTAATATTTTTTAAAACCATTTCACTTTTAACGTAACAGAAATTCGAAAATATACATATATTTATTTATATAGAACAGATTTACTTGTCTTTTAACCTAAAAATTAACTACAAACTCCTGTCTGATATGACAATATTCAGGTTCAATCAATACACTAAAAATAAAAGTAAAAAAATTACTTTACAATATATATAATATATTATATGATTTATAGTTGTGTATGAACAATACACTGTTATTACATACAATCACAAATATAAATATAATATATTTACTGGAACTGGTGTTTTGTCTATTTAAACAAATATTGCAGCTATACACAATAAACAAAATTTATTTTTTTTATAATGGGAAGTGATCAACACAATAAACAAATCAGAAATAACATTCTGTGACAAAACACCGTATTATCTTGTATTGCGATTTATATATAGCCTATAACACAGAATAAGAGTCCTGAATTTTGTAAAACTCCATGTGCAAGGCAACTAGAATTATTAATTTACTTTAATAATTAAAGTTTATCAATTAAAAATGAATTAAATTTAAAAAACAGCATAGAGGCATGATTAATATCAAAGTTAGGAAGTAGACTTCATGTGTGTTTGTGCAAATAAATAAATTCAAAATTTTAACGAGATTCAAGATATACTCTAACTAAATTTTATAAAATTGTGGACATAAATCTAACAAGATATGAATGTAAACAGTGAATTACTTTTTTAAAATTTCATTTATTAGGCATGACAATTAAAAGTAGTTTAATGATAGGATATTTTTTTTCAATTTATTATCTCAAAATATATATTAAATACCATTGATTGCTTTATAGCGAATGCAATAATTTTTTAATTACTTATTTGATGAGAAATTATTTTTAAAAATTCTAACTAATGCTAAATTTTAATCTTTGTTAATCTCTATCCCAATACTTTTGAATTAATTGCACATTAAAACTAGTTTTTAACATTTTTTCAACAGTAATAAAGTACACGGAAAAGTAAAAACCAACCGAACAATAAACTTTGCTGTAATTTATTAAAGTTTAATTCAAATTTAGCAACTTAATATCATCTATAATCTACCTCATCAATTTTTCACCTTCTATAGATGGAAATTTATTGAGCCCTTTTACCCGAATCAATACATGAAACATTTCAAAGTTGATACTACATAAGTAATTTGAAATACAAAAGAACTGTTTATTAGAGGCAAATAAACAAATTAATGGTTGTAATGAAAAAAGGATGTCTTTATACTACTGCAGATTTTCATTTGTTGCTACTAGAAAAGTAAATATGAAAATTATACATATTTATGCAAAACCTGGTTTTCATAGAAATGTTTTAGTTTTTCTGTCTACAAAGGTTGCTTTTTAAAAGCCACAACCTGGGTTCAAAAATATTTAAAACTAATGTGAATACCATTAAATAGATTATATTTCTAATTAGTATTACATTGTTCAATTTCCATTAGTTTATGCCTAAAAATGAGTTGATATAAATTCTACCAATGAAAATATACGTCTATATTTACATATTTTCAAAACACCCTTTTATCAAACTATATGGAACATCCTTGCATGTGGAACAAAATTCAGAATCATCTATTATTATTTTTACAAAACAACATAAAGTACTAACCTATAAGAAAACTTTGTACACTTGGAATACCTATTTACAAGCCAACATAATATTAACATAAATAAACCCCTTTTGGCAACTTTTTTTATTGCATTTATAAAAAAAAGAGAACATTTATCAATGTTTGCTAAATGTGTGCAAATTTCACTTTGAAAAAGGCACAATCAAGAGAGCACAAAAACACAGTTTTGAGCAAATTCTATTTCTTCTAGTTTTCACAATTAACCCCATTACTCATACATATATGCCTATACAAAAGAAATTTATTAATAAATAAGGTAAGAGATCAGGACTCTAAGAACACTTCTGCCCACAACAATAAGGCAGAACAAAGGCACATGTTTTTAAACTTTAACCTAAATTTCAGACACACTGATGAGTATTTTTACAGTGTATATCACAACTGTTGCTGGCCAAAAAATTGATCAAACTGTCACAAAATTATAGTTTGACAATCACTAAATACATACTCATCCAGGGCCAGATGGCTAATTATTGGTTGTAGAGCATAACTACCAAACATTCAAATTACAAAAGGCACAAACAAGTAAACAATATTTAATAACTGGCACCAGATTTCACTTTGTGATATAAAAATTATGTGTCACTAATAAAGTGTTCATTGCAGTACTGAATTGGCTATGTACCACTAACAATTAATCAATAACTTCAAATATATATAGGATCTGCTGCTTGTTTGTTATTATTTGGACTTGAAATACCTTCTGACCAATCAGAATTAGAGTGTGGAGATGATGAGGACCAATAGTATGGTGACTCTGGAGATGGTGTAGGGAAACTCTCGGGTGCTTGTAAACTCTCTGAAGGTGGCGTGAGGTAGTGGTAGTACTGCTGCGTTTGATAAGGCATCGTAGGATTATAAGACAGTTCTGAGAAATCGAACTGCATTGCTTGACCATGTTTTTGATGAGTCGCTGCCCTCATAGCAGCCATGTGTGTAGGAGATGTTGGCAAAGACGGCCTGCTTTTTACAGGAGAAGGAGAAAGAGTTACGCTATGTGGCGGTGAAGGTTCTTGGAAACCCGATAAGGCCTGATACTGATATGCTGGTTCCATGTTTATGTTGTGGAGACTCTGCATAGACACAGCATTCTTGATAGAATCTTCGTATGCTGGTGGTTGAGGAAGACCAGAGTTACTATATATAGAACCAGGAGGCTCTAGCCCGATTGCACCATCCTCTAATGTTGCAGGCTTGTTCTTCTTCTTTACACTAGGTTTACGCCGTACAGGCTGAGATTGCTGCATTGTGTCTGTGTCTGGGCTGTTTGGACTCCCAGCGCCAGATTTTGGCCTTTTCTTAGCTTTACTTCCGGGTTTACCTCCACCTCCAATAACTGTTGGATGGCTGATTAAATGATGGTGATTTGGAGACCCTAAAATAACACAAAAAATTATAAGTACAATAGACATTTTTAATGTTTGAAAATTTAAAAAATAATTAATTTGTTTACAGCGATACAGGGTGAGGCAGAAGGGACGGATGTTTTTTTTTAAACCAATATATTGTTACCTGTGCATAAAAAAAAAATATTTACAGAATAATACTAACATTGTATTGCTATTTTACAATATTAATGCTTGAAACAACATCTGCAAGGTGACAGCCGTACTGAGCAATGCACTTCACAAGCAGCTCTCGGAAGTTGGCTTCCACTTTCTCTAACATTGCCCTGCCAATTTAAACGACTTCCACATGAATTGCTTCCTTCAGTTCTTCAAGTGTATTCGTTTATGCTCATATACACGTGACTTGAGGTAACCCCACAAAAAGTAGTAGCACATGGACAGGTCTGGGGAACGAAGAGGCCAATTAATGTCACCAAACCGGGAAACCACGGAACTACAAAAACTGCCCTAACTGTTTCAATTGAAATTCTTGCTGTGTGAGCTATCTCCCCACCCTGCTAAAACAGTACTCGCTGAATACAAATATGTTTTCTTTTTAGTTAAGGTAGAAAGAATACAGTGATTATCTGCCTATATTGTTCCGAGGTTACAGTAGTGTTCCTGCACTGCTCACAGCACACTAAACTGCTACCTTGGGACTGTTCAACGATATGTTGTGCATTAGTTTTGGATTTTCATTGGTCCAATAATGACAATTCTTCTGATTAACCATACCTTTCAAATGGAAATGTGCTTCATCAATCATAAACAAAATGATGTCATTTTACTCAAGTATGGCCTCCATTTCTCGAGCAAAATTTAGCCGCTGGACATAATCACTAGGGTTCAATTGTTGCACTATGGCCATTTTGTAGGGATGAAATCCTAGATCACTATGCAAAATACACCTTTTTGAACAATTTCTGAGGCTCATTTCAGCAGAATGTGCTAACAGATCAACCAGGAATACGGAGTATGGCATTCCGAACTCTGTACATAATTTCTGGAGTGCGTATTACGTGAGGAGCCCCTTGCGGTTTTTTATTCATCACTATTCCTCGTAAACAAAATTACTCAATCCAACGTAAAATGGTGTTACGAGTGGGTACACTGATACTCATTGTTACGCACAAAACTGTCGTAATCAAACACAGATGTTCCACACTCCACAGCTCCATGACATTGACTAAACAAAATGGCAGGAACTACCAAACACACGACCACATCAGTCACCTCACTCCTACTACCCCGAGTCAAAAAACTATCTGTCCTTTCTGCCTCATCCTGTATATAACTGGCAAACTGTTGTAACTCATTGCATTACTTTTAAATTATTGTAGAGAAATAAAAAGTATACACTTACACTTACCGATCAGGGGTCCGCTGGATATAACAGACACCATCTGCGGAGAACGAGGAACATGTTCATCAAGTAAATTTACAATGTCATGATGTAACCTTTCCCCTGCTACATCTCTCGGTAGTCTGTCCATGTGGTCTGTAATCTCTCTGTTGGCGAAGTTATCTAAGAGAGCTCTACATGCTTCGAAACTGCCTTCTCTAGCAGCTAGGAACAAAGGTGTTTCATCCTAAACAGAAAATAAATTTAAACTAATTGTTCTTTTCCAGAACAGTAACTGTTTAATTTTTAACAATCAAATAATCGCTATTTATGACTTAATTAAATTCAATCAATTGAATGGTTCAGAGACAGATATTTCACTTATTTATAAAATTGTAAATACAGTGGAACCCCTCAAATCTGAACTAATTTGGGCTACAGCCTGTTTGGATTTGGAAAAGTTCGGATTTCGAATTTGCTGTGTATTTTACATTTGACAGAAGTGCATTTTTTAATTAACGAACAATATTAGAGCATTCATTACATATTTTTGTATCAATACTGTACTGTAGACCTTCAGTCTAGTCTATACCTCTACCACTAAAAGTCTTGCTTCTAAAGAGGAATCTTCTGCACTAGGCTTTAAAACGAGCAAACAGCGTCGTTCATTACAGAAATCAGAGTAAGGCACGGATGACTGGTAATATTTTCAAGGAGTGGTTCAAAAATATATATTTTCTTTCAGACAAAATTTAGTGAAAAAAATAGACTGCCATCAAAAGCTCTGCTTTTAATAGACAATGCTCCTTCACATCCTTCAGACATGCATTTGGTATGTAAAGACATAAAAGCAATTTTTCTCCCACCTAATGTGACATCGTTGCTTCAGCCTATGGATCGAGGTGTGCTGCAGAACATTACACTGAGCTACAGAAAAAAGCTTCTCCAAACATTAATTAAAGAAGATTGTTCTCTTTCTATTCCAGAAAAACGTAAGGCGATAACAATAAAGGATGTAATTTACTGGGTAGCTGAATCCTGGAATAAATTTACTGTAAAAATCTTGAAAGAAGCTCTGGCCTAACCTCGAATTTGTGGAAACACCACTTAGAACACGGGATGATGAAACTGAGCTCCTTCAGCTCATTCAAAGAGTATCAGGATGTGAAGATGGTGAAGAAAGTTGCCTGGAAGAGTGGACAGCACTAGATAAAAGTGAAGAATATACCGAGCATGACATGGTGTCTATGGTCCAGGATCACCACCATGACAGTGTAGCAGATAGAGTTAGCGAAGAAAAAGATGCCTCCCACAATGTTTTTACTCATGCCGACGCTGCCGCCACTCTTGACATTGTGTTGCATTAAGTAGAAAACATGCAGTTGTAACACCTAATGATGTTATGCTAATGTGACGCTTCCTCGGTAAGGTTTACGTCTCTTCGCCAGATGAAGATTACTCATTTTAAGTGAAAAATATAGTTAAATGTTTGTATCTTTTCTTTTTAAGTGAAACATATAGTTTAGTGTTTGTCATTTTTATTTTACTATCAATAAATTCTATGTTAATGAAGTGATACAGTAGTACAGTATAGGCCTTTGTATTATATCATGTTTCACAGTGACAATTCCAATATTACACTTTTGTAATTACTTACAACCAGACTTTTTGTTAACTAAAGGTTGTTAAATTGTTAAGCTACACTTGGAGGAAAACGTTTTGTCTTGCGGCTTCTTCAGCCTCCAAGAAATGATGAAGGCTGCTGAAGAAGTCGTAAGATGAAAACTTTTCTTTCAAGTGTAAGTTAACAATTTAACAACCTTTAATTTAACAAAAAGTCTGGTTGCAAGTAATAACAAAAGTGTAATAGTAATTAACAACCAGCTCGCCATGAACAGCAACAAGATTTCGATATTTAATTCCAATACATTACATCTCAGTCCTGTTTTACATAAGTCAGCACACACTTCATTAACCTTCTTATAAGTAGTTATTTTATAGGGTCCTTTAAATGACTTATTTACAAAATTAATCTTGAAATTTGATGAATTCTCTTTTGGCTAGAGCTAAGTGATTCTGTCTAATAAGTTCAAGATAATAAATTACAAAAACAATTATACTCCACGCATTCCAAAATATTTGATGTTTTTAAACATAAATGTAATTTTCCAAATAGATTTGTAATCTGTTTACTCACTTTATCATCTTGTGCATCTCTGTTGGCACCATGGGCCAGTAATATGTTTACTGCATCAACGTTATTTACTGCTGCAGCCCAGTGTAGTGCAGTTTTACCAGAGTTATCAGCAGCATTAATGTCAGCGTCAGCATTAATCAGGTCTTCAACCATACCCTCGATTGCTAATCTCGCCGCTAATATTAAGGGTGTTGTTCCATCATGCATTCTAGCATTGAGGTTGGTAGCTCGATTACGCAGCAAAATCTGAAATTTCAAATATTATTGTTAAAAAATTGATTAAAAATTATAATAAATATAAAGAGAAACAAATACATTACAGTATTCAAAATTAAGTATTATAAAGTATTGTAAGAATCAATATAAGATCCACAATTATAAAGCAATTCATAAAAATAGGTTACTGGCTAGAACAAATCTGGCTTATTTGATTATTTAAAAGCAACTCATTTTCTAGTTGGAACTCTGATATTTATTAAGAATACCCAGTATGCACTTTCATAACCCCAAAACAATTAAGGTATAGGAAAAAAGTAGTTGAAATTTTACTAATTTTATGTTCATCTTTAGCAACAAAATTGTGACAGGATTTTTATTTATATTTAAATTTTAAAAATTATCAGTAAATTTACAATACTAAGAAAAACTAACAGACAAAACGTATTATTTTTCATTAAAATTTATATTTTGAATATATTAAAATCAGCATGTGTTAATATTTAATTATCTATTTAGGTTTATTAATCTATTTAACAAATTTTTATATAGCGCCATTATGAGTTTTTTTTGCTTAAACAAAACAATAAACGAAACTATCAATAGAAAATGAATTTGTTTTTAAAGACTAGACATTTTTCTTTTAGTGTATTATTTTCACGACGAGATATAAGACATATGAACACAAATTTTGGTTATTCTATATTAATTAAGAAAACGTAACAAAGATTTGGTATTAAGACAATTTTTTTTTACATTTCTCTTAGAGCTACTGTTTTAATAGGTGGACCTAAATAAAATATTATTGTTTCCAAATAGTTTTATATGGGAGTATAAGGTTTTTCAATTAAAAATGTTTACCTGAAAGACACCAACAGCATCAGCAGCAACTGCAGCGTGGAGAGGAGTACGGCCTGTATTATCTTGGGAATTGGCTTCAGCCCCAGCATCTAGTAATCTTTTCGCAGCATCTGCTCTTGCATACCTAAGCACCAAATATTGTAGATTTTAAGTATAATAATTTTGTAAATTGTAGATTCTTTATAAGTATGAGATACTTTACTTTCTATTATGGAATAAACTTGTTCCAGAAAATCTTTTTACAGTTCAGAGGTATGTGTCTGATCTGACTCACACGTGATATAGTGTGGTCCATGCAACCGTGCACTTGGTCTTGTGAGATTTCTCAAGTACTAACACTTCTTAAGACATATTACATATTGAGAATGTTCTATACATCAACAGCTTTTGCATCCGGTATGTCTACACATACTTCAAGATTGTTTAATTTACCATCAAATTTATCTAATATCGACCCTGTCATGCAAGTAGTGTTTTAACAGGCCTTATTATGTTTGTAGGAAAGTATTTATACTGACCCTCTATTTCCCGTCTTGCCTATTGCGGTCTCTTAAGGCCCAAGTGGATGGTTACGTGGTCTACATTATATATACAAAAGTTCAAAACTGATGGCCTAGATCAGTAAATGATTAAATTTTTTTTAAATATTATTATTCTTTTAAAAAATTATTTATAAAATTATGAATTACATTTTAATATTACAGCTTAATTTTATAATTACTGCATATATTTGGTTAAATTATGTTTTTTTAAATACTATATTAATATAATGAAATCTAAACAAACCTGGCTGCAAGATGCAAAGATGTTTCACCAGTTTTATCCATAGTTGCATTAAGTTCGGCTCCTTGTGCTACCAGATCGGCTATCACTGCCCCATTTCCATCATCTTCTTCATCTTCTCCGGTATCTAAACCTCCTCCCTTTACGGATGCCTTCATTAGAGGTGTCATGCCACAAGGTAAACGCACGTCGACATTTTCCTATAATAAATCCAAATATTATTTATCATTATACTTTCTTATCTACAATAATAGCCAGTGTTGGCTTGTTTATATCTGTGGCTATAATTCGTTATAATTGTTTTTAATTATTTAAAAAACAATTATTTATGGTATTTTAAGTAAAATAAGTGCCAACTTATGTCTTATTTTTGCAGAGTAAATCATTTCCCATATTTTTTTTGCTTGGAAAAATTTCTAATTGTTAACTTGAAGTAAATGCCAAGTTAATTATAGCCTATTAACTAATTTGTTAGTCTTTATATTTCCAACATAAAAAGTACAATTTAAATAATTAAATTTAGTTGAAAAAGTTTACAATTCTAAATGTATGTAAATAAAATTTGGTTAACAGATAACCAAAAGAGATGATTCAGTAGGTATTTTGTAAACTCAGCATGGAATCTTTGACAGATCATAATTAGGAATGGGCCGATTTTTAGAATTGTCAATTCTAATTGTATCAAGCAATTGTCAATACTCGATTTTCCATTGAATAAAGTGCCGATTCCGAGTTTTCTGTTTCAACTGTTAAAATATGTAAGTGGTTTAATTTACTGGATAGATAATTAATTATCAACTATGGCTTATTTACGTATTATATGCTTTGAATAAATTAAACGACTAAAGCAAATGCTGATTTGAGATAATAAAAATATTATTTTTATTTATGACGCAACAACATAGACAATCAGAAGTACGTCTTTCTTTCACTCTCACTCTCACTCGGATGGGCATGACCCTCTCTCTTCACGTCTCTGACCGCCACCGCATCATAGAGGTAAAAACAAAACACAAAGAAAAAGTAATTCCAATTTCTCCAGTTATACAAACTTGAATGGGTATTGCTAATGTTATATTGTAATTGTCAACTGAAGTTCATATTTGTAATTTTAAATAAATCATTACTTTTATCTGATATGTTTGTCAATCATGCTTTCAGAAATTCCTATTCATAAATCAAAATTGAAGGTTTTATATCGGGACTTTTAAAAGGCTTCACCATATGACCAAAATGTTATGTAAATTTATTATTAGGGAATATTATTTACATAACTTAAAAGAACGAGAATCGGAAAGAAAAATTATAGAGTCGGAATAGAAAATTTTAGGTATTGGTCCATCCCTAATCATAATCTCTGAAATTAGTTACTTCTACAGTCTACTGACTAACAAAATCTATTTCCCTATCTAAACACTGGTATTAGTATATTTACCATACTTGGTGGTGTAAGTATTACAGGCCTACTGTCCATATGCTGTTGTCCCCACATGTCTTCGTAATCTGTGATTGCAGTGTGATCACTTGCATACCCATTGTCTCGAGCTCGTTTAGTTGGAGGTAGCTCGCTCTCATCATCTGACCAGTGTCCACCATGATTTACACTCATTGGAGGAACTTCTAAACAGTTAATACTAGGCTGTTTTAAATTTCTCATCTCTTGTCCATCAGGGCCTCTACGACGTGACGTTCTTCTTTGCCCACTAAAAAATAATTCCCATTGTAAAAAAATATAGGCAGGGTTATGGTTAATTTTAAACTAAAAATAATTTATTTAGCTGGCAATGTGCATTATTAAATTTACGATTAAAAACAACTATAAAAATAGAACTTTAGGAAGCTATTGTATTTGGTAATGACAATCCAAAATGAGAGGTATTTTTACAGATTTTAGTATAAAAACTAGCATAAATATCTCAAGGGAAAAAACAAAGCAAGATATCTACTATACTAAAGGGGAAAAAATTATTAAATATTTTTTTCAATTTCACTGACTCAATGCTCTAAACGTTTTTGGGCTAGTACACAACCAATACAACAGAATTTTAATGAATTGAAAAATACCATGAACAATTATAAATAACATAAATTTTCATTAGTGTATACCTGTTGTTTCTAAGAAATCCTTCAGGAAACCAGGTTATCCCGTGAGCGCGTTTCTTCTGCGCCGTTACAAGAACACTAAGCAACAGGACTGCAAGACACACCAGGATGATTCCAATAAACACATACTTTCCATTTGTTGGTGGTTCAGGTATTGGTTCACCACCATCGGGAATACCTTCCACTCTAAAGATTGGAAAAGATGTTGTGAGCGTATGAGTTGCAGCAGTAGCGGCTAGGAAATCTGCAGCATCAGTAGCAGAAGGAAAACATTCCGTCAGTCCTTGACTAGGAGCAGTACAGTGACGGTTGTCTATTTCCAAATATACAATAACTCCACGAGAACCGGCATCACCATTAGACATTTTCCATGGGTAAATTTTCTCTCTTCCTTCAGCATCAAGTTGGATTCGTACATTGGATCTTAACTGATGTCCAAGCTATAAAACAAACATAAATATATACTCATGTAAAATCAGAAATTATTTTAGAAGTCAATACTTAAAACATAAAAGGTTTAATAAAAAAATCAACAATTTAAATATTCAATGTGCAATTAGTATTATATTTTATGAAATATTTCTCCTCTCTCATAAATAATTTTATCTCTGTTCTATATGGGACTTCCACAATTTTTTTTTTTTTCAATGTAAAATGACTACTTTTGGTGTGTTGCTGTTTGTTTTATAGTTACTACTGGAATATTTTTTTAACACTTTAGCTGCCACGATGGGCCAATTGGCCCGACAACGCAGTATGCTGAACCGAATACCGTCGGGCCACTAGGGCTGACATTGTTGTCTAGTAATGTTTTATGTTTATTCATACTGCTAAACCGGTGTTGCTACTTTTGAAAAATGAATGCATAGTATTAAACAAGCTTCACACTACTTACAGATATAATTACGATGGTTTTTGTTTGATAGATAAATGTCGACAGTAATATAAACATGATGTTCAGTATTTACGGCCTAACACACATATTTTTTAACAATTTTTTGTGAAGTTGGGTTGATTATTCCAATTAAACAAATTAGTTCGTTGAAGGAAGTTTATCTTTATATACTTTCACAATAAGATAAATAATTTCTAATGATGTAATATATTGATTTTCACTATTGTTTTCAAAACTTCACAAAAGCTAAACAATAAGTCAGAAACATTGACTAAATATTTAGTTGTATAAAAATTCTTACAAAAACTGTCTTAGTTTGAGTTAAGTACAAATATTGGTACACATAGATAAACTCATACTTACTAAAAAGTAAATGACTAAGTTTAAAAACTTTTGCTTGTTATGAAATCTTGTGTAGTATTTATCGTAACTGAAGCATTAATTATCAGACAGAAAATATTTTTACACTTCCATTCTATATACAAAATAATTATAAACTCACAAATCAATCCCAAGTGACATGTTTAGGGCAAAACACTTTACTCGCCAGTGAGCTTATTATGTGGGCAAACGGAACATGAAAATGTGGTTTGTTGTTTATTATTAACACACAAAACAAAAGATATTAATAGTGTATTGCAGAGATAAGAAAATATAAACACCTCAAAAACAATGTCCGGCCAATATATATATATATATATATATTAAGATAAGAAACGTATTTTCGTACTTAGATATTATAGGGGAACAAAAAATAAGTACACATTATTCAAAAAAAAGGCTTAAAATATTTTGGGAATTCTCTAGGAAAACGTGGATATTGTGGCCGGCAGCTTAAAGTGTTAATATAATGTACAACATTCAAAATAACAAGCACAATAGAAATTGTATTGCAATATATGATTCAGAATATTCCTAATTTGCAAATACTTTGTGCAATACAATTGGTCATACAGAGTTATAAAAAAAGTAATAAAACAATCTTGCATGTATTATGTGGCCAGCCTAACTTTATTAGAATACAAAACACATAAGACAAAGTTATTTTGTTTTTTTTTCTGAATCACTGAAGGAAAGCAGTTTTAAATATATAGAATAAAAATAATGAATTACTTATAAGTTTATAATTATTTTTAATTGCCATGAATTCTTTAAACTGACCTCTCTAAGGAAAGTAACCTTCTTATTGATGAATGATTGCATATCTATCAAAATGATTGTCGCTAAGGATCCCTCTGCTAATTTTGGTGGTGCTTGAATACAATCCAAACCATCCCAGTTACATTCGGCATTGTCACAACCATAATCACAATGCCCATTTGCGTAGTGTTTCTGGCAATAGGCATCATAAATTGGGCTGAAACACAAATAAACAAATAATACAATTCCAAACATTCAATATTTCATTAAAGAAAGTAAATCGAATACGGAAGAATATGACTTTATTGCATAAAAGTGAAAAAATGAAGAAGTTTTAGGCATAATAAACATGATTTCATAACTGCAGTTACAATGGCTACATGCAAGTTCATATTAGTTAAATCAATATTTTATAACATATTCAAATTATACAAGAAAAAAAGGAATGAGTTTCTGGAATATAATTTTCTTATTACGTTTGAATTTTTACACAGAACACTTACTTGCAAGGCTGTAGGCTCTTTTCACAGTCTCTTCCATCAAAAAGGCATTGCGGGTTATTACAGATTTCATCACAACGTCCATTCATAAACACTTCCCAGCAGTTTATGGGTGCAGTACAATTTTTCCACGGATTTATTCCCAAAGAACAATCATTCCCGTCAAAATCGCAAGCAAATGTATTGCACTCCTTGTCACATCTATGATTGCCAGATTTAGCTCTGCAATTATTTATAATACACTTCTCACGTTCACGCTCAAGTTCCAACTCCACAGCAGATATTGGAGGCGGTTGCTGAAATTACAAAATGTAACTTGTGAAAACAGCAGTTAGACAGACGTATAAGCAAAACATTTTGTAATAATCAAAGAAACTTACTTTAACAACATTAGCTCGACCGACTCCACCACGGAAATTCGGATCATAGGTATCACAGTTTTTACCTGCCCAGTTAGGTGGGCAGAAACAGGCATAGTCACCCACTCTGTCTTGACACACTCCTTTGTGCTGGCAGGGTCTACTGGCACACTCGTTAAGTGCATCCAACTCACAATGTGTCCCAGCAGTACCTTAAACATCACAAATATAATATTAACAGTGGAGAAAATATGTTACCAATACCAATTTCCTGGAGACCTACAAGTTCAATTTATTTGTATGTATAAGCCAGTGGTTAACAAGATTTAGACATCTAACACATTGATGCTCTTGCCATTAATTGTAACAAAATGTAAAGGAGAAAAAAAAAGTTTAAACAAATGTTTAATTGTATTTGTGTAATCTTTAATCTTAAAAAAACATGAGAACTATACCATAACTTAATGTGTGAGACAAAGACATTTAACTTATAAATTAATTCAAAAACCAAAATTTCTATAGTAGGACAAAACCTAACACTACAACAAACCACACATAAATTCTATCTTTATTCACACATAGTAAACCCTATATTCATAGAACAAAAGTGATGAATTTAATATTCAGTAGAGTCTCGATAATTCAAGGCAAATGGGACCAAGACACTCGAATCACCGAAAACTTGGATTACACGGAAATCAGTTCCTGTGCATTAGAAAAAATAGGACTTCTAATGAGCCCTAATACAGCTAAATCCCCTCATATCCAGATCAATGTGGTGACAGCCCGATCTGGATTCATTAAAAGCGGGAATAAACAACAGTCCAGCTAATCATGATTATCGTCATGGTTTGATTCATTGTTTGTTTCATTGTTTGTTTCAAGAGAGTTTATTTTCTGATAAGTCACGCACAAGACTAGACATTTGTGCTTTCTAAGGGATATTTGTCGACTATCAAAACTCACACCATAAATAAAGAAAGATATTTATACTCCATTGACCTTCTGTCAGATATCTAAACATAACTGATAAAGACATTCAAACACAACTGATGAAGTTGGGTAATACACTAATCTGTAGAACACTAGTAAACCGAATGATACAACAGAATGGGGAGGAAGAAAAATACTGTTAAACATTTCTTGGAAGCCTGACTCGTTTCAAATAGGTTAAACAGGTTCAAATAGAAAAGGCTTGAATTTAACCGTAGCTCGTCAAATCGGAATTCGGATTTTTGAGATTCTACTGTACTTATATTAAATAAGTATAACAATACCATAAGAGCTGACCACAATTGCCAATACGAAAAACACACAAATACAAGAATAATAGATATTAAAAAACTAATATCAAAGACCAAGATGACCTTAGAAACGAGAAACACAGAAACTATCACCACCAACAAAAGCAAAACTAAAATTTATAAACACTAACAGTCTTGATGATAAGACCTCTGAATACATTACTAACAGTAATAAAAATCCTACAAATACCAACCAATTATTTAAAAAATATAAACATAGATTTAAACTTTACATCAAAACTTTGCCCAAAATTCACAAATTAAACATTTCTATCTGACCAATCATAAACAAACAGAATATCCCAGAACACAAACTAGGAAAATGGTTGCTCATATAAGCAAATAAGGTCTCAGAAACGCACAAACAAAATCTAGAAAATATGGTACACGGAGGTATTTAAAACAATCTTATACTCCATACAACACAGAAAAAGCATATAGAGTAATAAAAAAAAACTTTATAGAGACTAAAAAAAAATATAAATCATTTATAAACAGAAACTCTTAAAAAGTTTTAGACCAAGGTATAAAGTGTGTATTGTATATCTGAAAGATTTGATTGGTTTTAAATAGTAATATAAATCACAAGTTATGTGGGTGTATCAAATGATTAAAATCAACACCGATTCAACTTTTGCTACCCTCTTAAAATCTACATACCAAGAAACAGATCCATTTTTGAACACACTGTAGTAGTATAACATAAACAACTATATTACAACATAAAAAACAAACATACTAATTAAACCAAAACAGTAATCACGACTTTTTATAATTACCTTTAGCACACCAACAAACCCTAGTGGCCAAATTAGACAACTAAGACAAAGGATAAGATCAGTGGGGTGTTTTAATAAAAGTATGGACAAATCATGGTTTCTGAAAGTTTTTGCAATTAAAATTAATTAGCTTCTGCGTTAAATTAACATAATATATGCATACCTGGAGGACATTCGCAGGTATAACCGCCTGCATCCATTCCATGGCAGGAACCTCCATTTTGGCATGGGTCAGAATCACAATCAAAACCAAAGAACTCACAATTTCTACCAGAGAATCCTTCAGGACATAAACAAGAATGTCCTGCCTCTAAAGCTGTACACACACCTCCATTTTGGCAAGGTCCGCTCTCACAGAAGTTTACCTGAGTTAATTAAAAAATTATTTGTTGCTAAATATATACTTGTAACAAATATTTAGTAAATGCATTTAGAAAATTGTGAAAGTGGATTTTTTTAATCATATCTAGGTTTAATTAACATTTTTTTAAACATTAATATTTGAGTATAAAAAGTAGTACAATTCGTCTAAAGTACACAAATTTTTTCTACTATTATTATTTTTATTTATTTATTTTTGCAAGTTAGCCAGAATTTTGAAAAGAAATATTTTATGCAAATTGAACCACTTAGTAAAATTGGGATGAACACTGCATATGAAAGTGGGAAATTAATACCAAGAAGGCTTTTACTTGAATATCGAATTTTGTAGATATATATATATATATATATATATATATATATATATATATATATATATATATATATATATATATATATGAAGTTAATATATTACTATTTTTGAGTAATTTTATCCACCATTAAGTGCAATAATTTTACCTTGAGTGATGAGGCACCTTTCGGTCATTGACCATTGTCGAATCACCATTGAGTGATTCGACAATGGTCAATGACCGAAAGGTGCCTCATCACTCAAGGTAAAATTATTGCACTTAATGGTGGATAAAATTACTCAAAAATAGTAATATATTAACTTCATAAAGTCAGTGCAACGGAAAAACAATGGATAATATTAAATATCAAGAATATATATATATATATATATATACCTTGACACATTTATGTAACAGAATTCAGAAAGTGACAAAGGCCACCTGTTAAACTATAGCTACCAGGGTCAAATAATCTGTTAAAGGAGATTTGGAATACAAGAAAACTGATATTAATAAAATACATAAACTATATTTATTAAAAGAAGAGGGGATTGTTTGAGATGATAACAACAGAACCAGAAACATATTGGTTAATTTTTATTACAATGTTATTATACAAAAGTTGTAAAATATGAAGCATAAACCAAATTATAGGAATAAAATGACTGGTTTGCAAGTCAAGACTTGTCATTTATTCATTTAGCGGGGATGTTTCGATAACAGATTTGCTACCATCTTCAGATCTTGAAGTTTTACTTTTTGGTTTATTATTAATAAAAACAAGCAAAAGGGGTTACTTTTCGTGGCTTCCGTTTTTTAAAGATGTCTGGGCTCTTGGAAAGTATTTAGTTTTCAATTTTATCAAAAATTTTGTATGATTGTGTGTCTTTAGCAATAAAAAACTAAAAAGTAAAACTTCTAGGCCTGAAGATGGTAACGAATCTGTTATCAAAATCTCACCGCTAAATAAATAAATGACAATATTTCACTCTCAAACCAGTTGTTTTATTTCCACAAAATTTCACCCTAGCGAGTGTAATATGAAGAGTACAAAAGGAATTTAAACATTGTGGTGCAATATATATGTATTTCGTAATATTACCTTCACTTCACAGTGTCTTCCCATGTATCCTGGCTTACAATTACAATGGTAGTTGTTAACAAGTTGAACACAATCTTGAGTTCCTAGACCAGCACATGGATTAGACAAGCACTCATTTATATCACCTTCACATCGAGGTCCTACAAAACCTGGTGGACAGTGGCATTCGAAACCTCCAACACGATCAATGCATGTCCCGTTGTTGTGGCAAGACCCAGGCATGCAGTCATCCTTGTTTATGTCACAG
>JBAIZL010000001.1:330620282-330702782 GCA_036971475.1 Prosapia bicincta
GTCATATAAAACTGGGAGGTAGCTCAAATTAAAGGTAATGGCATGAAGGAGCTGAGAATAATATGTTTTTCTTTATATACAACAATTATAGGTTTTTGAGAAACTTTAAGTTACCAAACATCTCCAAAGGAAATACATTGCAATAAAAAAACGGCTGATTATGATTTGTAAACAAACCATTATAAAAGCAGGTTATGTGATGCATTGCAATGAAAAACAGCTGAATATTGTTTTGTAAACAAACCATTATAAAAGCAGGTTATGTGATGCATTGCAATGAAAAACAGCTGAATATTGTTTTGTAAACAAACCATTATAAAATCAGGTTATGTGATGCATTGCAATGAAAAACAGCTGATTATGGTTTGTAAACAAACCATTATAAAAGCAGGTTATGTGATGCATTGCAATGAAAAACAGCTGAATATTGTTTTGTAAACAAACCATTATAAAAGCAGGTTATGTGATGCATTGCAATGAAAAACAGCTGAATATTGTTTTGTAAACAAACCATTATAAAATCAGGTTATGTGATGCATTGCAATGAAAAACAGCTGATTATGGTTTGTAAACAAACCATTATAAAATCAGGTTATGTGATGCATTGCAATGAAAAACAGCTGATTATGGTTTGTAAACAAACCATTATAAAAGCAGGTTATGTGATGCATTGCAATGAAAAACAGATGATTTTGGTTTGTAAACAAACATTTTAACACTATTAAAGCTTATTTCTATCTATAAATATTGTTTTATGAGGAAATTCCGTTATGAAAAACTTGAATTATATTAAATTTAATTTGTATTAAATAATAAAATTACTCTAAAAAAGTTTAAAATTTGTTTCAATATGAATAGGGGCAACATATGTATATACGCATTTGTATAAATAGGGGCAACATATGTATATATGCATATGTATAAATAGGGGCATATATAAAACATACACAAAATTCACAAATTAATCATTTATTTATTTATACACGTTTCAATGATTAATTCATCATCATCAGTGAGTGTTACTACTACAAACTCTAACTTACAACTTCATTTAAATATGGCACTCAAGTCAATCGAGCTTTAATTTACTACATAAACTCAAATTGAAAGTAAGGTTATTATCAGATGATATTTGGTTTTTGACTAGAAGAAAGAATGTATACCCAAACTTCATGAAAGTGAACATCTCCACAAGTAATTTCTTAACTAAACGAGTGGAAAATGCAGCTAAAAAGTATTGGTTGAATTTAGAAATTAAATCATTGTATTCTAAACAAGCAAATTTGGAATTACAAGCATATGAACTCCACCTCAAAATTGTGCATAATTTAAGTGGGTATATAATAAAGATTTTAATAGGAAATATGAAAAAATGCTAGCTAGCAGTAATACAAAAAAAAAGGAAAAAAACAGTTGTAATTTAAAGTTTGTAGTAGTAACACTCACTGATGATGATGACTTGGTCATACTTACTTTACTTTACTTTATCCAATGCCCGCCCTTGGCTGTTGAACCATTCGGCGTCGAGCCTCCCAGTAACGACCGGTTCTGGACAGCTGGTCGTCCAGTTCAGGACAGGTTGAAATGTGGTCCCCATTCATGACACCATTGAGACAGAGCGGACACGTATCGGACTCCGCTAGGCCGAAACGGTAGAGGTGGGCCAGGAGATAGTCGTGTCCTGTCAGAAGTCGAAAGTCAGCCACGGCAGTTGCTCTATCGCTTGTGGGCACCAAAGGACCGCGACTGCTAAGTGATGCCCACTGTTTCCCCCTGCTGGCTTCCTCATGATCTTTTTTAATGGAGCGTTTAAGGATTGCATCAATAAGGTGTTTGGCAGAGGTGAGGCTGGTTTCTGCATATGGTTGTTGCATCTGCGTTCCATTTTTTGCAAGGTCGTCTGCTCTTTCGTTACCTGTGATGCCAACGTGACTTGGGATCCACTGAAGGCTAATTGACCATTCATTTTGCAAAAGATGTGAGATTGCTTCTCGGCAGTGGAATATGTTCGAACAGTCTGTTGAAGAGTTGTCGGCTATTGCAATTATGGCGGCTTGGGAGTCTATAAAGAAAACAGCTCGTTGGTGGTTCGTTGCTGGGTGATGCGCAGCAAGAGCCTCTGCGGCCAGTCGCACTGCCGTTACTTCCCCATCAAAATTACTTGTGTTTGCCCCAACGCCCTGGCTGATTTCAAATAGCTTGGAGAAAGCTCCAGCCCCAGCTCCAGTAGGATTGAGTTTAGATCCATTAGTGTAGATGTGCAGCCAGTCTGGTTCAGGATATAAAGTGTGGATTGTCTCAAGGGCAGAAATCTTTAGTTCTTCTTGGAGTGCAAGATGCTTGGGGGTTTTAAAGTTTAGTAATGACAAACTTTTGAGAGGCATGGCAATAGTCGGCTTGTTGAAAGTTTTGAGCGGGGTTGGGTTTGATTCACCGATGCTATACCCTCTTCTAAGTTCTTCAGCGTGTTGTAGTGGGCTTAGCTGGGTTTTTAGTCTCTGTGCAGCCTTTCTATAGTTAGTCCAGTATCGGTGATTTACTCTTCTTGAGCGTTCCCAAAATTTAAGCGTTAGTTTTTCGCGCCTTTTTTGCAATGGTTCTATGCAGGTTTGCATTTCCATCGCACAAATGGGCGTTGAGAAAGCTGCGCCGGTGATGATTCTGAGGGCACTGTTCTGGATTTTATCTAACTTTCGCAGATTCGGTTGACTGGCCAGTGACGTAATTTCTGAAGCGTATTCCATGGAGGGTCTGACATAGGTCTTATAAGCAGTGGCAAGAACGTCCTGCGTGCAACCCCACTTTGTGCCAGTTAGTCTTTTTAACAGATTTGTTCGCTTGCTAGCACGCTCAGCAACCTCTTGTATGTAATTTTTCCATGAGAGTCTAGTGTCCAGATTAACACCTAAGTATGTGGACAATTTAGACTCTGGTAGGTAACTCTTTTTATATTTGAGCTCAATGGTTGGGGGCTTGGTGGAGAGAGTGAAAAACTGAAAAATGGTTTTCTCAGGATTAACTGTCATATTATTGCAGCTTTAAAATTGGAGACAGCACTCATTGAACCTCGTCCTTATCAGGCGCTGGGTTAGGAAATTTTTTATCCACTTCATCATATTGTTTACCACCCCCAGTTTCGCTAGTAGCAATTACTTCCACACTTTATCATATGCAGCTTTAAAATCAATTAGTACGGCCAGGGTGGACTGCCTTCTGTGGAAACCATCCTTCACAGCTTGAGTGAACTTCACCAGTTGGTCAACAGTAGAGCGGTTTTGGCGAAAACCATGACTTGGTCATTGAAACGTGTATGAGTAAATAAATGATTAATTTGTGAGTTTTGTGTGTTTTTATTTGTTTTTAACATAACCTCACAAGCTAAGCTCAAAGAATATTAGTTTAGGGGAATATATTTATATTTATATACAAAAAATCTATATATATATATATATATATATATATATATATATATATATATAAAATTTGAGGTTTACACCAATAATAACTGTATGAAACAACTGTGGCGTAATGTTTAATAATAAATAAAACCTTTACCACAAATGAGTATTTCTTTTATTTTATTTTATTTTATTTTATAAAAGCAAAACTCATTTATCGTAAAGAGGTTTCATTTATTATTATTACACCAATAAGTTTAGAGTAATAACTAACCTGGCGGACAAGAACAGCTAAAATTGTTGATTAAATCATGACAAGTTCCACCATTTTGGCACCGGTTAGGCCGACAATCATCTACATTAAATTCACAATTTTGTCCTTGAAACCCTTTTGCACACCGACACATGTAAGAACCAACCAGATCGTGGCAAGTAGCACCATTATGGCAGGGTGCGGATTCACACTCATTGATTTCTATGCTACAATAGCTTCCCGTGTAGCCTTCCAAGCAGTGGCATCGATGGCTGTTCCCTATGTCTTCACAAGTTCCATTGTTACACAGCGTTTCATGATTTACTCCTAGAAAAAATCCAAAAATTTTACTGACTGGTAACAGGAAGATAATGTGTATATGTGTGTGTGCACTTGCGTGCTTAATAAAACATTAAAAAATAATTAATTTGTATTGTTTGTTTTATGCTTACAACAGACAAAGCCTATTTATCTATTTTAGTTTTTGTTGTATATAAAGTAGCAGTATCTTGACAATGTAAGATGATTTGATGTTTGTTGGATGTGACTGGGTTAGATACACAAGTTTTATAACCATAAAAACTTTGTAACAAATGTACATATTCAACAACCAATGGAACACAATGAATGTAAAAACGAAGTATGTCATGTTACACTCGCATCAAATAATAATTATTAGTATGAATGTTTAATCACCTTCTTATGTGACTTGTATTTATACAAAGTACTAATTTGTGTACTAAAAATATTCATTATCATTAAGAGTTCTGTATGTATTATAATAAATATACTCTTCCACTATGTGTTATAGGCCTAATGATGACAACGATCTAATTATCTAAACGTCGATGTAGCACAATAAAATATACTTGACTCGCAAAACACTCGTCTTTTATTTCTATTAAGGAAAAACAAAGTTTTACCATGTTCAGGTGATTGTATGTGTCTAATGGGTTCACTTCAAATGCATAAATACAGACTCTATAAAAGCTGCCTGTTGCTATGATAACAGATTGGTAACAAATAGCTGGTGTCCAAATATGATAAATATGCTGTAGATATCGATTTATAACATGCTAAAATATTCACCACGCTTTGCTTTTTTTAAAATTCAGTAGCATAAAGATTTTGAAACTTGTACGAGTTATTTTCCATTATATGTTTGCCGAAAAGCTGATTTATCGAGATATTTCGTGATACGTGTGCTGAGGATTAAGTAAATTTACACTAACATTTCTAATTTATTTATTATTAGTTTGATTTAGTAAATAAATTTCTTATTTGTCCTAAATTTTTATAGAGAACAAAGTTTGAATTATTTTGTTTTGACTGGCTATAATTATCATTAGTTTTACCTGAACAGAAAAATTTGGATGTTGAATGTATAGTTAGAACTATGTAGCCGTGCACTTGGCCTTGAGAGGTTGCGATAAGTCAGTTAAATACTTTCCTAAACATGGTAAGGACTGTCAAAACACTGACTTGCACGAGAAAGTCGATATTAGATGGATTAGATGATAAATTAGCTTCGCTATGAAATAACAAACCATCTTGAAATACGTGTAGACATATCGGATGCAGAAGCTGTTGATGTATGGCAGATTCTGAATATGTAACATGTTTTCAGAAGAGGTAGTAACTATAAATCTTGTGTGATCTCTCAAGGCCAAGTGGTCGGTTACATACTCAACACTAAATTGTGGCCATTGATAGCATTCATCATCTTAAATATTTTGAACTCTTTAATGACCATCTTTCAAAGTCTTTTATGACTCATAAACCATTTTCCTCCAAAGCACTTGCCAAAAGCACACTTAACATTTATTAAACCTTCCTGCACTTCCATTTTAAAAAATTAAAATTGAGTACTAAACCTGTCTTTAATAAAAAAAATTGTTAATAATCGAAAACTAACAAACCTTTTCAACTGCTAATGTTCAAATAAATACCTCTTATGGCTGCTAGTACAAACACAAGTATAAACACAAGTTTAAACACAAGTATAAACACTAGTACAAACACAAGTATAAACCAAAACAGAAAAAAGATTGTTAACTAGGCCTAAAGTTCAAAAAAATTAAAACATACTGTCTCTACAAAGTGTATACAAATTAATTTTTTTAATATTTAATGTTTACTGTTTGAGAACAAGGGTATTTCAAAGCACCAACCTTTTCTAATCGCAGCATCTTTACATGAAACCATCTCAACATCACAAACTTTGCCTGTCCATCCCGGAGCGCACATACATTGATATGAGTTCTCCTTTTGTCTGCACTGTGCATCATTCATGCATGGTTCTGTTGCACACCAATCGACATATGCATCACAATGTTTGCCAGTGTATCCATATGGACAATGACAAGTGTAATAGTTTATATGGTCATTACATGTAGCACCATTTGCACAAGGTGCCGAGTCACACTCATTAATACGAGACTGGCAGTTTGTCCCTGTGTAACTGTAACAAAATAAATCATACATAATCTGTAACAAATCTATAACTTTCTCAGTTTCAAATAAATTTGTTTTCTCTCAATACAATGTACAATAAATAATTGTTATATTGTATATCAAAAATATTAGCATTATAAAACAATAATTTGCTAAATATAACCATATAAAATACAGATAGAAGAAACAAATGGACCTTAAAATAAAGGCTGTTCAAAAAGTTAGTGTCATTTAATATGTAAATTATGTTCAAGAACATTAGGTTGGGAAAATAGAATAAATAATACTTTCATTATTTCCATGTAAACTTTTTATAATATCAATGATAATTTCAACAAAGATAAAATTTTGACATTAAGAATTTGTTTCTAATCACAGAAAAAGTAAAACAATATAAATTTATACTATATAGTTTAATTATAGGCCTATATGTTTTATAGACCAAATGCTTTTATATAAGATATAAAAACATAAGAAACATATGAAATAGAATGTACATCACGGAATGAAATTTTTTTTAAGTGAAAAATATATGATGATGATGTATGATGATTTCATCTGATTACAACTTTACTTGGTAAGCCAATATCTCTAACTTGTTTGGCCCATTTTAGAAACAGAATCTGACAACAGAGAAAAACTATCATGAAGAATTAAAGAAACAGTTAATTAAAAGTTATATACCTTTTGGTTGTATTAGGGGGGAAAACCAATTCCTAAAGTATCACTAAAGTATGTCTGTCATCTCCTATCTAGTCCAAAAACTCTCTCAATGCATAAGAAATATAAGATAGGTGGAAGACTTGTTTATCATAATTAAATATTTAAGAAAGTATCTAGAAGAAATTTTAGATACTATAAATTGAATAAAACTTGAAATTCATAAATAAATACTATAATTATCACGAAATTCCTTAAAAATGTATGCAAATTACATTACCTTGCTAAATCTTGAAAATAAACTCATAAACAAAAAAAATGTTTCACAACCAAACCAATAATTAATAACTTAGACCAACTGTATTGCAATTTTTTATTATAAATAAATAAAAACTGTTAACCATATAAACCCTTTATTTAAATACTGATGTAAATTTTGATTGCAAAGAAGGAAATTATTAAAAGAGTTTAAGTAGCTTAGAAAGTTTATATGGTTGAGGTTTTATTTATTTATAGTTTTAAAAACAATTATATTAAAGTACAAAAATAAAAATTCTAATAATAAGATAATATTTCCTAGTATAATTCCCTGGCCAACAGTTTATATTGTTTTTGTCAGAACCAGATGGCAATGAAGCATTCCAGAACTAAAGGTTTTCTAAAATGTTTTATTCAATAATTTAGAAGAAAATAGTAGGCCTATGCATGTTTAAAGACCATTTTAAACTATTAAAAACACAAAAAAGAGTAGTACAACAGAGATAGATGGAAAAACCTTACCCAGCTTGGAAAATGGATGTGTAATTGTTAAAAGCTTACCCTGCTTGGCAAATCCAAATGTAATTATTTAAAGCTTACCCAGTTTGACCAATGCAAGTTTCATTGTTTAAAGCTTACCCAGTTTGGAAAATGGATGTGTAATTGTTTAAAGCTTACCCAGCTTCGCAAATGCAAGTGTAATTGTTTAAAGCTTACCCAGCTTGGCAAATGCAAGTGTAATTGTTTAAAGCTTACCCAGCTTGACAAATGCAAGTGTAATTGTTTAAAGCTTACCCAGCTTCACAAATGCAAGTGTAATTGTTTAAAGCTTACCCAGCTATGCAAGTGTCATTGTTTAAAGCTTACCTAGTTTGACAAATGCAAGTGTAATTGTTTAAAGCTTACCCAGCTTGACAAATGCAAGTGTAATTGTTTTAAGCTTGCCCAGCTGCGCAAATGCAAGTGTAATTGTTTAAAGCTTACCCAGCTTGGCAAATGCAAGTGTAATTGTTTAAAGCTTACCCAGCTTGAAAAATGCAAGTGTAATTGTTTAAAGCTTACCCAGCTTGGCAAATGCACGTGTAATTGTTTATTCCATCAATGCATTTTCCACTGTTCATACAAGAAGAATCTGTACAGTCTTCGTCATTCGTCTGACAGTTAATTCCAGAAAATCCCAAGGGACAAGTACAAGTGTAAGAATCTACATATTGCGTACAAGTAGCACCATTAAGACAAGGCTGCGATAAACATTCGTCTATGTCCACTTCACAATGTTTGCCAGTGAAACCGTCCACGCACAGGCATTCATAATCCCCAACTTCATCCAAACAAGTTCCTCCATTCTGGCATGGTGCTGAAACAATAAAAGATTAGGTTGTCATATTAGTTTGTTAAAATATGTTATATTCAACCAATAATTTCTGTTTTCCTTAGCATTATTGCAATGGTCATATATTGAGTACATTTACTGTTTAGAAATTGTAGCTTCTGGAAAATGTATCCACAAATGAAAAGTAAAATTGACAGGATCAAATTATGATAACTGTACTACTGATCAACACATTATTAGAAAACTACTACATGTTAAAATAAAATTAATATTTATATATATTCCAATTTAATATATTAATTCAGAATACTTTAGACTTGTATAAATTCAAAACAAATTTTTTAAAAATTCCAACTTCATCATTCAATAATTTTCTTTAAAATTAAATGAATTTTATTTAATTGTCAATAAAATTAAAACTCTTACTAAATAAATGAGTTCTCTCCTTTCTTACAACTAGAAAATTCCAATGAAACACTTACATGAAGCACAATCGTCTGTGTTGATAAGGCAGTCTCGGCCTTCATACCCATTAGCACAAACACATTGATAGGAACCATTTGTATTCTGACATGTTGCACCATTTCTACACGGGGAAGAGATCACACACTCGTCAACATCTTCTTGGCATAACCTTCCAGTGTAGCCAATACTACAGGCACAAGCGAAGTCCAGGAAGTTTGATGAAGGAGAACATCTAGCATTATGATGGCATCTGTAACCATTCCAAAAGTATATAAAATAAGATTTTTGGATGTGGTAAATTTTCAATTTTAAAAATGTAAAAACAAACTAGGGAAAACAATTTTGTGATTTAGCATATTAAATAAAACAAATTAATAATAATATGAAACAAAATACAAACCAAAATGGACAGAATATAATTCATCTACCATAACCAATATAAAATAGTACCAGGAAATCATACTTCAATTGTTTTTATACAGGTAATTTAAAACTAAAGTTTAACATTATTGTGCTTGGTTAGACTAGAAAGAATCTGCTTTTGCATTACATATGCAATACATGCGAAACAATAACAGGTGAAAATTCGGAGGGTTAACAAAACACTTTTACTCCCATTTTCCTTATTTATGACTTTATACATGGCTTTGTACCAACAAAATATTTTTATTAAATTTAAAAATTGAAATACAAAGGATTTAAAGATTACAATAAATTCTCAATTATCTGAGCTTCAACTAATAGAATTCCGTGTTAACCAAAGTAGTAAACATATATATGTAGATTACATACATGTGTTTTGTTTCATACCATGCCTATTAGCAAAGACATGACACATATTCAATTCAAGATATTTTCCTTTTATTTAAAGTATACAAAAAAAGAAGGAAAATGTCATTTTTGTTTTGTATTTTTATCTGTACAATATTATTATTTTTTAAATACAGTAGATAGATTGTTTACATATTTGACATTTTCAACTATTTCATCAAACATTTCCCTCTTGATTTTGACACAGAGCTTTCAAATATCCGACATCCTGGGTTCATATTACCTTGGAAATCAGATGTACTACTGTATATGCAAAATATATGAGAACATATGTTACAAGAAGCCGGTTGAAGTTAATTAAAATATTTCTCTTTATCTTGAAGCAATTTATCAAATATTATATCTCCTAATCTCAATACAAAATAAAAGCTTTGATGCTATGAGATGCACTCATAACTAAGCTTTCTGCACAGGAACAGAAGGCAAATTGAACAAGAGGTTCTATTGAGTCATGTCAACTCATTCCAGGATCCAGGTAACAAAATGCAATGCGACTAAATTATACAGGGTGTCTAGTAAAATAGCTTGAAGAAATTCCCTGAGTTTTCCCTGACTTTTCCTCTTTTAGATGTCTATAGAACGCTCAGTTTACATTGGGCCCATCCATTGATATCTGAAGGATCTTGGATAAATCCAGACTTTGAACACCTTTTAAGAACGAATTGAGTAACTCTTTTGCTTTTGTGTCTGTAAGGAACACAGAACCAAAATATCGAGCTTTCACTTCATCCGTCTCTGCATCCCAATACCTAACACTCAAATCCATTTGGGCTCTTTGTGGTATTTTGTTTAAACTTTCATCAAAGCCAATTACATAGTTAGAATTTGAATTTAATGATGTCAGTAACAGGTCTTTAATATAATTTGATAAACCAAATACAACACTATAGGAAATTTTATCTTTCCGCAATCTCATGTTCTGTGCACCGGTGCTATCAGGGAACATCCTTGGAAAGAGGCACACATTACCTTCTGCATTGCGTAAAGAAGTGTTGCATTACTAAATTCACGCACCATATAATCTCTGCTTCGGTCACTTCATCTTTTAGTTTATATTTATCCTAAGGAAAGAGGGGAGGTAATGACGACATCTGCATGGCGCGATTGCACGCTAGGGCAATGAAAACTGGAACCTTCCATGTTGAAATAAACAGTGTAAAAATAATCACCGTCAAATAAAACGCATACTATCACGAGTCTAGACAAATAGCTGGCTACGAATGTTTACACAGCGTTCTGTGTGGTCAGAAACAGACTGAGTTATCTGTTATCCCACCCGTCCATATGATAACAGAACCACTGCGCACTCCAAGGCCACGGTCCAGGCTGAAACTTCCCAGCTGTACCAACTCGACACATTTATTATTTATTGACATCAGTCCTGAAGTCATAGCAACGGGCTTATCAAATAAATAATGGGCATCTAAATAAAGAAGTGTTATTTCCTGACTGCCCTGCCCCTAAACCAGCCCGCTGGCTTACAATACCAAATATTCGAGAGCAATGACCACTAGTTTTGTTTCTAATCAAAATAAATATTTTCCCGATTTTTTTAAATTTTTCCTGACTTTTCCCTGAATTTTCCAGAATGTTAAAATTCCCTGACTTTTCCAGGTTTTCCCGGTTTTCCCTGTCGCTAGACACCCTGTTATAGACACAAACCTCAAGTAATTTGTAATTATTTTTTTCATATTTTAAACAGTTATTTTTTATCCATATTTCAGAGCTATATTACTATCATTCTTAAATAACACCCTTCTACAACGAAAAAATAAAAAATCAATTAAACAAGGTAAGCTGTAATACTCTGCTTTATTTAAAAATTATACCTTAAATAGAATATAGAGTATAATTTTCATTACAAGTCACTGTTATATATTTATAAAGCATGCAAGTGTATCATAAATATAAGTGTATTTGCTTACATCACTGAAGAAATAATTATAAAATAATTTACAAAAATTGCTCCTTACTTGTTAGGCGTACAGGGGTCCAATTTTTCCTGACAATCTCTTCCTGTGTAAGGCAAAGCACAAACACATTTATAATAATTAACAAAGTCAATACAAGTGCCTCCATGATAACAAGGGTTTACAGCACAGTCATCAATGTTGGTTTCACAATTGGTTCCAGTGTAGCCTGCCACACATTGACATGTGTATGCGTTCAAATGATCCGTACATTTACCTCCGTGTTGGCAGGGATTTAAGGCACATTCATCAATGTCAAATTCACAACGTTTACCTGAAAGAAAACATAACAAAACTGAAATGCGTTTCTGTATTATATTATTGTAGCATTTTTAACAACGCCTTTTTTTACATAATTATATTTTACTTAAGAGAAAAAACTTAATTTACTTGCAAAATATTTTTAAATCAATTTTAAAAAATTTTGTTTAAAATGTAATTAAGGAAATGAAAAAATACAAATATTAAGTCCCAGTTTGTGTATGATCATAGCATAATTAAGAAAGGAGAACTCCCAAGAGCAAGCATCTAATGAACATAAAAAGTGAGAGAGCAAATGAAAAACAGAGATGGATAGTAGAAGGGGGTGAAGTTGGACAGTCAGGAGGCAGGAGAATTAAAAAAAAAAACGATAAAAGAGATGTTTATTTTTGACAGACATAGCCAAATCAAGCTGGAAATGAAACATTATAGTGATAGAATTTTATGCTTTATTATTAACAAAAATTTCAAAATTTTGTACTTTTTTCCATAGTATTTTTTTTTACTTTTGTATTTAAATTCATGATTAAGATTATTACCAATAACAATAACTAAAAATTTTATTTTTGGTCTTTAATTTTTGTCTAGATCTTCTACAGTGGTATCTTAAGTTTTCTCTAACCCAAACAATTCACCGAAGAAGGTCGTCTATGAAACAATTTCTCTCTCAAAGCCATTTATTATGGACATCTTTAATTTTTTTACACCATTCGCCCACAAACTCATACATACACTCATTCAACTAGTTTTCTCCTCGCAGTTTTCTGTTTCACAGTTTGCGGAAGAATTAATATAGACAACCATATTAATAAAAGTTTTGAACTCAGCAATGACAATGCGGGTGGTGGGAGATGCTCAGTTGTTTACTGCATACATGCTAGACTGGTGTTTATATTATAGCATGAGATGTTGAAACTAAAAGTGTATTACAATATAGATTTTCTGTGATAGTTAGAAATCAATCTATAACCTCACACATTGATATACACTTGACCATTGTTATATAATCCACTGTAGATCAGTGCTTTTCCAATTCTTACTCTCGAGTTAGTATCCTAACCATTGGTCTCTTAACTACTTTGCTAATTTTATTTATAAAAATCCTTTTTACTTATATCCTGTGCTTGGACTCTGCTCCAAAATTAGGACACAATAACTGATAAAGGAAAGCATAAAAAGTCTTATTTCTTAAATAGTTTAATATAAACAAGTACGAGGCATGTTCGGAAAGTAAGTACCGGTTTAAAAAAAGCAAGTAAAGCAATTTTTTTTCAACAAAATTTTATTTTCACATGAAAGTATATACCTTAAACTATTATTCGACATAGTTGCCACTGATATTCAAACACTTGTCGTAGCGGGTGATCAATATGTCTATACCCTTTTCGGAGCAGGTTCCCGCCAACGAATGTAGCCACATCTCCACGACAGTTTTCACTTTATCGTCGTTTTCAAAGCGTTGACCGCCTAGCCCAAGCTTCATGTCCAGGAACAAGTGGTAATCAGACAGAGCAAAGTCCGGGCTGTAGGGCAGGTGATCGAACTGCTCCCAACGAAACTGTCGAACCAATGTTTGAGTGTCACTAGTAGTGTGTGGCCGAGCATTGTCATGGAGCAGCACAATTCCGTTACTGAGCATTCCTCTCCGTTTGTTTTGAATTGCCCGCCTTAGTTTTCTTAAGGTTTCGCAATACCTTGCTGCATTAATGGTTTCATCTCTTGGGAGAAAATCAATCAGCAAAACACCTTTCCGATCCCAAAAGACAGTGCACATGATTTTTCGTGCAGACATTGTCGTCTTGAATTTTTGTTTCTTCGCAGATTGCGTGTGACGCCACTCCATTGACTGCTGTTTGGATTTCGGTGTGACATAACTGACCCGAGTTTCATCACCTGTCACAATTATGTTTAAAAAATCCTCACCATCATGATTGTATTACGTGAGAAAAGTCAAAGCACTTCCGAGTCTCTTGGTTTTGTGCACGTCATTCAGTATTTTTGGAACCCATCGGGAACACAGCTTGTGATAACCTAAGCTGCCCGTAACAATTTCGTACAAAACAGTACGTGAAATATGTTGGAATTCATAAGATAGGGTTGTCATAGTGAAACGTCTGTTCTCTCGGATTTTTTCGTCAATTCCCCTTACCAGATCATCAGAGACGAGAGACGGTCGACCGCTCCGATTCTCGTCATGCACATTAGTTCGACCGCTATTGAACATTCTAACCCATTTTCTCACCATTCCTTCACTCATCACGTCTTCCCTATAAACATCTCGAAGTTCACGATAAATTTCAGCCGGTTTCACATTCCTTGCGTACAAAAATCTTATTACAGATTTCTCACATTATGATTAATTACGAATCTCACAATTGGCGGGAACACTTATTGTTTTAAACATTTTAAATGTTCAGAGAAAACTGAAAACACAACGTACAACAACTAAAATGGCGTCACTCGATAGCCAGTGAACAAGGACGACTAGTGCACATGCGCGGAACACCGATTGCAGCGGCGGCAGTAGAATGAAACGGTACATAGTTTCAGTATACGCCTTGTAATAAAAATTTTATATAAAAGTCAATTCCTACTTAGGTTAACAGAGAAAATTTTATTTTAGTTACTTTCATACATGTACCTATGTCAGAATAACAATATTAATTGGCGAAATAGAAATTTCCTTGCAATTTTTTACTTTTTTTAATGTATGGTGTTGGACTATTATTTTTGTTAATTACTATTAAGATTTTTTCATTTTTGTCACTTGCATTGTGTTATAGTTTCTCTTTGCTTTCCTTTCGCAAATGTTTGTTTGTGAAGCAAGGCTTGATACTGTTATTCCAATTTTTTTTTATTCTTTTCATTAATTTTAATCCTCGAACATTATTTATGATATTGTGTGGTAACCATGGCAACAATTTAAGGTTGCACAATGGAGGTTTTGACGACAACTAGAGAGGAGCAAAAGAAAAATTGATATACTTCTTTGAGAAATACACCTCTAGCTAAGGGAAAGTTGCCAAACACGGTAGACTTTGAACGTAAAGATACTTAGTTTGAATCCGGCCTAGAACACCAAATTTTTATAGTTTAGTTATTGAATAAATAATTGAAAAAACTGTGTTAACATCAATTGTCATCCATTACAGGTTTAAAAAAATGTATTTGAACGTGATTTGATGAATAAAAATGTATTTTATGAACAATTGAAAATTTGTACAAGATATATATCAGAAGAGTGTGAGCTAATAGAAAGAATCTAATAAAACCCCTTAACCACAAATAAAACTTTTAATTTAAACCATATGTACATTTCAGTTAACAAAGCAATTAGCTTCAGTAAAAATCAATACAATTTTTTTTTTTATAATTTCTTCTGAAGATGATTGCTTTGCAACTGAAATGTACACAAGAGTTTCAATAAAAAGTTTTATCTGTGGTTAAGGGGTTTATCTATTTCAATTAAAAAATTACACTTAAGTTGCTTGAAGCTGTTAGTTGAATACAGTTTAACTAGTAAAATAACAACACTTCAACAACTAGAACTGAATAATTTCATGTAAGTAATGGTACCCGAATAAAAAGTGAGAGTTTAAAGACAAATGTGCATTCTATCCAGAAAGCAAAATTGTTTTTCTCATATGCTCCCTATTGCAATAAACTATAAAAATCAAAAGTTTCATTTTAATAAAAAAAATAACACAAAAAAATTACGTAGATTAATTTCCTCTTTCATTAAATAACTACAAAACCATGAAAAACATTAGAGGATATAGTTTTATAAATTGGTGATACAGTCCTCATACAAAATTATGTCCTTTATTTTTATAGTTTAAACTTGGCAATGAAACTGTTTGAAAATACTACCCCGATAGTTTTGATTTAATTTTCCTGATAAATGGACGCTTCAAATAAAATAATAAAGCATAACAAGCATTAGAAACAAATTTTATAAACATACTGTTTTAGTTTTAAAAATTAAATATAAATATAATTTAAGCTTACCTCCATATCCAGGTCGACAATGGCAAATAAACTGGTTTAGTCCATCTTCACATGTTGCTCCATTAAGACATGGATCACTAGCACATTCGTCTACATCACTCAGACATCTTGCATCGTAATACCCGCGAGGGCATTCACAACGGAAACCGTTCACTAGGTCTATACATATCCCTCCATTAGCGCAAGGGTTACTAGCACACTCATTGATGTTGGTTTCACAGTGTAATCCTGTGAATCCGGCTAAACACTCACACGAATATCTGGAAAAAATTATAGATATATATGTCAAAAATTTGCAAAAATCTTAAATGATATTTAGAGTAAAAAAGAAAACGCTGACTTAGTTTATTATAAGATAATGTTTTCTGAATTAGTTTGACTATTTGTTCTTTGTTATTTTATTGTGTGAGATAACTGAATTCGAACGATATAATTAATATAGAGCCTTTTTTCCTTTTAAATAAATTCCATATAATATAATAGGATCCATATGGATGGGTATCAACTTAATGCTTGTATTTATCTTACAACAGATAAAGCGTAACTTAAATAATACTTGTGGGGATGTTAGCAATTCAAACCTTCTACTAATCCAGTCCCTAGAGCTTCTCTGATCTATGGCAAACTCACAAAACTGCAACAGATGACTCGATTTGATTATTTTCATACTTTGCAAATAGCCTGCTAATGAAAAAAATAACTCAAGTTTCTATTCTACATTTATTCCAGCTGGCTTACATATAGTCCAATGATTTCAGAAAGGTTTTGAATATTTCCTACTTTATTTTACAATTGGCCGACCAATCACTAAATATACTTTTTTTTGCGGCTTTATGTGTTTGTTTGCTAGTTGATCTAATATTTTATTTTCCAAAAATAATTGGTAAAAAAAGGAACTTAATGAAAAAAAATTCATTTCTCCAGAATTTGTATCGACCTCAGACAAAGGGGTATTAAAAAAAAACAATTTTAAAAATAATATACAATTTTGCAATGAGACAGTTCAAATTTTATAGAATTCAATTCATTATCAATGATGGTCCAAATATTTACAATTTTGAAAACAGCACATGGAAAACTTTGCAACACTGTGAAATGTGGTTTTCTTTTCATTTCAATTGAAATAAAGTTGTCTTTAAGAAGACATGGTAAATTTTTAAAAAAATTTCTTGAGCACTGTGACTAATTTTAACTAAATAAATAAAACCCACTAACCCCAATATAAAAATCTTTTATCTTACTAAAAATTACTTAATGTGCAGAAGACTACTTCTGAAATACACGCCTTGTACATGCTCTAATCGATAAGTACAACCTACAGCTTGGTAAACCCACTCCGCTTGCTCACTACACGACCATAGTTGCCACCCTGACGAACGCGCGACTGACCCTCAACAGTTTGACCTCGACCAAAGGAATGACAAGCCCGCTGGAATTACAAAGGTGTGTTATGGAATCAATTAATCTGAACTACCCCTTGCACGAGTGGGTCCATATCTATACAGACAGATCATATTTACCAGAAACCAGCTTAACAGGAGCAGGAGTCTATTCATGTCTGTTTGAAAAGTGCATGGCTGTCGGGAAATATACTAGCAACTTCGACAAGAAAATATGCGACATCCACGAAGCAGTCTCTTGCCTGCAAAGCCCAAGGCCCACCACACTAAGACGAGTCGTATTCTTTGTTGACTCCCAATCTGCTATCCAAGCTCTCAGCAAGAACACGCCTTGCACTCACTAGCTTGGTATCTTCTGGCTAGACCGTATGGTTCCAATGGATCCAGGCATAGTGGGAAATGAGAAAGCTGACGAGCTGACAAAGCAGGGAGCCATGATGCCACAACCCATGCAGGCTCATCCCCTGCGATCCACCTGTAGCCACATTGGTATCACCATTTCACGCCAAACTACCGGGAAGTTAAAGAACGAAAGCGAAAGAAGGAAGTGGGTGAGCCTGGCAACTGATGGAATACCACGTAACATTGAAAGACACGTATCCTTGGCCCTTTTCCGCACTGTGTCCGGACACGACTACTTTCAAGCCTATCTACATAGAATCGGCCTAGCAGATGAAGACACCTGCCCCTTGTACCAAGTAGGAAGAATGGACGGTGAACATCTTTTCCTATGTCCCCAACTACAGTCAACACCGCAGAATATAGTCAGTCTATATTGGGAGGCTCGACGTTGAATGGCAGAACAGCCACGGATGGGCGTTGGATAAAGTAAAGTAACTAACTTTTGGAGATGATTATCATGTAATCGAAATATACATAAAATAATTTTTAGCAAAATAAAAGATTTTTATATTGTGGTTAGTGGAATTTTAATCATTGTGTTATGGTAAACACTATTACAAGCTAACAATGAAAATACAAAACTTGCAATATTTGATACCTTTTTTATGATAAAAGTTTACATTCACTCCTTCTGATGTAGTACTTTGTAGGCAACAGCTATAATTGCAAAATTAATATATATATATATATATATATATATATATATATATATATATATATATATATATATATATATATATATATAAGTGAGGTATTTTTTACCCCTATTACCAACTTGAGAGGGGTAACTGTTCAAGCACTGCCTTTTGCAAAGGCATCTAGATCAGTATCTCTTCCCTTTCACCCTTATGTTTGTTTTATGAGTAGAAATCTCACAAAATTTAGATGAATATTAGTGTTGGTGCATTTTACGATGAAAAAAAATGGTTTTAGGCCCATCGAGCTTTGCCATTGTTGTAACACATGTGCTTTTATTCTTATGTAGTACCGATTTTTATAACAAATTTTAAAATCAGTATGTTTTTTAGTGTCAAATATAAACTTTGTTACAAGTACGTTCATCGAATTAAATATTTTTGAAGCAATAATTTGTTTCAATCTTGTGCTATTTTTGCTTAAAAATTCACAACTATTATGATATATTTAAATTTTCAAAAAAAATTATTTTCATGTATGATGCATATAGTTATCAAGAATCTGAATATTTTTATATGTATAAAAAGACTGGGCTCTTGCATCTATCATATACCATGGACATCGGGGTATTGGGTACGCCTGAAGCTGGATGCCTGAATGAAAAAATAAGAAGTAAATGTATTAAAAGTAATTTTTTTTCATTCCATTAAAACTGTAAAGGTAATAAATGTCGTATCTATTATACACTAATATAAAGGTTTATTTTTCTATGATAATAACATATAATTAGAAATATAAATTACCTGTTGATTCCATCTATACATTTAGCACCGTTCCTACAAGGGTTACTATAGCATTCATTCACATTGATTTCACAGTTAGGCCCTGACGTACCAGGCCTGCAACGGCACTGGTAGCCATTAATAAGGTCTTCACAGTGGCCACCGAACTGACATGGATTGCTGAGGCACTCATCCATCTGTGATTGGCATAAGTAACCAGTGAAACCAGGATGGCACTGACAAGTGAATGAGTTCTCTCCGTCTATGCATTCGCCATGGTGGCAAGGCGAACTTTGACAATCGTTGATATTTGTCTCACAGCTGACTCCTATAGTTAAATTTCAAAACATAATATAACAGTGTTGGTATGATTAATGAGGTTTTACTGTATATTTTAAGTACAAATTGGTAAACAATATACAGTATAACTTGTGTTTTAATGTAAATCTGTTCTAATTAATTTAATTTCAAAATCTTAACTCGACCTTAATTCTCAGTAATTGCAATTGGTTTTAATATTCTTTAAAGATAATTGAAATATCTTTACCAGTAAATCCAGGAGGGCATTCACACGTATAACCAGCAATAGAATCGCGGCATATTCCTCCGTTTCTACATGGGTTACTGACACAATCGTCTATGTTGGTCTGACATCTTGATCCAGTGAATCCAATTGGACAAGCACATCTGAAGGTGTTGATCAGATCGTTGCATATTCCTCCATTGAGACAAGGGTTAATTTGGCATTCGTCTATGTCAATTTCACACTGTGTTCCTGTGAAGCCTGTAAAAATAAAAATCTATTTTAATTTTACTGCTACAACAAATAATTACTTTTTTAAACTTACTTTTACGACAATATTTTAAACAAAAACAAATAATTTCTGAACTACATCCATATCTATGAAAACACTAACATAAACAATGCAACACCAATCATTACACACAAAAAGCTAGACATTTCCTTCTGTAACTTTAGAATTAACAAACAAAATTATCAACATATTGCCATATTTTACTCAACATTTATCATATTGTGGATTTCAACATTTATTTTGTTGTTGTGTTTAAATTTGTATCAAACAAAAATTAAACATTATTTCATTCCATCTGAAACTTGTGCTACTAGTTTTACGCTTATAAACTCTTGGACTTACATTAGTATATCACTTTTGCCTACAGTAACACGCATTTACTTTCTTTAATGGGGATTGCTGGTTCTGGAGATGTGTTTAATTGTCATCTCAGACAGGAACGATTCTGGTTTGAGTTAACTATTGGACAAATCTCCTAAAGAGGCTGAGTGAAACTAAAATTTTAAGAAAATTATATACAGGTGTACTAGTACTTTATTAGTTCTTACAATTATATGCTTGAATTTTTTTTCAATTTTAGTTACATGTCTCATATTATAATCATTTTTTTGTGGGGTTAAAGAAAACATGTTCAAAACTTTCCTTTCAATCTAATCCTGATTTTCTTAATATAAATTCATGAAAGACTGCATTTTTACTAAATCTTTCTAGCATGCCAGAAGGATAAAGGTTGGATATTTAATCCTTATTTTAGATTCTAACATTTAACGATAACGTTCAGGATTCGAGATAAGAGTTAATCAACCACTATCTCCAACATTCAATCCCAATCTCAAATAGTGGATTACTTCTGTGTATTTGCATTTAAGCGATCCAATGATAATGATAAATCCACCTGGCTTTTAGAATCTAACATTTAATGATAACAGACGTTCAGGATTCGAGATAAGAGTTGATCAACCACTATCTCCAACATTCAATCGCAATCTCAAATAGTGGATTACTTCTGTGTATTTACATTTAAGCGATCCATGATAATGATAAATCCACCTGGCTTTTAGAATGTAACATTTAATGATAACATTCAGGATTCGAGATAAGAGTTGATCAACCACTATCTCCAACATTCAATCCCAATCTCAAATAGTGGATTACTTCTGTGTATTTGCATTTAAGCGATCCATGATAATGATAAATCCACCTGGCTTTTAGAATGTAACATTTAATGATAACATTCAGGATTCGAGATAAGAGTTGATCAACCACTATCTCCAACATTCAATCACAATCTCAAATAGTGGATTACTTCAGTGTATTTGCATTTAAGCGATCCACGATAATGATAAATCCACCTGGCTTTTAGAATCTAACATTTAACGATAACATTCAGGATTCGAGATAAGAGTTGATCAACCACTATCTCCAACATTCAATCGCAATCTCAAATAGTGGATTACTTCTGTGTATTTGCATTTAAGCGATCCATGATAATGACAAATCCAACTGGCTTTCTTCCTCATATCATATGATTTTTCCAAGAATTAATCTTAAACACGTTTGACTTCTTGTCGATCCTTCATAATGGTATGAAGAATTTTACCAATAAATTTCCTCACAATATAAAAATCCATATTTTTACCTTGCAGAACATATGGGGATAAAGTTCGTTGCGCCCACAGCTGTACCTTTCCCCTGGGTGACCAGTAGAATTGGGTGAGAACCCCTTTAACTGTAGCAATACCAGAAAGAAACCGAACACAATGGATAGAAAGAGCACCTGTAAACAACTTGGGTACACCATTTAAGGAGTAAATTGATCTTGCCACTAGCAGTTACATTTCCTGTTCAAATGGCTGGCTTCAGAACCAAATCTGTAATTTTAGTCCCAGAGTGGTTTGCCCTATCTAATTTTGTTTCTATTCTTCACTATAACCATTTAATTTTGTCTGCTTCTAGAGGGGGCAGTCGCCCCTCCCTTTGCTGGTACACCCATGAATATTGACCTACAAAAAAAAAAACATCGAGCACTCCCCATCGATGGCAAAAACATCGACTATCGATACTCGTCCCAGTTCAAACAGCGTGGTGGTGCCTCGAGTACAGCTTGTAATTAAGCGCGAGTGATAGATAGCACTGTTTTTATAGGAGTTATTAGTTTTAGTTTATTTTTGCTCTGAGACTCAGGCGTTATTATCACTGCTTGCAATGGTGGCCTATATTTAGTAAATCAGAAAATTGAAAAAGAAAAACGCAGATGTACCAAAAAGGGAGAGACTTTACAAAAACTAAAAGCAACAAAACGCAATAAATCTCGTTCAGAAGCCACTATTCTCGGACCGATCAAGATGGCCGGGAGCAGAGTTGCCACCTGGGACGGCTATTTAGCGCCCATCATTGTGCAGGGCGAATGTGGACAGTTCCCAGGCAAAGTGTTGGCGCTGTACAAAACTATCTGCTACGGAACATCTTGATGACGTCACGACTCTACCAGCCGAAACAATCGGCGCATGACTCACGAAACTATCTACCTAATATTGTTACACACTGTTTGCTAGTGTCGCGTCCCTCGCGCTCCCTCGGCTCGTTTCAACTTGTTTAGAAAATCTACACGATTTTAAACGTTCAAATTACACTGTAAAATGTTTTCTTTAAATTCTTTGATGTTTTTTTTTAATGTTCTTGAAGCAATATTTTTTGTTAATAACATAAATGGAAATTAAAAAGAAACAAAGAACAAGTTATAAAACTATCTGAAGAAATATTAAAATTAGAAAACAAAGCTTTGGGGCCTGACACTGGTTTCGCTGAAAACGTCTGGTCGTGGCTACGGATTGACACGGTTGCCATATTTCTTAGCTCGCTTTCCTATATACATCTGTGATACATACTGACGTGGCAACGTTGCTGTTCTCCCGCTCCTGGCGACTTGCAAACGCCTTTTTAATTGCAACTATACTACAACAGAAGCAGTTTTATCTGTATAAAGCCTGTAATCTTACATCTCGATAAATACAAGAACGTCTTGTGCGTACTAGGGCTGAAAACAATACGGACCTGTCATGTAGGGGTAAGATGAGCCTTGCCTGGAGACGGAAGAACCGCATCTCTGAAGCCAAATGCCACGGCGAGAAGTCTGCAGGTTAACTTGTTTACTGGGAAGAGAACACTGTTTACAAGGAAAACAGAAAAGCTCACCAGAAGCCATACAAGAATTACTGTGAGCATTGGCACAGGCGTTGCAAGACCTTTGATTAGGTGATAAGAAACGGGCTACCTTAAATAGCCGGGGTTCACGAAAGTAGCCGAAAGTGACCGAAGTTTGCTTTCGCCGCAGAGAATGTAAAGACATAAACTGAAATAGATATTTCATCATAGAATGTCAATAAAAAACATCCGTAAGTCACAGATAGAAATATACATTTTAGAAATAGAGCCAACAGATTTTATTGTTGTGGGAAAAGCTCCAAAGGAAGACGAGATTTTATCGGTTATCGGAAGAAAAGCAAATGTTGAAAAATTAAAAGGTTTAAACGTTTCAGATAAGATGGAAAGTTGTAAGATAAGGTGTAAGAGAAAATGGATAAGATATGTTCCCCGCAGCGAGCAACCCCGGATGTTATAACGAATTAAAACGGACGGGAGCTTTAGAAAGGGAAAACTTGCTATATGACCAAGGTTCGAGAACAATCATAATGAAGATAGTAAGGACAGAAACAGGAACGGAAGAGACTCGGGAGCAAAGAACATGTCGAGGTAAAGGAAATCAAGGGAGTTGGTCCGGGATAAAGCAATGGGACCGAAACTAACAGCTAGTATTGCTGTGCAAAACCTGTTTCAGGACAACCGTTTAAGATACAGAAAAGAAGTCAAATTCTTCAATTAATATAACCTATTGGGTTAAACGGTTTTCTTAAGATGATCATCCGTTTTTAGCGCTACATCTGACGTCATGAAGTTCAGACATAATTAAATAACTCAATTTTCCAAAATAGCAGACACGAGGTTTCGCACAAATAGCAACAAGTTTTTTTTTTTAAGTACAATGAATTGAAGAAACGGGGCCTCTGTACTTAAACGCGGAGGTAATTATCTGTCAAACCAGTTTATCCTGTTTCAATGCTTAAAAACACCAATAAAAAGACAAAACAAAAATAAGCAGCATGTGTAATTAACGTGCGGATTAAAAGCAGAGATCAGAGATCACAGCAATTAGGCCACTTCGCAGGCAAGACAGGATAGACTGTATCTCTGACATTTTCCGGCAGACGAGTGGATCTACCGTCGCTTTCTAAATACGGCGCACAGATATAAAATACAACCGCAGTGTAACGTGTCCGCGGCCGAGATAAATCTTCGGCGTTCGCTGCTATCTGTATCTTGACAGAGAATTGTTCGTCTTGCCGACTCCGGCGATCCAGAAGGCGATGACAGTAACGATGCAATTAATATCAAATGGGCTTTGGAAAATTTTAAACGTTGGAAATATATATATCGGATCGTTAAAAGTAACTGTTTTATTTTAGAAACTCAATGCTAATCTGATGAGTTGTCGCTATGAACTGACTAGTGAACTGCTATAGTTCACTGAACTTTAATTACTAGTTAAATCCGAGCTACGAAGCTTCGAACGGTTTGGTGGTTGCGCCGGCCTTGGGCTTCAAAATTTAGTGGGGCAAGATTTCTTTCAGCGCCCTTGTAGGGTAAAGTTACTGAAATAGGTTCACCATTATAAAAGTTATATCCAACTTTAAAAATCTTACTATATACTTAGTTTCACACTTGATTTTAATAATGTTATTAAGATGGAAAACTTCGCTATAAAAAAAATTAATAGACATTATAACTTTTATTACAGAAACTACAGATTAGTTTTTTCCTCACGCTCTAGAGAAAGTAATAGTTTTGCACTCACTGGTGAAATAAAAAAAAAAAAAACACTTTTGTTCTCTGACATAAGGAAAATATACGTTACTCGGGACGAAAAATAAAGAATGCTGAAGTTTAACTTTTAAAAAGTATTTTTTCACAAGAGTTTAAAATGTAAAAACACGTATTTTTCAATAAAGTCAATGTTTGCTTGAGGGAGTACTTTACTGCATATAGGCCTACATTTTCACTCAATTTATTTACTTCCTACAAATATCTTTTGAAGAAATTTTCTACAATTATGCAAACCCTTTAGCGCCCCTAAGTTTCCCCCAAAGGCCGGTACTGTTTACACTTTTATACATATTAAACATTTATACAATAACCTATTTAGAAACAAATTTTTATAACCTTGTAAACACGCAGTCAAACTACCAACTTGTATTTTCTGCCACAGAAGTATTTGCGCATACTTCGACATGACGTCATGTGACGTGTAAACTTCACACAGATGGGAAAGCTGTAGTACACCCTCACACATAACATATGATTTCATACAACAGCTGTTTTCCGATTTATTCAGAGATTATGTTAATCAAGTGCGATTTCCTATACAGTGAAGTATATGCTACCAGCAGATATTACGTTTATCTATTACGGCTTATTTCTATTATTTAAAATGTAAAACAATACAAATAAATAAAAATATTTACGGTCTTAGTAGGGTTAGGATACTTTGCGCATTGTATTGATGCCATTTTTTTAAGGTTAGATTACACAATAAACGTCTACATACGTGCTTCTCAAGCCAGTGCTTATATTGCAGTGAGACTGTATAATGAGTCTATCTATCTGTATAGTTAGTCTATCCTTCCAACGTATGTTAAAACAACTGATTTAACAAATGGTTATTTTAAAATTACTGTTATTGTTCTGTCTTTAACAATGCCTTGGTCACAGTTTTAAAGTTCCTGCAACAGAGGTCTCGCTTGTCGCGAAACTGATACGTTTTCGCCCCAGTTCGGGATATCGCTCACAGGTGCGTTGCAGTGCGTTTACCTGTCCATGCCGGTTGGCCTTCCCGAAAATACCGGGTTATTGGAGTTCAAACAGGGCAATGCGGTGCAATTACAAGAACGGGTCCCACATTCGGCTCGGCGCACAGATACACAACGCATGGAAATGTTAGCTATGCCGACCTGTGCCATTGCCCCCCACTCTGGTGGGAATTTTGTGAATCTTGTCCGTCTTCTAAGATTTATACATCTTATAGTATTTGATTGTGAATCATTCTGCAACAGACGGACAATGATTGTGTTTTCTGGTAACTTTTAAACAACTTTAGTTTGATCAGTTTTGTATGAAGCATAGAGTTAAATAAAAGTGAAACTCGAGTATAATTAAACGTTCAGTAACTAACATGGCGACGGTAATAACACTACCCAATGGTCTCAAGAACGTGTAGCTAAAATTACTGTTTAAAGCATACAATGTAGCAAAACAGCTGATAAAGTAGTATTGCAGAGAAAACTAACCTCCCGAGTAAGATCAGGTTTACACTCCAGTTAAACGACCCTGGGCACGAGATGTCAGTTTCCCCTTTCCCCAACACCAGGGAAACATTACTACATTTCCTTAAACCTGCCTGATTCCAAGCAAACGCTCTTCTTACGAGGGGCTATAATGGGCGGACACATCTCCCCTACATCCTCCTCCTAGGGTTTTATACCCCTACCTTGACCTCGATCCTTCATAGACGACTTTACCCACTATAGCCGACCGTTTTTGGAACTACAAAGTTTATTTGAGTGTCTTCTGACGCTCAAGAATAAAGACAAACCGTCCCGAAATAGAGACATTCTACAACTGTTGAGATAGTTTAGTTTGCAAATAATAAATTAGGAAGAAGTAGAAAAATCCAACATTTGTTCATAATGATGCACAAACTGTATCCAAGTGGGGAAGAATCAGATCTCTCGAGGAACTGTGGGGGATTAGTTCTTTCCGTGAACTGAGACAGTTTAATTCCCGAACACTGCCTTCTATATAGTATAATCAGGCCTGAGGCTATACATCTCTGATCCAGATAGGGAGCAGAAACATGCGCTTTTGTCCCCAACTCGGCCCATGTCATGCCAATCCACAACCCTTGGTCACGGGACACTGTATCAGTGTTTGGAGTAACACGGTCGAGGTTCTGCAAGATAAAGACAGCTCACAATGCAGAGAAACTCACGGCACACGCATGCGCGGGACAACTATCTTACAACACATGTCGTGTTCACGCAAGACTGAGCGTGCACGAGAAGGATGAGTCCCTTGTACGCGCGAGTGTTGGCATACAAACGCATGCCAACACAGATAAACGCCAAGACTACAACTGATGCCTCTCCATTGGTATTAGAATCTTTCAATTAATTGTAAACCTTTTAATAAGTAATTTGCCAAGATAACTCGACTTAAAAATTTACTAAGGCCGTTATAAATTTCCCCTGGCAACTAAATGTAACATTTTGTCAAGCCAGCTAAATTCAACATTTTACCAAGCCAGCTAAATTTAACATTTTGCCAAGGCAGCTGAATTTAACATTTTGTCAAAGTACCTAGATTTAATATATTGCCAAGCTAGCTAAATTTAAAATTGAAAAAAAAACAGCTAAATTTAACATTTTGCCAAGACAGCTGAATTTAACATTTTGTCAAAGTAGCTAGATTTAACATTCTGCTATGCCGACGAAATTTAGCATTTTGTCAATGTAGCTAGATTAAATATTCTGCCAAGCTGACTAAATTTAACAATTGGCAAAGCCACTAAATTAACAACAACAACATAAAACTCAGCCGCCCACAAACGAACTCTATATAAATCTAAAAACATTGAATCCATTCAACAGCAAGCATTCCAATAAATGTTATCCCTATCTCCTTCGGGAGGTTCGTAACCATAATAACCGCTTTAACTCTGGAAGCACGCTACCTTCAACGCCTATATCCTAGACCTCCTGAATCTCCCCTATCCTAATATCTTGCCCGCAATTGATAAAAGGATCGCCTATGACGATGGTGGCGTCGCTCATGACGCGACCTCCCGATCAGTTTCAGAGCTTTCCTCCGTACCCAGCCTTCCTTGGGATCCTACTACACCCGCATAGACGCTCTCCTGACTTCACCTACCCTAGGTTCGGTCTCAGCGTTGCAACATTCGCTGCAAGCATATTTATAATGCCTGACTGTTTCCAGTTTGTGTTCATTACACTCTGTAAAATATTATATCATATTGGTAACCAATAAAACTACAACAATCAAGAAACTTTAACTTATTTTAAATTCATTTTGTAATGAATAAGTTTAGTACGAAAATTGCACAAATCGGCTTTGGTTTTTGTAAAACACTGGTTGATACTACCTGACCCAAAAACATTACCTCCCGATTGGTTTGGGTACGGGAAGTGAAATCGTACGAAGAACTCCACATTCGCCAGGAAATATGAACGGAGTTCGGCCATCTTGGACTTCAGCATAACAAGTTACCTTGTTATCGCGCTGTAAATCTAAAAAGTTGTTTCGGGAGCCGCAATAAAGTACGGCGAGGAGAATGCCGGAGAATTATGACGTTCGGAGTCAGCTTTATGGCGGGTGTGACGGAATGCCCGAAACAAGTCCTGTTCCCATGGAAACACGTTTCCAGAAATGTCAACGCGTGTAGCCAGTGCTCTCTTGGACATAATTTCAGTGTTTTACTGCGTTATAACTTAGAGAGAGCCGTGGAGACAAGGGCTCCATAGCTTGTAGGTTACGAACTTTGGCGGTCGTCGGTATCAAGCTTAGCAACAAACATTGATGTCTTACACAACTGCACGGCAGGGCCCTTTACAATGAACACTAACCGAAACAAGCATCTAGCTACTTGCCCCGACACGGCGCTTGCGCTACTGCTCTACCTATGTACATACCTCGGCCTACCTGGTGACCAGGACTTTCTCTTTATTACTATTTAACAAATAATATAATAGTCAATTCATACTTGGGTAAAAAAACCAAAAATTTATTTTAGTTACTTCCTAATAAATAATTACAATTAATATAAATATGTATATCCATATGACAGAATCACAATATTAAGTGTCACAATATAACAAATACTTCTCTGACAGAAAATACGAGTCCGTAGTTCGACCGCATGTTTATTATTTTTATTATAAGAAAAAAACCCTTACCGATTATGTTATAGGTAAGGTATACAACCTTACGGTATATAACCGCATCGGAGAGACCTTACCGGTGTGGAGCACTTAGCTATAACTTGTATGTTTAACATACGTTGGAACGTTTAGGCTAACCTATTGCAATATAAGCACTAGCTTGAGAAACACGCATGTAGACGCTTCTTCTGTAACCTAACCTTAAAAAATGGCATAACCACAATGCGCAAAGTATCCTAACCTTACTGAGACCGTAATTATTTTGATTTATTTGTATTATTTTACATTTTAAATAATACAAGTAGTATTATCATTAGTAATATCATTACGTTATCATTAGAAAATAGCATTTGAGTAACATAACCTTTGAAAATCGAAAAACAGCTGTTATATGAAATCATATGTTATGTGTGAGGGTGTACTACAGCTTTCCCATCTGTGTGAAGTTTACACGTCACATGACGTCATGTCGAAGTATGCGCAAACACTTCTGTGGCAGAAAATACAAGTTGGTAGTTTGACTGCGTGTTTACAAGGTTATAAAAATTTGTTTCTAAATAGGTTATTGTATAAATGTTTAATATGTATAAAAGTGTAAACAGTACCGGCCTTTGGGGGAAACTTAGGGGCGCTAAAGGGTTTGCATAATTGTAGAAAATTTCTTCAAAAGATATTTGTAAGAAGTAAATGAATTGTGAACTTCAAGTTAACTTGACTTTAGTGAAAAATGCGTGTTTTAGTGTTTAGTATGTTTTGAACTCTTGTGCAAAAATAAGTTTTCAACTTCAGCTTTCTTTACTTTTCCTCCCGAGTAGCATACCATTTTCCTAATGGCCGAGGAGAAAAGTGGCTTTTTTGTTTTCACCAGTGAGTGCAAAACTGTTACTTTCTCTCAGGCGCGAGGAAAATATTTATCTTTAGTTTCTGTAATACAAATTATAAGTATGTCTATAATTTTTTTTGTACCCAAGTTTCCAACTAAATATAACGTTTTTAAAACTAAGTATTTAGTAAAATTTTTGAAGTTTGTTATAATTTTAATAATGGTAAACCCTACTTTACCCTCTTTCAACTACCTTACCCTCACAAGGGTGCCGAAACAAATCTTGCCCTAGAAATTTAAAGAAATTTTAATATGTATAAAAGTGTAAACAGTACCGGCCTTTGGGGGAAGTTAGGGGCGCTGAAGGGTTTGCATAGTTATAAGAAATTTCTTCAAAAGATATTTGTGGGAACTAAATAAATTGAGCGAAAATGTTTATGTAGTAAATTAAGTGGGTAAAACAATGTGAATTTTTTATTTCCTCAAGTAAACTTGACTTTATTGAAAAATACGTGTTTTTACACATTTTGAATTTTTTGTGCAAAAACACTTTTTCAAAGATAAACTCCAGTCTTCTTTACTTTTCCACCCGAGTAGCGTATAAAATTTTTCTAATTCCTTAAGAGAAAAGTGGTTTTTTTCGTTTTCACCAGTGAGTGCAAATCTGCTACTTTCTCTCGGGCGTGAGGAAAAACATTTATCTGTAGTTTCTGTAATAAAAGATATAATCATGTCCATTTTTTTTCTTGTAGCGATGTTTTCCAACTAAATATAAAATTTTTAAAACTACTTTTGAAACTGAGTATGTAGTAAGATTTTTGAAGCTGGATATAATTTTTATAATGGTAAACCCATTCAATTGTTGAATTAACTAATTAAATTTAATTTGAACTCAAGTGGTTGAATAAAAAATTGTTTATTAAGGATTGAAATTTTGAAAGATAATACCAAGGAGAGCGTGAACTAACAGAAGGAAACGAATTATGTTTATCAATTTTACGTTTATATTAACGCCAAACGTAATTCGGCAATTCCGTATAATTAACAGGTTGCGATCAACGTATACAATGACCAAAATATCAAACAATTTAATAAATGTAGAATAAAATTTGAAATTTCAACAAATTTAATGTCATGATAAGAAAAATATAATAAAATTTATGCTTTCAAGATGTTCCAGAAATTATACAATTGTTTTTAAACAGACCTAGTTTTATAAAGCTAGTATTTAAATATTTTAGATTTAACACAAGACAATCCGAGTTTATTAGAACGTTGCATACGCTCAATACGATGCAGCCTCAGGTATAATTGCATTCGTGCTAAGAAAACGATTTCTACGAGACGAAACTGTTGCCCACCGCGATTGTATTGCCATCTGTGAGGAAGCGCTTTGGCCAAACACAGTTCCGTATGAATATTAACTCTATGTCTCTATATTGCTTCAACGCAAAGCTTACACACCAGATGTACCCCTCAACACGGACCCGTTGCTCGCTCTATGTCTCTATATTGCTTCAACGCAAAGCTTACACACCAGATGTGCGCCCCAACACGGACCCGTTGCTCGGTCTATGTCTCTATATTGCTTCAACGCAAAGCTTACACAACAGATGTGCGCCCCAACACGGACCCGTTGCTCGCTCTATGTCTCTATATTGCTTCAACGCAAAGCTTACACAACAGATGTGCGCCCCAACACGGACCCGTTGCTCGCTCTATGTCTCTATATTGCTTCAACGCAAAGCTTACACACCAGATGTGCGCCCCAACACGAACCCGATGCTCGCTCTATGTCTCTATATTGCTTTAACGCAAAGCTTACACAACAGATGTGCGCCCCAACACGGACCCGTTGCTCGCTCTATGTCTCTATATTGCTTCAACGCAAAGCTTACACAACAGATGTGCGCCCCAACACGAACCCGTTGCTCGCTCTATGTCTCTATATTGCTTCAACGCAAAGCTTACACAACAGATGTGCGCCCCAACACGAACCCGATGCTCGCTCTATGTCTCTATATTGCTTCAACGCAAAGCTTACACAACAGATGTGCGCCCCAACACGGACCCGTTGCTCGCTCTATGTCTCTATATTGCTTCAACGCAAAGCTTACACAACAGATGTGCGCCCCAACACGAACCCGATGCTCGCTCTATGACTCTATATTGCTTCAACGCAAAGCTTACACAACAGATGTGCGCCCCAACACGGACCCGTTGCTCGCTCTATGTCTCTATATTGCTTCAACGCAAAGCTTACACAACAGATGTGCGCCCCAACACGAACCCGAAGCTCGCTCTATGACTCTATATTGCTTCAACGCAAAGCTTACACAACAGATGTGCGCCCCAACACGAACCCGATGCTCGCTCTATGTCTCTATATTGCTTCAACGCAAAGCTTACACAACAGATGTGCGCCCCAACACGGACCCGTTGCTCGCTCTATGTCTCTATATTGCTTCAACGCAAAGCTTACACAACAGATGTGCGCCCCAACACGGACCCGTTGCTCGCTCTATGTCTCTATATTGCTTCAACGCAAAGCTTACACAACAGATGTGCGCCCCAACACGAACCCGAAGCTCGCTCTATGACTCTATATTGCTTCAACGCAAAGCTTACACAACAGATGTGCGCCCCAACACGAACCCGATGCTCGCTCTATGTCTCTATATTGCTTCAACGCAAAGCTTACACAACAGATGTGCGCCCCAACACGGACCCGTTGCTCGCTCTATGTCTCTATATTGCTTCAACGCAAAGCTTACACACCAGATGTGCGCCCCAACACGGACCCGTTGCTCGCTCTATGTCTCTATATTGCTTCAACGCAAAGCTTACACAACAGATGTGCGCCCCAACACGAACCCGTTGCTCGCTCTATGTCTCTATATTGCTTCAACGCAAAGCTTACACAACAGATGTGCGCCCCAACACGAACCCGAAGCTCGCTCTATGACTCTATATTGCTTCAACGCAAAGCTTACACAACAGATGTGCGCCCCAACACGAACCCGATGCTCGCTCTATGTCTCTATATTGCTTCAACGCAAAGCTTACACAACAGATGTGCGCCCCAACACGAACCCGATGCTCGCTCTATGACTCTATATTGCTTCAACGCAAAGCTTACACAACAGATGTGCGCCCCAACACGAACCCGAAGCTCGCTCTATGACTCTATATTGCTTCAACGCAAAGCTTACACAACAGATGTGCGCCCCAACACGAACCCGATGCTCGCTCTATGTCTCTATATTGCTTCAACGCAAAGCTTACACAACAGATGTGCGCCCCAACACGGACCCGTTGCTCGCTCTATGTCTCTATATTGCTTCAACGCAAAGCTTACACAACAGATGTGCGCCCCAACACGGACCCGTTGCTCGCTCTATGTCTCTATATTGCTTCAACGCAAAGCTTACACAACAGATGTGCGCCCCAACACGAACCCGATGCTCGCTCTATGACTCTATATTGCTTCAACGCAAAGCTTGCACACCAGATGTGCCCCTCAACACGAACCCGATGCTCGCTCTATGACTCTATATTGCTTCAACGCAAAGCTTGCACACCAGATGTGCCCCTCAACACGAACCCGATGCTCGCTCTATGACTCTATATTGCTTCAACGCAAAGCTTGCACACCAGATGTGCCCCTCAACACGGACCCGTTGCTCGCTCTATGTCTCTATATCGCTTCAAAGCAAGCTGATACGTTTCGCTTAGTTTCGTGTCATCTTTCCTCCCCTCCCTATAAATGTTTCTAGTATTGCCTATTTAGCCGTAACTGTAATCCTTCTATAACACTAAATGTATTCATCTACTTAGGGGTGAGTCAATTATCTGCAATGTAGTTGTAAAATTTTATTGTAATCAGATAGGAAACTTATATGTACGTCATTTTTCGACAAAAAGCCCTTACTTTTCAACGCACTTGGTCCATCGTTGTTCGAGCTTTCTGCTGCCCTCATAAAAGGTTTTCGATTGAGCTGAGAACGAGGAATGCGCCACTTTTTTCAGTGCTTCGTCCGAGCTAAATCGACGGCTCCTTAATGGCTCTTTGAATGGACCAATGAAGTGATAGTCAAAAGGGGTCTATATGGAGGATGAGCCACTATTCAAAACTGAGTTTCTGGAGCGTTTCAGCAGTATGGGCAGCAGTATGTTAACGGGCGTTATCTTGCAACATCACGGTAGCTTTTCACAGCAGTCCACGGTGTTTGCTTGGCAGTAAGCTTTACACTGCAACGTACACTGCATATTGTTGTGCCCCTTTCCCCATAGTGTTTCAGCACTGGACCTTGTGCGTCCCAAAAACTCGTAGGCAACAGTTTTCCTGCGAACTGCTGGGTCTTAGGCGGCGAATCTGGATGTTTCCATTCTATACTCTGCCGTCTACTCTCCGGCTCGTAATGATTGGATCCATGTCTCGTCGTCAGTAATGATCCTGTCTAAGAAGTTGTCCCGTTCGTTACCACAGCGCTCTAAAACGTTTTGAGAGACGTTCGTGTTTGTTCATGCGACTGTAGGAGTTGATTTGGAACGCATCTTGCACAAACTTTATGAAACCCAAGACTGTTGCGGATGATTTGATAGACAGAACCGTGATTAACTTGCAGACGATGTAAAACGTCGTCAATAGTTACTCGTCTGTCTAAGAGAACCATTTCACGTGAACGCTCAATGTTTTCCTCATGTGTGGCGGTAAACTGTCGTCCGCCTCCTTCATAGTGTGTAACCCTTGTGCAACTTTTTTTGAATTTTTCAACCCATTGTTGTTTTAACACTGTTTCCGAAGTGTGAATAGTACTGGAAGAGCGACCGGAACCGCTGCCACTGGTGGAGTTCGTCTCGTCCTAGTGGCGGGCCGGTAACCAGTCGAGGCCTTATAGTAAAGTCGAAACTCTTATATGCTTGTACCACGGGCCGTGAAACCAAGCCCCCCTCCGCCTCAGGCCTGACGCTAGTCACAAGTTTGAAGTTGGTTTCGTGGGGGTAGAGGTCTCATTAACTGGTTCGTAGAAATCCCAGCTCTATGGCTAAAAATGTGTACTTTGACAAGGGAGATAAGAGCCGAGTGACTGTTTTCCCTTGCTGTACTCTTCTCCTTAACCATTTTTTTACAGTCTTCAATATTTCGAACAGCACAACCACACTATTCCCGTGATGTACCAAAATTCGTCGATGCATTTCGGCCCCTGATACACCTTCCGACCAGAAAAACAGACCACTGAACGTTGATCTTTTTCGATACAAATAGAAAGCGGAGCATTCAAGATAAACTACACGACAGCTGTAACGAAACTAACCTAGCAGCTCAAAACATACATAAACATAACAAATAAACAAAGCTTCCATCATTAACACAAAACGACAGTACTACCAACATAAACAAAAGTATAACTAAATAGCAGATAATAATTTACTTGCCCAGGTATTTACACTCATTTTCTACCTCCAAATATTTTCTTGTAAATCGACTAGCAATTTAAAGGTTGTTTGAGCTCCGAGACTTGATAGAAATATGTCGCTCGCCTGAAGTAAACAGGATAAAACATACCCTTCTGCTACTTTTCAAACAGGTGCAACAATCATATACAGGGACTTTAGAGTCAGTATAGATATTATGGTCAATGAAAGACAGGAAATTATTGTGATTTTATGTATAAATAAGGTAGGATACGAAGCCCCTAGAGAGGATTGAGGAGAGGGGGGTCATGGCATCTCGTATGCAGGGTCGCATTCCCGTAGTGCTTCTCTCTTTCTCTCTCTCTCTCTCTCTCTCTCTCTCTCTCTCTCTCTTCCCCTTACACACGCGCACGCAAAGGGTCGAATTCCCGTAGTGCTTCTCTCTTTCTCTCTCTCTCTCTCTCTCTCTCTCTCTCTCTCTCTCTCTCTCTCTCTCTCTCTTCCCCTTACACACGCGCACGCACGCACGCACGCACACACGCACACACACACACACACACACACACACACACACACACACACACACACATACACACACACACACACACACACATTAACGCACTTTCTGGCAGCGCCAGGAGTCACAGCGTATTGAATGTAAATGGGACAGATAGCTGTGCACGTACCAGGAGGTAATTCTAAGAGACTGTACTAAATGGCAAATTATAAGCCGGAAGGTGATCGTGACAAAGTAGTATGGCCTCATTAGTGGCGACGTGAAATGAAGAGTTTTAGAAAAACTCGAGGCAAGAAAGTCGTCGCGCTCACGATCCTCGGGCCTAAGACTGACGCTAATCTCGGTAAAAGTTTAGCAAGATGTTGCTTTGCGTGCCTCGCTCTTTGCTGGGTAGAATTGTGCGGGACGTAGGAAAATACAGAGATAAGATGCCGGCTTTTATGAACCCTATGTTCTACTGGCGCTAATCTCGGTAAAAGTTTAGCAAGATGTTGCTTTGCGTGCCTCGCTCTTTGCTGGGTAGAATTGTGCGGGACGTAGGAAAATAGAGAGATAAGATGCCGGCTTTTATGAACCCTATGTTCTACTAACGCTATTCTCGGTGAAAATTTAGCAAGATGTTGCTTTGCGTGCATCGCTCTTTGCTGGGTAGAATTGTACGGGACGTAGGAAAATACAGAGATAAGATGCCGGCTTTTATGAACCCTATGTTCTACTGGCGCTAATCTCGGTAAAAGTTTAGCAAGATGTTGCTTTGCGTGCCTCGCTCTTTGCTGGGTAGAATTGTGCGGGACGTAGGAAAATACAGAGATAAGATGCCGGCTTTTATGAACCCTATGTTCTACTGGCGCTAATCTCGGTAAAAGTTTAGCAAGATGTTGCTTTGCGTGCCTTGCTTATGCTGGGTAGAATTGTGCGGGACGTAGGAAAATACAGAGATAAGATGCCGGCTTTTATGAACCCTATGTTCTACTGGCGCTAATCTCGGTAAAAGTTTAGCAAGATGTTGCTTTGCGTGCCTCGCTCTTTGCTGGGTAGAATTGTGCGGGACGTAGGAAAATACAGAGATAAGATGCCGGCTTTTATGAACCCTATGTTCTACTAACGCTATTCTCGGTGAAAATTTAGCAAGATGTTGCTTTGCGTGCATCGCTCTTTGCTGGGTAGAATTGTGCGGGATGTAGGAAAATAGAGAGATAAGATGCCGGCTTTTAAGAACTCTATGTTCTACTGGCGCTAATCTCGGTAAAAGTTTAGCAAGATGTTGCTTTGCGTGCCTCGCTCTTTGCTGGGTAGAATTGTGCGGGACGTAGGAAAATACAGAGATAAGATGCCGGCTTTTATGAACCCTATGTTCTACTAACGCTATTCTCGGTAAAAGTTTAGCAAGATGTTGCTTTGCGTGCCTCGCTCTTTGCTGGGTAGAATTGTGCGGGACGTAGGAAAATACAGAGATAAGATGCCGGCTTTTATGAACCCTATGTTCTACTGGCGCTAATCTCGGTAAAAGTTTAGCAAGATGTTGCTTTGCGTGCCTCGCTCTTTGCTGGGTAGAATTGTGCGGGACGTAGGAAAATACAGAGATAAGATGCCGGCTTTTATGAACCCTATGTTCTACTGGCGCTAATCTCGGTAAACGTTTAGCAAGATGTTGCTTTGCGTGCCTCGCTCTTTGCTGGGTAGAATTGTGCGGGACGTAGGAAAATACAGAGATAAGATGCCGGCTTTTATGAACCCTATGTTCTACTGGCGCTAATCTCGGTAAAAGTTTAGCAAGATGTTGCTTTGCGTGCCTCGCTCTTTGCTGGGTAGAATTGTGCGGGACGTAGGAAAATACAGAGATAAGATGCCGGCTTTTATGAACCCTATGTTCTACTGGCGCTAATCTCGGTAAAAGTTTAGCAAGATGTTGCTTTGCGTGCCTCGCTCTTTGCTGGGTAGAATTGTGCGGGACGTAGGAAAATAGAGAGATAAGATGCCGGCTTTTATGAACCCTATGTTCTACTAACGCTATTCTCGGTGAAAGTTTAGCAAGATGTTGCTTTGCGTGCCTCGCTCTTTGCAGGGTAGAATTGTGCGGGACGTAGGAAAATAGAGAGATAAGATGCCGGCTTTTAAGAACTCTATGTTCTACTGGCGCTAATCTCGGTAAAAGTTTAGCAAGATGTTGCTTTGCGTGCCTCGCTCTTTGCTGGGTAGAATTGTGCGGGACGTAGGAAAATACAGAGATAAGATGCCGGCTTTTATGAACCCTATGTTCTACTGGCGCTAATCTCGGTAAAAGTTTAGCAAGATGTTGCTTTGCGTGCCTCGCTCTTTGCTGGGTAGAATTGTGCGGGACGTAGGAAAATAGAGAGATAAGATGCCGGCTTTTATGAACCCTATGTTCTACTACCGCTATTCTCGGTAAAAGTTTAGCAAGATGTTGCTTTGCGTGCCTCGCTCTTTGCTGGGTAGAATTGTGCGGGACGTAGGAAAATAGAGAGATAAGATGCCGGCTTTTATGAACCCTATGTTCTACTGGCGCTAATCTCGGTAAAAGTTTAGCAAGATGTTGTTTTGCGTGCCTCGCTCTTTGCTGGGTAGAATTGTGCGGGACGTAGGAAAATAGAGAGATAAGATGCCGGCTTTTATGAACCCTATGTTCTACTAACGCTATTCTCGGTAAAAGTTTAGCAAGATGTTGCTTTGCGTGCCTCGCTCTTTGCTGGGTAGAATTGTGCGGGACATAGGAAAATAGAGAGATAAGATGCCGGCTTTTATGAACCCTATGTTCTACTGGCGCTAATCTCGGTAAAAGTTTAGCAAGATGTTGCTTTGCGTGCCTCGCTCTTTGCTGGGTAGAATTGTGCGGGACGTAGGAAAATACAGAGATAAGATGCCGGCTTTTATGAACCCTATGTTCTACTGGCGCTAATCTCGGTAAAAGTTTAGCAAGATGTTGCTTTGCGTGCCTCGCTCTTTGCTGGGTAGAATTGTGCGGGACGTAGGAAAATACAGAGATAAGATGCCGGCTTTTATGAACCCTATGTTCTACTGGCGCTAATCTCGGTAAAAGTTTAGCAAGATGTTGCTTTGCGTGCCTCGCTCTTTGCTGGGTAGAATTGTGCGGGACGTAGGAAAATACAGAGATAAGATGCCGGCTTTTATGAACCCTATGTTCTACTGGCGCTAATCTCGGTAAAAGTTTAGCAAGATGTTGCTTTGCGTGCCTCGCTCTTTGCTGGGTAGAATTGTGCGGGACGTAGGAAAATACAGAGATAAGATGCCGGCTTTTATGAACCCTATGTTCTACTGGCGCTAATCTCGGTGAAATTTTAGCAAGATGTTGCTTTGCGTGCCTTGCTTATGCTGGGTAGAATTGTGCGGGACGTAGGAAAATACAGAGATAAGATGCCGGCTTTTATGAACCCTATGTTCTACTGGCGCTAATCTCGGTAAACGTTTAGCAAGATGTTGCTTTGCGTGCCTCGCTCTTTGCTGGGTAGAATTGTGCGGGACGTAGGAAAATACAGAGATAAGATGCCGGCTTTTATGAACCCTATGTTCTACTGGCGCTAATCTCGGTAAACGTTTAGCAAGATGTTGCTTTGCGTGCCTCGCTCTTTGCTGGGTAGAATTGTGCGGGACGTAGGAAAATACAGAGATAAGATGCCGGCTTTTATGAACCCTATGTTCTACTGGCGCTAATCTCGGTAAAAGTTTAGCAAGATGTTGCTTTGCGTGCCTCGCTCTTTGCTGGGTAGAATTGTGCGGGACGTAGGAAAATACAGAGATAAGATGCCGGCTTTTATGAACCCTATCTTCTACTGGCGCTAATCTCGGTAAAAGTTTAGCAAGATGTTGCTTTGCGTGCCTCGCTCTTTGCTGGGTAGAATTGTGCGGGACGTAGGAAAATACAGAGATAAGATGCCGGCTTTTATGAACCCTATGTTCTACTGGCGCTAATCTCGGTGAAAGTTTAGCAAGATGTTGCTTTGCGTGCCTCGCTCTTTGCTGGGTAGAATTGTGCGGGACGTAGGAAAATACAGAGATAAGATGCCGGCTTTTATGAACCCTATCTTCTACTGGCGCTAATCTCGGTAAAAGTTTAGCAAGATGTTGCTTTGCGTGCCTCGCTCTTTGCTGGGTAGAATTGTGCGGGACGTAGGAAAATACAGAGATAAGATGCCGGCTTTTATGAACCCTATGTTCTACTGGCGCTAATCTCGGTAAAAGTTTAGCAAGATGTTGCTTTGCGTGCCTCACTCTTTGCTGGGTAGAATTGTGCGGGACGTAGGAAAATACAGAGATAAGATGCCGGCTTTTATGAACCCTATGTTCTACTGGCGCTAATCTCGGTAAAAGTTTAGCAAGATGTTGCTTTGCGTGCCTCGCTCTTTGCTGGGTAGAATTGTGCGGGACGTAGGAAAATACAGAGATAAGATGCCGGCTTTTATGAACCCTATGTTCTACTGGCGCTAATCTCGGTAAAAGTTTAGCAAGATGTTGCTTTGCGTGCCTCGCTCTTTGCTGGGTAGAATTGTGCGGGACGTAGGAAAATACAGAGATAAGATGCCGGCTTTTATGAACCCTATGTTCTACTGGCGCTAATCTCGGTGAAAGTTTAGCAAGATGTTGCTTTGCGTGCCTTGCTTATGCTGGGTAGAATTGTGCGGGACGTAGGAAAATACAGAGATAAGATGCCGGCTTTTATGAACCCTATGTTCTACTGGCGCTAATCTCGGTAAAAGTTTAGCAAGATGTTGCTTTGCGTGCCTTGCTTATGCAGGGTAGAATTGTGCGGGACGTAGGAAAATACAGAGATAAGATGCCGGCTTTTATGAACCCTATGTTCTACTGGCGCTAATCTCGGTAAAAGTTTAGCAAGATGTTGCTTTGCGTGCCTTGCTTATGCAGGGTAGAATTGTGCGGGACGTAGGAAAATACAGAGATAAGATGCCGGCTTTTATGAACCCTATGTTCTACTGGCGCTAATCTCGGTAAAAGTTTAGCAAGATGTTGCTTTGCGTGCCTTGCTCTTTGCTGGGTAGAATATTGCGGGACGTAGGAAAATACAGAGATAAGATGCCGGCTTTTATGAACCCTATGTTCTACTGGCGCTAATCTCGGTAAAAGTTTAGCAAGATGTTGCTTTGCGTGCCTCGCTCTTTGCTGGGTAGAATTGTGCGGGACGTAGGAAAATACAGAGATAAGATGCCGGCTTTTATGAACCCTATGTTCTACTGGCGCTAATCTCGGTAAAAGTTTAGCAAGATGTTGCTTTGCGTGCCTCGCTCTTTGCTGGGTAGAATTGTGCGGGACGTAGGAAAATACAGAGATAAGATGCCGGCTTTTATGAACCCTATGTTCTACTGGCGCTAATCTCGGTAAAATTTTAGCAAGATGTTGCTTTGCGTGCCTTGCTCTTTGCTGGGTAGAATTGTGCGGGACGTAGGAAAATACAGAGATAAGATGCCGGCTTTTATGAACCCTATGTTCTACTGGCGCTAATCTCGGTAAAAGTTTAGCAAGATGTTGCTTTGCGTGCCTCGCTCTTTGCAGGGTAGAATTGTGCGGGACGTAGGAAAATACATAGATAAGATGCCGGCTTTTATGAACCCTATGTTCTACTGGCGCTAATCTCGGTAAAAGTTTAGCAAGATGTTGCTTTGCGTGCCTCGCTCTTTGCTGGGTAGAATTGTGCGAGACGTAGGAAAATAGAGAGATAAGATGCCGGCTTTTATGAACCCTATGTTCTACTGGCGCTAATCTCGGTGAAAGTTTAGCAAGATGTTGCTTTGCGTGCCTTGCTTATGCTGGGTAGAATTGTGCGGGACGTAGGAAAATACAGAGATAAGATGCCGGCTTTTATGAACCCTATGTTCTACTGGCGCTAATCTCGGTGAAAGTTTAGCAAGATGTTGCTTTGCGTGCCTCGCTCTTTGCTGGGTAGAATTGTGCGGGACGTAGGAAAATACAGAGATAAGATGCCGGCTTTTATGAACCCTATGTTCTACTGGCGCTAATCTCGGTAAAAGTTTAACACGAAATGACATGAATGTGTAAGCATTCAAATGTTGAACAGCTGTTTTAACGCATAGGTTATGTAATTTCATTTATAGGCCTATTAATTGTAATTATTTAAGAAAAAGTAACTAATATATATATATATATATATATATATATATATATATATATATACTTAAGTTGAATTAGTTATTTTTTTATTACTTGTTAATGTTAAAAATCATAAATATTGTTTACAATGTGAATAAAATACAAACATAAGGTCAATTCGCAAACACAGAAAACTGAACGAACCCTGATGAAATACCGTTTGAGCACTGGTAGCATATTATTACCTTGGCTATCTTGCAATGAATGTCCGGTTAGATAGGTTAGGTTACATAAACTAATAAACATCCATCGCTACAGAATGAGTTTCAAGATAAACAAACGTGGCAGAATGCAGAACTAACAAAGCCATATTGGTGGCCGCAAGTTACACTGTGAACACGCCGTCCAACATGGCCATGACTTGTTATACTCAGGCACGACTGTATTGGGTTACGTAAAAAACATCTGAACACGGTTTTTGTCATTAGGGAAATCATGTAAACCGGCCTCTTGCGTGATCGTTTCGTCCCGGAGCTCTCAATTATTGGCGTCCTTCTACGCCTTCCTTTCAACGCGAAACCCCGACCTTATCTGGCAGCGTCGGAACCTAGGGGTGCGGGAGAGCTGACCTCCATGTCTCCACCACTTTAAGCTCCAGGGCGCTTGAAGACTTATGCGGTTAGGTTAGGTCAGGTCAACTCCGCCACCTGACAAGTATGAGCTAGGCAAAACACCACACGAGCATGGCTTGAGCTACAACAGCAATGAGGCAAAATCTTCATTTTGCCCTAATTAGCCGAAGTTCTGAAAAGTATTTCACTTGGGGACCAAATAATTATCCCCTAATTAAATCCACCTACGATCAAAAGAGAATTATATTTATTTTATTTATGGTGAAAATACTTTGAGCCACACACACGCACGAGCGCGCACTTAAGAACTATTATTAGTTACGCAAAGGTAGGCGTTTCCTTAGTTCTACTCTTACTGAAGTTACAAGGAACCAAGTATATTCCTCACGTTTAGTCGTTCGCTCGCTTCTTTTTTGTCTTCAACACGTTTATTTAGTCCTTATTTTAGAACACATTACAAGGACTTATTTTGTACTGAATATTTACAATAATCTTTTACTTTCTATTCCAATTTACAATTATTACTTCAGGCGTCCACATCACATTTTACTTAAGGTGGTCAGAGTCTCCATAATCGGAACTGAGCGGTGTTGCTGGAAATTCTCAAAACCTTTCCAGGTGTGAAACATAGCCAAGAGAAACAGACTCTTAAGAGTAAGAAAGACAACCGTAAAGCCTTTGCAAAAAGAGAAATTTAAAACGATCCATGTCAAGTGGAATTTGACAGGAAATGTCGGGTGGAGTTGCCAGGGCCACAGGATTCTAGCAGACACAACGGGCCTAGGTAATACCAACATATACACACGCCGTCTGCCGGTAGTCCTTTCTGCGCCAGAAACATCATGACGTCACTGGCCAAATAGTAATCACCATGCTACGCTACTTAACCACGGGAACAAGTCGCACACCATGACGTCATTAGGTTATTATGTCATCCGGCAAGAACAACGTTACCAGGCGATAAATAAAGCATTAAAATTATGTGAAAGAGAGAAGACAATTTTAATGTTCGGCAGTAATCGTACATAGAATACAAGACAGCAAGCCTAACCTACTTGTGCGTGTGCATGAGTGTGTGTGTGTGTCTTTGTGAAAAATCGGGATGTTAGCTGCGCACTGCCAAAAGGCGCCAGTGCGCATGCGTGTCAGGGCGAGAGCTCTGAGCGACACCTCAGTTGGTCGTGAAAGCAGCCGGTGGTGGATCTACACGTACTTTTCGAAAAACATTTGCCAGTGTTGTTTTGATTTAGGTTTTATGTTATCTTTTGTGTATTATAGTGCACGTGATTTTAGTTTCTTTAAGAAATGGTGCAACCGGGTCGTACCCGGGTTTTTTCTCTTGAAGTGCATAAATGATTCAACTCAGCTGAAAGTATGTAGTCAGGCTAGTAGCGTTTCTACTTAGAACTTTCCCTCTCGCCAACCACACCCCTCACCCCCACGTGCCTGCGCCAGGCGATTTTTGTCAAAGTGATTTAACTGTACGTTACTAAAACTAAACTAAACGAAGCACCGTAGTGCCCCTTGTGGTACGAAACAGAGCATTTATCACTCTGTAGGTTACCACAAATACAAAACATGAGCTTTATTGGAAAAATAAGAAACCCGCTAAATTTTAGGCGCGGGTTATCCGAATCGGAGACTATCCGAGTTCCAAAAGGCCAAGGCAGGTTTGGATAGATTCAGGATTCCTAAATTGATGGCGCTTGTACGTTGTGAGAGTGTCATAAGGAATACTTACCAGGCATGCAAACACAGCGGAACGTGCCAGGATCGTCCAGACAGGACCCGTCGTTCTGGCAAGGATGCGACTCGCACTCGTTGACGTTCGTCTCGCAGCGTGGTCCTGTAAACCCTTGAGTACAGTTGCAGGCAAAGGATCCGGGCGTGTTCACACAGATCCCGTCGTGTTCGCAAGGAGACCCTGAAAACAGAATTACAGATGGTTATAAAAATATATTGATGCTATTATTGAACATATAATGCTATTATATTCGATAGGAATTTCTATTGCATAAGCGGTTACTGTAACATAAATAGGAAAGTAAAATATTATAACAGTTTTAATGATTTCATTCTGTATTTTGTTCAAAATGTCAGTTTATTTTGCTATTATATAGGTTGTTATATAGATCTTAAAATTAGAAAAGTATTTGGAATTCGTCAAGGTAAGAGACTTCCATAAGCAAAGCCGTCGTTGCAATACACCAAGAGAAGGATAAGCCACTGAAAATAAAGCAAAGTAAAGAAAACCTGTTATGTCCAGTTATCATGGAAACCTCAGTCCCTTAATGGCTGAGAAAATACTTTCCAATTTCATCTTACTATACACTTACAAAATCAATGAAAATGCCCATCCTGGTATTCTCAAAACTGAAATTCTATTGTTTTTTATAGGCTTACTTCGGGGTTGCGGCAATACGCACTTGGGCGAATCCCCTACTTCAACCCTAACCCTAAACTAGGCCATGCCAATATTACCCCTTAGGAATTTGAGGTGTGATGTTTTCAGTAAATGTAGTAACTTCTGTATTCTCTCTAGTAAGGTATGTGTGCAGATTACTATGTAAAGGCAAACGTAATTAGCAATTTTCTCCGCGTTACTGTACTTCCATGAGCATATACTTTAAAAAAATCCAATTTATTTTTCTCGTGACCACTTTTTACCTTCATATAAGCACAAACGCATAACTCAGCCGACGCAGAAACAAAATGGCGTGCGTTGAAATAATGTGACGTTTCCTTGATTCGGCTGAAATTGTTCGTCTCATTAAATACGTGACAAGTCGTGCCGCTGTAGCGCGCCACGGTCGCTTGTTTACAGATGTTATCCGCACGCTTCGACCAAAGGTCACTTTTATCTAGCCAATTAATTGTTACTGTACATGTACGCGGCTACCAGTCTCCGGCTTGTGTACTGTTTGCAGGTCTTCTGGATGCGAAGAGCAGAGCGGGGAATTGCAACAAAAATAGGTAGTGACGTCATGACTAAGGAATTCTAACGAGTATGCGTAGCAACGTCTCTATAACCTTACACGAGCGCGCAGTTCTTCCACACTCTTTCTCTGACGAATTGTCTCGAAGATTTCCGAAAGATAAACATGCCAGCAAGTTGACAATAACAGCTGATTCGTCCTCACGTAGAGGTTATATGGAGGTTAGGTTTAAATTATTATCCAATGATTCAGAAATACTGTATTTAGATTATTATGTGATCATGTAATGCAAAGGTTGTTTGTATTACTCGAAAGTTGTTCTACATACTTTGTTGCACAGCAATAGTCCATTTAGTTACAATATATTATTTCGTATAAGTTAACGTAGAACATTTTAACTGCTATTGCAGCTTTAGACACACACACACACACACATTTATTATTCTAAGCTTTTCGCCGATAAAACAGTACCAGCATCTTCAGGAAAATAATTATCTAACAAAATATTTTTACAAAAATTAAATCATATGTACTACAAACAGCCACGATGGTTCTTTGATACTATTTTATCGGCGAAAAGCGTAGAATAATAAATGCAAAATAAAAGTATTCTTGTTTTTGAAATATTTTAAATTTATTAACTATATTACAAGAAAACATATCACCATATATATATATATATATATATATATATATATATATATATATATATATATATATATATATACACGCATACGTATTCCTTCACGGATGGAAAAATAAAATGAATAGTTATTATCTGGAGTATATCCGTTCATTCTGCAATGCAAAAAATCGCAGTTCCGACGTTTCGCTAGAATCTCCTCTAGCATTGACGAGGTGAACCCAACAACAGTTGAAGAGAGAGAGAACAGTTCGCTCTTCAACTGTTGTTGGGTTCACCTCGTCAATGCTGGATGAGATTCTAGCGAAAATTCGGAACCGCGATTTTATGTACTGCAGAATGAACGGATGTACTCCTGATAATAACTCTTCATTATATATATATATATATATATATATATATATATATATATATATATATATATATATATATATATATATATATATATATATATATATATACATAACTTGTTCAAATATTAAATCATCAACAAAGTACTATTCATTAATCCACTCAAGTTCAAATACTCGTACATGTTTTTTAAACTTGTAGATGATGACACTTGATCTTAATACAGTTTTTTCGAATATTAATTCACGAATTAAAATTTAAATGAATTAATTTTAGTGTTATACGGGAGAAAAACTCTTCACAAAAGGGGCAAGATATGTAATTTATTTATTTCGTCCCAATTGGCTTAAAATAAGTGACAACATATGATTTCATAAAACAGTTGGTTTTACGTTATAGGTTTTGTAGTAAGCCGTTGTTTCAACGCATAGGTTACTTTATTTATATTAATTGTAATTATATAATAAAAAGTAACTAAAATAATTTTTTCTATAGGCCTAATTAGGGATTAACTATAAAAAATGATTGTTTAAATAACTTGTTTATTCGGTGTTGGTTTTCTGTAAGGTTTAAACACGATTACAGTTTCCTTGCTCAAAAAGCTATTTTTAAAAGTTATAATGTTTTTGTTGTGTCCAGGTAAAGTAAACTGTGAAAGACGTCTGAATGGAAGTATGACTTCGAAGATTATTTGTAAAAATAATTAATTATGCTGAGTACAATGGCCGCGGACCGTCAAATGGGGCCAACAATTACTCCGGCCTCTTCATTAATCACAGCCGGCCGTGAGAATTCCTTCCGTAATTTGCTAAAGCCGGCCATTGTGTGTCCATATCATTAAGTTCGGAAGCTGCGGCCATCTTCTCGGATGAATGTCCTCTTTCTCGCCGTGAAATTGATATGTTTATCCCGCGATTCGTTGCGTGTGCTTTTGTTATTGGCGGAATACGGATTCCCACTCACCGCTACTTCGATGGCGTGCCTTGCACTGTGGGCTGTGGAAACACTCGGGCGCAATGATTGTGCAAATAACATTGTCCTCGTTTAAACAACCGAAGTCGCGTTATTGCCAACACAACGACGTTATATTTTGTGCGAGGGGATTATTCGGGTTGGCGTCACGCTATAACACATGCAGGCTACATACATGCGTGTACGCGTTGTGTACAGCTATTTTAGTTTAAGTTGAGTGATAACATTCAGCGGCTGATTTTCGTGAAATATTTTAGCAACTGCGTCAGTAACGATTTTTTCAAAGGATTAAATACATGCGTTTGACTTCCAAATCAGGTACAACTATTTGTTCAAACAACCAACGTTTCAATATTGCTACGCTATCGTCATCAGGGCTTGTTCCTCCTGCAGTCTATTAAAAAATATCCCCGTGACAAAACCTTAGTTATATTAATGAAAACAGCCCTTGTACGCTTCCATTAACTCACAACACCTTTGTCCATGTGTGCTAACATAAGCTTGAATGTGCTTCCTGAGAAGTAGCAGATGTAAAATCAACCGCATATTTAAACAATAGGCTCTGTGAGTGTAAACGTGATTAATGATTTTTCAAAGGATTATCAATGTTTGTGCCGAAATCTTGTTGCTGTTCATGACGAGCTAGTTGTTTAATTACTTATTACACTTTTGCTATTACTAGCGACCAGATTTTCTGTTAACTGAAGGTTGTTAAATTGTTAACTTACACTTGGAGGAACCGTTTTTTTGCAGCAATCTTAGCGGCAAAAATACGAGGCTGAAGAAGTCGTAAGACGAAAACATTTCCTCCAAGTGTAAGTTAACAATTTAACAGCCTTTAGTTAACAAAAAGTTTGGTAGCAAGTAATAGCAAAAGTATAATGAGTAATTAACAACCAGCTCGTCATGAACAGCGACAAGATTTCGATACTTAATTTTCCACCAAAAAAGTTTATCAGTTTAATATTTGAGCATTGTTAATTGTAAAAATGTTGAAAACATTCTCCCAGATTGAATGAGAATCTAGGGTCAAACCTAAAGTTAAAAATAGTTAATTAAAGAGAAGACAAATTAGCTTTCTTGAATAAAGTGTGATAAAAGGAAGGCAGTTCACCACTGTCATAATATTAAAAGAAGTAATTAGATTTGTAAATAACGCAAGTTCTTTGCCATAATGCCACAAACATCTACAGTGACACTGGTTCTGTAGATTGTGAAATGTAAGTTAACAATTTAACAACCTTAAGTTAACGAAAAGTCTGGTCGCAAGTAATAGCAAAAGTGTAATAAGTAATATTTCCGTGTTGGATTTTCCGTACGCGACGTTTGTCAGTGTACAAATAAAGCGAAGTCGGTTGGAGGGAGGTCATCGGACCGACTAAAACAACAGTTCGGGCTGGATTTATCAAGATGGGGTAAACGGAAGTGAAATCAAGACAAATTACAGAACAAATCTGAATAAAGAGGAAACGCTGCGATCGATCATGAACTGGCGCTTTCGATCCCTTTCACAGCCGAAAGCGATGGATTCTCAAACTTGGTAAACCGATACCGGAGCACTTTCTCTTATCGATATTTGCATTGAGTCTATTTGCCAGAAAGTGTTAATGGCAAAACTCGTGAGCCCAAGGTTTATAGAGCCAGACCCACGATGCGCGATAGCGGAGCTACAAGTTCGTGGTAGATTATTTATCGCCGGTTTTTATGTTCTTTTTTGCGCTCACAGACACAGGTTCCGGGGCAGTCGTGTCTGTGTTCGACATTCTGCCGAGATCGTACGAAAAGGTAACGCAAAAACCTCCACAGACTTGGATAATAGTTACGAAGGTTTGTCCTCGGAGAGCCAAGGCAGTGACAGAGAGAAACGCATCGAGTCACAGAAAATCCGTCGCAGTCAAACTCCACCGCTTACAGCTCATGTTGGGCTCCCCAATCTACAGGACTTAGTCCACACGTGTAGCAAACCAAGATGTCCTCACTGGATCTATACTTCCATTTTATTTCAGAATGCAGCATCTAGTTATAAGCTTGTAGGAACTGGTTCACTAAGACCGGGTTCTTCCTTAGCTTTACATTTTCATCCCAAAGCTTCTCCATTCCCCGCTGTAATCTCTCCAAAGCGGCAATATTTTCTTAGAAATCTTATGATTGAGCGGTATCATCACAGAGTTTTTGTTTGAGATGTAGTCTGCAGAGTAGGTTATGCGCGTGAAGGTATAAAGAAAAGGCAAGCTAGCATTCATTACACTACTGCGAGAGAAACAACCATAGGGGGCAAAAACTGGCGCCGCTGGAGCCGCGTTTGAATTACTACAAATTGTAAAACATTCCTATAAGAACGCTTTCGGAAGAGTTTAATTTTTTCACAACTATCCAACACCAGCCAATGTGGCGGGATATGAGTTCCTTGTGCTTAATGCCTCAAGGTGCTTCGAGAAGGCTTTCTGTGACGTAAGCGGGAGATATTCAACGCCAACTGGATTATACCAAAACAAAAGCTTTAGGCGAGGCATTCGTACGTGCACGGAAACATAATACGTATGGGAGTGGATGTCCGGGGAGGGGGGGGGTTGTGGTCAATCAGATCCTCTCCAGTGTCTCCGCTTGTAATTCCACTACATACACCGATCTTCCCTAGAACAACTGGAGGAAGCTTGTTTGCGTATTCTTGTCTCCCGCTTTAAGTAGATCTCCGCTTACGCAATATAACGCCACATCGATTTATTGTTTATTCTATTTATCGATAATACATGCGATTATGACCTAGTTTTCCGAAAAGAGATATTGCAACCTTCCTTCACCATTCATTTGTCAATCTGTTAGCTTACGCAAGAAAATTATTGTTTTTAGTGCAACCTTCCTTCAACATTCACTTGTCAATCTGTTAGCTTACGCAAGAAAATTATTGTTTTTTGGTGCAACCTTCCTTGAACATTCACTTGTCAATCTGTTAGCTTACGCAAGAAAATTATTGTTTTTTAGTGCAACCTTCCTTCAACATTCACTTGTCAATCTGTTAGCTTACGCAAGAAAATTATTGTTTTTTAGTGCAACCTTCCTTCAACATTCACTTGTCAATCTGTTAGCTTACGCAAGAAAATTATTGTTTTTTAGTGCAACCTTCCTTCAACAATCACTTGTCAATCTGTTAGCTTACGCAAGAAAATTATTGTTTTTAGTGCAACCTTCCTTCAACATTCACTTGTCAATCTGTTAGCTTACGCAAGAAAATTATTGTTTTTAGTGCAACCTTCCTTCAACATTCACTTGTCAATCTGTTAGCTTACGCAAGAAAATTATTGTTTTTTAGTGCAACCTTCCTTCAACAATCACTTGTCAATCCGTTAGCTTACGCAAGAAAATTATTGTTTTTTAGTGCAACCTTCCTTCAACATTCACTTGTCAATCTGTTAGCTTACGCAAGAAAATTATTGTTCTTAGTGCAACCTTCCTTCAACATTCACTTGTCAATCTGTTAGCTTACGCAAGAAAATTATTGTTTTTTAGTGCAACCTTCCTTCAACAATCACTTGTCAATCTGTTAGCTTACGCAAGAAAATTATTGTTTTTAGTCCAACCTTCCTTCAACATTCACTTGGCAATCTGTTAGCTTACGCAAGAAAATTATTGTTTTTTAGTGACTAAATGTATCTTATTCGAACACTTTGTAGTTAAATCATGACAAAGAATAATACAGTGCTTTCTTCTGAAGAAATTTTGATTTCATATGGTTGTGTGCATGTATGGGAGAGCGCGTGTGTGCGCTTGAGTGTTAGCACCAGTTTCTATTATTCCTTCGTGTGACTGAGGGCTTTCTACTCCAGTATGATTCAGTTTGCATCTTAACGATATCTAGGCAACATGTAATTCCCTTTATTGCATAAGAAATATAACGGTGTAGATGTTTTTGTTAGTTTTGGTAACTTTATCGCAACATACAAAAAACAAGAGAAACAGACGTTTTTTACAAAATTTAAAGAGCTAACTTTTAAAAAGACATAGTTCTTCCCTGTCCTTTAGAGCAGCACAAGCCGTCAGCGTCTTGCAGGTTGCATAACCACCGGTGAATCGATTATCCCGCGTCATGAGATACGTCCAGCGATTAGGCCGGTCCTGAGAACCGGGACTCGGCGTCCCGCAGAGATTCCGCCAAACCGAAACCAATACTGGCTGTCATTGTACAAGAAATCGTTCGGAATTAGTCGCCGATACCGTGGCACCGGAAGACGTAAGGATGGACGTCTCCGAGGTCACACGCCAGATCCTGTTCTTACCGTTGCCTCACGGTTACGCCAAAACTGAACGCATTTACACTCGTGTTTCTGCACCACCATTACCAAAACTTACGGTTCCGTGTTTGCCGTTTCGAACATTCCATACTATCGTCAGGTGTAATCTTAACCCAGGAGAAGCTCAAGGAATAACAGTGAGCTCTTATTGTTCCTGACGAGGGGTGATACAATATGCAAGTTGTAAAGGATGGAGTTGAGGACCAGAAACTCTGAACGTAATCTTAGTATTGGGTTTGGAAAACAATGGACTAGAGTAGTCCTGCTATCTGGTGGCTATTTGCTACAACTAATGGTCTCCTTAGAGATATCGGATATAATTCCAATAAAATGTCAGTTTACCTTTAGAAGCGACTTTAATGAAGCAAATGGTGGGCTTGTAATAAAATGTTGGTGCGCCGATGCTAACGGCTGGTTTTATAACGACAATTAAAATGACAGAATACAGCAGCAAGAGAACTATTCGCTGGTTGGGAAAGGTCTCATGTAGCTCTGTGTGTGTACTTGATCGTTCCTGTTGTAAAGTAAAAGATTTCCTAAAAGTTTTTCGATTAATTAAAACGTCAAACTTCCAAGCGGGGTTAATCAACATCTTGTTAGATATTATCTACAGTTTTAAACACTTGAATATTTGCGCACTTGAATTCAACACGTTTATCCAAATTCTAAGAAACCGTATGATGCCTCGCTCACATAAAAACCCGTGCCAAGAGACCAGCCGCTGATTAAACATCCAAATATTCAATAACTTTCGTCTGACATAATTTCACAACCTCCGCTCGTCGAGGAATGACATCAGAAGCTGTAGTATTGTTTATCTAGATGATTTCTCTCGCATTCCGTGGGCTGCATTGTTACACGGGTTAAGGATACTCCTCGCTACTGTGGGACACCGAACCAGATGACCCACTGTCTTCCTGCTGTCGCTAAGATGGTTCTGCCCTAAAGACATGGAGGGTAGTAAAGTTTGTCTCCACCCTAAGGTTTACAACAACGGAATAACATAACAGACTACTTCATATATACGGATATCGCTTAGCACGTCAATGTTTTTACCAAGGGTAGTACAGTTTGTATCCACTTAAGCTGGAACCAGCAGGATAACATGTAAATGGTTTACAAGAACAGAATAGCATAACAGACTACTTCACACACACGACTGTCGCTCAGGACGTTAATGTTTTTACCAAGGGTAGTACAGTTTGTATCCACTTAAGCTGGAACCAGCAGGATAACATGTAAATGGTTTACAAGAACAGAATAGCATAACAGACTACTTCACACACACGACTGTCGCTCAGGACGTTAATGTTTTTACCAAGGGTAGTACAGTTTGTTTCTACCTAAGCTGGAATCAGCTGGAGAATATGTAACCGGTTTACAACAGAATAACATAGCAGATTACTTCATACACACGGCTGTCGTTCAGAATGTGAATGTTTTTACCAAGGGTAGAACACTTCGTCCCCTCCTAAACTGAAATCAGCAGGACAACATGTAATAGCTTAAAACAGAATAACATAACAGACTACTTCACACACACGACTGTCGCTCAGAACGTCTATGTTTTTACCAAAGGTAGTACAGTTTGTCTCCACCTAAGCTGGAATCAGTAAACAACGTGTAAATAGTTTACAACAACGAATAACAAAACAGACTGATATTAGCAACTGATTGAGGATAGAGTACCTGAAGAATCCATAGGTATTGGGTTAAACTTAACTATTGGCCTAAGATTCACAGCAGAAGCTGAGACTGTACACACAAATAAACACTATACATGTTCTACTTTCTAGAATTAAAATATCTTACCTTGCTCGCATTCGTCGATATCTTCAGAGCAGTCGATTCCTTTGTACCCACTGGCGCAGGAGCACGCGTACGAGCCGTTGATGGGGCTCGTATCGCAGATGGCATCGGCGTGGCAGGGATTCGACGTGCACGCGTCATCCAAGTGGCAAAGGAGTCCTGAAAAACAAAAACTTTTACGATTAACCTTGCATCTGTCATATCGCAGACAACAATGAAACTGCTGTAAATTTATAATTAAATGTAATTACGTACGAGCTGCAACCAACGATCAAGGAACCAGTATTGCATTGTTGGAGTAAAAAACTTTGTTTCCCAGCACAGCTGACTTGTAGCAATGCTCGCTTGTTCACATGTTTTACCTTTATACCAACATTACAGAACGTAAATTCTCTACTACACGAACAGAGTCCGTTAATTAAATCGATATAAAGAGTGACAATTTTATAAAATTTGAAATGTGATTTTAAAAAAATTAAGTTTTTGAAGGCTTTAAACCGAAAACATAGGTGAAAAGACAGCATTCTATAAATAAAGGAGTAAATTCTTACTTTCAATGCGGGCAAGGATGAGTAGCATCCCATTTGAGCAAAATTAAAAGAGCCTGTCATATTGGAAACCCGCCATTATGTTTCACATTCAGCTACTTGTTAACAAACCTCCAAGTTTTACTGGCTCCGGTGAAGAGGGAGCGAGGGCGTCTTAATGATGATGTTATAACAAGTAAAAAAATTACCCTTTGGTTAAAATAAAATTAAGGAGACAAATAAATTAAGGCTAACAGTTAACTAAACCTACACCCTTCGCAGGCTGCGCCCTGGTCGAGAACAGATATACCTACAGTAGAGTCTCGAAATTCCGAGTCCCGATATGACGAGCTTGTGTTTAAGGCGAGCCTATTTCTCTTTGAGCCTAGTTTATCTATTTGAAAGACAATGATAACTCGGGCTTCCAAGAAATGTTTATAGCCATACGGTATCCAAAGGAAATGAGTCGGGCTTCCAAAAAATGTTTATAGCCATACGGTATGCAAAGGAAATGAGTCGGGCTTCCAAAAAATGTTTATAGCCATACTGTATGAAAATGAAATGAGTTGGGCTTCCAAAAAAATGTTTATAGCTATACGGTATGCAAAGGAAATGAGTCGGGCTTCCAAAAAATGTTTATAGCCATACTGTATGCAAAGGAAATGAGTTGGGCTTCCAAAAAATGTTTATAGCCATACTGTATGCAAAGGAAATGAGTCGGGCTTCCAAAAAAATGTTTATAGCTATACGGTATGCAAAGGAAATGAGTCGGGCTTCCAAAAAATGTTTATAGCCATACGGTATGCAAAGGAAATGAGTCGGGCTTCCAAAAAATGTTTATAGCCATACGGTATGCAAAGGAAATGAGTCGGGCTTCCAAAAAATGTTTATAGCCATACTGTATGAAAATGAAATGAGTTGGGCTTCCAAAAAAATGTTTATAGCTATACGGTATGCAAAGGAAATGAGTCGGGCTTCCAAAAAATGTTTATAGCCATACTGTATGCAAAGGAAATGAGTTGGGCTTCCAAAAAATGTTTATAGCCATACTGTATGCAAAGGAAATGAGTCGGGCTTCCAAAAAAATGTTTATAGCTATACGGTATGCAAAGGAAATGAGTCGGGCTTCCAAAAAATGTTTATAGCCATACGGTATGCAAAGGAAATGAGTCGGGCTTCCAAAAAATGTTTATAGCCATACGGTATGCAAAGGAAATGAGTCGGGCTTCCAAAAAGTGTTTTTAGCCATACGGTATGCAAAGGAAATGAGTTGGGCTTCCAAAAAATGTTTATAGCCATACGGTATGCAAAGGAAATGAGTCGGGCTTCCAAAAAATGTTTTTAGCCATACGGTATGCAAAGGAAATGAGTCGGGCTTCCAAAAAATGTTTATAGCCATACGGTATGCAAAGGAAATGAGTCGGGCTTCCAAAAAATGTTTATAGCCATACGGTATGCAAAGGAAATGAGTCGGGCTTCCAAAAAATGTTTATAGCCATACGGTATGCAAAGGAAATGAGTCGGGCTTCCAAAAAATGTTTATAGCCATACTGTATGCAAAGGAAATGAGTCGGGCTTCCAAAAAAAATGTTTATAGCTATACGGTATGCAAAGGAAATGAGTCGGGCTTCCAAAAAATGTTTATAGCCATACGGTATGCAAAGGAAATGAGTCGGGCTTCCAAAAAATGTTTATAGCCATACGGTATGCAAAGGAAATGAGTCGGGCTTCCAAAAAGTGTTTTTAGCCATACGGTATGCAAAGGAAATGAGTTGGGCTTCCAAAAAATGTTTATAGCCATACTGTATGCAAAGGAAATGAGTCGGGCTTCCACGAAATGTTATAGCCAAACTATATGCAAAGGAAATGAGTCGAGCTTCCAAGAAATGTTCATAAAAAGTTGTATAAACTTATTTAGTTCATTTTTAACTATAGTATTGGGGTTCATTAGAACTTGTTTTTTTTTCTAATGTACAGGAACGAATTTCCGTGTAATCTGAGTTTTCGGTATTCCGAGGGGGTCTTGGTCCCATCTACCTCGAATTATCGAGACGCTACTGCAATGTACTGTACCTGACAGTATCGCTGAGAGGGGGGCGAATAATATCCCTCGCCTTACAACGCCTTCCTTGAACTGGCTGCAGACCTTGTTTGAAGTTTGATATATAGGGCTACTAATATTTAGGAAAAAAATATTTAAATATAGCGAAATACAATATTTCAAAAGTATCCAAAAAGGTAATTTAAGTTTAAATATTTTTTCTAAAATTATTTCATTAATTTAGATCTGTATTAACATATAAACGCACCAAAAGAGTAGGTTGGCAGGGATCGTGGGCCTTGTATCATTAAAGTGAACTTGGAAAGGTTCAAGTGTTTCTGGCGGGGATCTCTCTCGAAGGAAGCGATGGTAAGGCAAATATAACTCGCTAGTGGAAACCTACATTAATGTGAATTATTCCTAGTATTTTACAAAACCAAACAGCCAACATGTACATCGTTTTTACACATTAACGTTTATTATGTATAGTTAATTCTACAGGATGGTCTCCCGTAAGCCTAATGACCAAGTCAGGGTACACCCAATCCCCAAGCCAGGGCTCGCTTCTACAGGATGGTCTCCCGTAAGCCTAATGACCAAGCCAGGGTACACCCAATCCCCAAGCCAGGGCTCGCTTCTACAGGATGGTCTCCCGTAAGCCTAATGACCAAGCCAGGGTACACCCAATCCCCAAGCCAAGGCTCGCTCCTACAGCATGGCCTCCCGCACGGCCAATCACCAGGCCAGCACACTCTCCTACATGATGGCCTCCCGCACGGCCATTGCCCAAGCCAGTACCCGATCCTACAGGATGGTCTCCCGTAAGCCTAATGACCAAGTCAGGGTACACCCAATCCCCAAGTCAGGGCTCGCTTCTACAGGATGGTCTCCCGCACTGCCAAACCCCTAAGCCAGGGCTTGCCTCTACAGGATGGCCACCGGCACTGCCAATCCCCGAGCCAGAATTCGCTCCTACAGAATGGCTTCCCGTAAGCCCAATGCCTACGCCAGGACTCGCTCCTACAGAATGGCATCCCGTACGCCCAATTCCCTGCATTCGGTTTTATTGGTATTTTCACGAATACAAGTTTATGTATATGGATTCAATTAGATCAGTGGATAGATCCTGGTATCTTATGCAGGTAAAGGAGAAAATATAAACTCCAGTTTGGGCAAACAAAAGTTATGCGTTACCTTGTGGTTTAGGGTGATAAATAAATGCCCCAAACTCACAACTAAACACACGCTGAAGCTCGTTCCAGTGACTTATGCCATCATCAGTGATACTATTATACGTTTGAAACTAACTTTTGTAATATACGTAAGTTGTAACGGGTCTCACCCATGATGACGACATAATTCATTGAAAAACGCATGAGAAAGTGTTTATAAATGTGAAGGTGGACAGTTATTTATTTTTCTCATTAAGTTGATATATCCGGCTTTTCTTCACTAAAATACTCCATACCTTTGGTAGTTCACGCCTTAATGTCTATAAACTGCCTCAGATTTTCACCAATAGGATCGCTTCCATTCAAAGCATGTCTCGTTTGTTCGCTAAAGTAGGGAGATAATCCCGGCAAGTAGAAAGTTAGCCGAGGCAGTAATGGCTGCCACAAAGAAGCGCTTGTCGGTCCGAAATTCCATACTTTTGACGCAAACAAGCAGCACACACAAGCACCGAAAACAATGCGCTATGTATTCTTAGCACGCACTGCTGCCAACCTGTTCACAAGAATGTTTATAACATGAGGCTAGTTTCTTCCCTTTACTCGACGCAATGGAGGAAGAATTTTAAATGGTCACTCCATATAGAGACGTCCAGGACAACGTTGAGTGCATTCTGCGCGCCATGTTCGGCCGTGTTCGAGCGAAGGAATTCGGCCCAAAACGTAAACTGCCTATTAGACCATGTTTGTATTTATAGGACATCCACTTAATAAGACTAAAGTGTACAATCAGGTAATAGTTTGTCCACTTGTGGCTCACTCGTGCTGATCCGGCCTCTAAGTGGTACTACGCCTCGTTGGATACTGACCACATTAGCGGACGCAGCCGCCCAAGAGGGTGAAGTCACTGTCACCCAGGTGATGTTGTCATGGATTGCCATAAACTCTTTCTTAAGGTAGTAATAATATATGGCATATACACTATGCTTTAACTTACAAGGAATCCGAGTTGGCCTAGAAATATCTAACTCCAATAGGGTCCGGTATGACCTGTCATGTAAAAATACTTGTAGGCCTATGTGATTTATATGTGTGTGAGGTGATTAAGGAGTGTGGCAGCATTAGGGATGGACAGAAACCCCCTGGTCTGGAACGTAGTGAAGGATTGTGTGTCCCACTTCTGGGGTCGCTGACCTACTCTCTACCGGGGACATGTAGAGGTGATTATTATTTAAACATAGAGGGAAGGGACATAATGATCCTCTGGTAACAGGTGCAAGGAGATATGATGGCTTGCGAGAGATAAGTCTTGCCTGAATTAGACCTAATTTCTATCGCGGACATATCTTAGAATGAAACAAAGTGTAAAAAGAAGAACAGGCGAAGCAATGTAGCATCAACTGCCAGACATTATGCGAGGGAGACGCCAATGGGAGGCAGTACATTAGGTGTCCCTACAGAACTCTAGCGGGAAATCGAAGGTTTCTGCTAGAATATTCTTGCCCGCACAAAAGGAGGTTATCAGAGATACCTAACCTAACCTGATCACTCGAGTATATACTCATATATAATTCAGTGAACAATTTTCTGGAAAAGTCCGCTGTTGTGCGTAAAACCAAATTTGAAGGAAAAAATTTTTAGAAAACGAACACAAGGAAGCTACGGTTTTTTGATTTTACAAAGGACCTGACAATGTTAGCCAAGTTGGTTCTCCAGAAGTTGAAGGAAACAATTGTTTTCCGTATCAGCGGCTACCTTTCTCTTTGCACAATTACAACAAACTCGCCGCTTATTGAATTGAAGGCGCAGTTAAATAATCGTTGCAGAAAACAAGTTCCTCAAAACGCGTTTTAGCGTTCGTACACGTTTTTGCAATGAGAATGCGTACCTGTTCTAATTCACATCCCGCATTGTGTCGATGTTACACCTTACCTAATCATGTTTGTTCGGTCCCGAGAGATCCCGAGCAGGAGGGTGGGAAAGAGCAAACTCCCGAGGCTCCAGTTTCCTGTTTCACACGAATTTGTAGCAGGAACTTATCTTTAAGGGAAGACAGCAGCGGATGAAGAAGGCAGTGGATTACATCGAGTTGGCGAAGTTCCACAAGCACAGTTATGGCAGTCTCTTGGTGGGAAATGTTCCAACATCCTGACGATTGAAAAGTGCCGAGTAATACACTTCGAAGTATAATCATATCGAATTTCTAATATGTTCTGCCTTAAAAGTCATACTTCCGAGACTAAATAGGTCCGCGAATGCTAACACTAAGACCGTATAAACTTGCAGAAGATGGAAGTAGGAACTTGTTTGATCAACTTACTACTGGTCTTTCAGTGAATAATTCTCACAGTTGTTTAACTGTAATCAGGTTTCCGCAACAAACTAGCCATCATCAGTAACGCTCACACACTAGCTAGGAATCACCAACATCAAATATCGTCTTGTATTAATTCACCAAAAATTTAATTCACCAATAGAGCATTTTTCCAACCTGTACTTGGAAACAGTCGACAATAACTTACGGCTCCAATCTGTCCTTGAACTGTCGACAATAACTCACAGTTCAAATCTGTGGTAGAGCAGTCGACAATAACTTACGGCTCCAATCTGTCCTTGAACTGTCGACAATAACTCACAGTTCAAATCTGTGGTAGAGCAGTCGACAATAACTTACGGCTCCAATCTGTCCTTGAACTGTCGACAATAACTCACAGTTCAAATCTGTGGTAGAGCAGTCGACAATAACTTACGGCTCCAATCTGTCCTTGAACTGTCGACAATAACCCACATTTCAAATCTGTGGTAGAACAGTCGACAATAACTTACGGCTCCAATCTGACCTTGAACTGTCGACAATAACCCACATTTCAAATCTGTGGTAGAACAGTCGACAATAACTTACGGCTCCAATCTGTCCTTGAACTGTCGACAATAACCCACATTTCAAATCTGTGGTAGAACAGTCGACAATAACTTACGGCTCCAATCTGTCCTTGAACTGTCGACAATAACCCACAGTTCAAATCTGTGGTAGAACAGTCGACAATAACTTACAGCTCCAATCTCTGCTGAAAAGTCGACAATAACTTACAGCTTCAATCTGTCCTTGAACTGTCGACAATAACTCACATTTCAAATCTGTGGTAGAACAGTCGACAATAACTTACGGCTCCAATCTGTCCTTGAACTGTCGACAATAACTCACAGTTCAAATCTGTGGTAGAGCAGTCGACAATAACTTACGGCTCCAATCTGTCCTTGAACTGTCGACAATAACCCACATTTCAAATCTGTGGTAGAACAGTCGACAATAACTTACGGCTCCAATCTGTCCTTGAACTGTCGACAATAACCCACATTTCAAATCTGTGGTAGAACAGTCGACAATAACTTACGGCTCCAATCTGTCATTGAACTGTCGACAATAACCCACATTTCAAATCTGTGGTAGAACAGTCGACAATAACTTACGGCTCCAATCTGTCCTTGAACTGTCGACAATAACCCACAGTTCAAATCTGTGGTAGAACAGTCGACAATAACTTACAGCTCCAATCTCTGCTGAAAAGTCGACAATAACTTACAGCTTCAATCTGTCCTTGAACTGTCGACAATAACTCACATTTCAAATCTGTGGTAGAACAGTCGACAATAACTTACGGCTCCAATCTGTCCTTGAACTGTCGACAATAACTCACAGTTCAAATCTGTGGTAGAGCAGTCGACAATAACTTACGGCTCCAATCTGTCCTTGAACTGTCGACAATAACCCACATTTCAAATCTGTGGTAGAACAGTCGACAATAACTTACGGCTCCAATCTGTCCTTGAACTGTCGACAATAACCCACATTTCAAATCTGTGGTAGAACAGTCGACAATAACTTACGGCTCCAATCTGTCCTTGAACTGTCGACAATAACCCACATTTCAAATCTGTGGTAGAACAGTCGACAATAACTTACGGCTCCAATCTGTCCTTGAACTGTCGACAATAACCCACAGTTCAAATCTGTGGTAGAACAGTCGACAATAACTTACAGCTCCAATCTCTGCTGAAAAGTCGACAATAACTTACAGCTTCAATCTGTCCTTGAACTGTCGACAATAACTCACATTTCAAATCTGTGGTAGAACAGTCGACAATAACTTACGGCTCCAATCTGTCCTTGAACTGTCGACAATAACTCACAGTTCAAATCTGTGGTAGAGCAGTCGACAATAACTTACAGCTTCAATCTGTCCTTGAACTGTCGACAATAACTCACATTTCAAATCTGTGGTAGAACAGTCGACAATAACTTACGGCTCCAATCTGTCCTTGAACTGTCGACAATAACTCACAGTTCAAATCTGTGGTAGAGCAGTCGACAATAACTTACAGCTTCAATCTGTCCTTGAACTGTCGACAATAACTCACATTTCAAATCTGTGGTAGAACAGTCGACAATAACTTACGGCTCCAATCTGTCCTTGAACTGTCGACAATAACTCACAGTTCAAATCTGTGGTAGAGCAGTCGACAATAACTTACGGCTCCAATCTGTCCTTGAACTGTCGACAATAACTCACATTTCAAATCTGTGGTAGAGCAGTCGACAATAACTTACAGCTTCAATCTGTCCTTGAACTGTCGACAATAACTCACAGTTCAAATCTGTGGTAGAACAGTCGACAATAACTTACGGCTCCAATCTGTCCTTGAACTGTCGACAATAACTCACAGTTCAAATCTGTGGTAGAGCAGTCGACAATAACTTACGGCTCCAATCTGTCCTTGAACTGTCGACAATAACTCACATTTCAAATCTGTGGTAGAGCAGTCGACAATAACTTACAGCTTCAATCTGTCTTTGAACTGTCGACAATAACTCACAGTTCAAATCTGTGGTAGAGCAGTCGACAATAACTTACAGCTTCAATCTGTCCTTGAACTGTCGACAATAACTCACATTTCAAATCTGTGGTAGAACAGTCGACAATAACTTACGGCTCCAATCTGTCCTTGAACTGTCGACAATAACTCACAGTTCAAATCTGTGGTAGAACAGTCGACAATAACTTACGGCTCCAATCTGTCCTTGAACTGTCGACAATAACTCACATTTCAAATCTGTGGTAGAGCAGTCGACAATAACTTACGGCTCCAATCTGTCCTTGAACTGTCGACAATAACTCACATTTCAAATCTGTGGTAGAGCAGTCGACAATAACTTACAGCTTCAATCTGTCCTTGAACTGTCGACAATAACTCACAGTTCAAATCTGTGGTAGAGCAGTCGACAATAACTTACAGCTTCAATCTGTCCTTGAACTGTCGACAATAACTCACATTTCAAATCTGTGGTAGAACAGTCGACAATAACTTACGGCTCCAAACTGTCCTTGAACTGTCGACAATAACTCACAGTTCAAATCTGTGGTAGAGCAGTCGACAATAACTTACGGCTCCAATCTGTCCTTGAACTGTCGACAATAACTCACATTTCAAATCTGTGGTAGAACAGTCGACAATAACTTACAGCTCCAATCTCTGCTGAAAAGTCGACAATAACTTACAGCTTCAATCTGTCCTTGAACTGTCGACAATAACTCACATTTCAAATCTGTGGTAGAACAGTCGACAATAACTTACGGCTCCAATCTGTCCTTGAACTGTCGACAATAACTCACAGTTCAAATCTGTGGTAGAGCAGTCGACAATAACTTACAGCTTCAATCTGTCCTTGAACTGTCGACAATAACTCACATTTCAAATCTGTGGTAGAACAGTCGACAATAACTTACGGCTCCAATCTGTCCTTGAACTGTCGACAATAACTCACAGTTCAAATCTGTGGTAGAGCAGTCGACAATAACTTACAGCATCAATCTGTCCTTGAACTGTCGACAATAACTCACATTTCAAATCTGTGGTAGAACAGTCGACAATAACTTACGGCTCCAATCTGTCCTTGAACTGTCGACAATAACTCACAGTTCAAATCTGTGGTAGAGCAGTCGACAATAACTTACGGCTCCAATCTGTCCTTGAACTGTCGACAATAACTCACATTTCAAATCTGTGGTAGAGCAGTCGACAATAACTTACAGCTTCAATCTGTCCTTGAACTGTCGACAATAACTCACAGTTCAAATCTGTGGTAGAACAGTCGACAATAACTTACGGCTCCAATCTGTCCTTGAACTGTCGACAATAACTCACAGTTCAAATCTGTGGTAGAGCAGTCGACAATAACTTACAGCTTCAATCTGTCCTTGAACTGTCGACAATAACTCACAGTTCAAATCTGTGGTAGAGCAGTCGACAATAACTTACGGCTCCAATCTGTCCTTGAACTGTCGACAATAACTCACAGTTCAAATCTGTGGTAGAGCAGTCGACAATAACTTACGGCTCCAATCTGTCCTTGAACTGTCGACAATAACTCACAGTTCAAATCTGTGGTAGAGCAGTCGACAATAACTTACAGCTTCAATCTGTCCTTGAACTGTCGACAATAACTCACAGTTCAAATCTGTGGTAGAGCAGTCGACAATAACTTACGGCTCCAATCTGTCCTTGAACTGTCGACAATAACTCACAGTTCAAATCTGTGGTAGAGCAGTCGACAATCTACATACAGCTCCAATCTGTCCTTGAACAGTCGACAGTAACTCACAGTTCCAATCTGTCCTTGAACAATCGACAATAACTTGCAGTTCCAATCTGTGCTTGAACAATGGACAATAACTTACGGCTGCAATATGTACGCAAAAGTCGACAGTAACTTACAGTTCTAATCTGTCCTTGAACAGTCGAGAATAACTTACAGCTCCAATCTGTCCTTGAACAGTCGAGAATAACTTACAGTTCTAATCTGTCCTTGAACAGTCGAGAATAACTTACAGCTCCAATCTGTCCTTGAACAGTCGAGAATAACTTACAGTTCTAATCTGTCCTTGAACAGTCGAGAATAACTTACAGCTCCAATCTGTCCTTGAACAGTCGAGAATAACTTACAGTTCCAATCTGTCCTTGAACAGTCGAGAATAACTTACAGTTCCAATCTGTCCTTGAACAGTCGAAAATAACTTACAGTTCCAATCTGTCCTTGAACAGTCGAGAATAACTTACAGTTCCAATCTGTCCTTGAACAGTCGACAATAACTTACAGTTCCAATCTGTCCTTGAACAGTCGACAAAAACTTACAGCTCCAATTTGTGCTGAAAAGTCGAAAATAACTTACAGCTCCAATCTGTCCTTGAACAGTCGACAATAACTGACAATTCCAATCTGCCCTTGAAACCGACAAAAACTTACAGCTCCAATCTGTCCTTGAACAGTCGACAATAACTGACAATTCCAATCTGCCCTTGAAACCGACAAAAACTTACAGCTTTAATTTGTGCTGAAAAGTCGACAATAACTTAAAGTTCCAATAACTTACTGTTCATATCTATGTTTAGGAGTATAACTAAAGGTTTAGAGAGACCAAGGACTTTACATAGTGCAACTGTTTTCTCTCCTGAGAGGTTCCACTAATGGTTGGCTGGCTGAGGAGGTGGATCGAACTAACTGGTGGCTGGGTGGCTCCCGGGAGGTGGATCAAACCGACTAGTGGTGGCACCCGGGAGGTAGATCCAACCGACTGGTGGCTGGCTGACTCTAAGGAGGTTGATCCGCCTGACTGTTGGCTAGATGCGGCAGTGGCTGGAAGCAGTTGCTGTCCTGGCTTCGGGAAGGATTGGGAGTGGCTACTTCCCCCTTAAGCTCTCCCTGCTTCAGTAGAGTAGAAGCCAGTCTGACTAATCCGTATGTCACAATCTAGTTCCTAGTTTTCATTTATACAACATCGGCTTTAAAACGCCGCCCCCCCGGTTTTGTAATACTACAAGTAACTTTTTTTCAGCTTTTATAACTGCTGGACCAATTTTAATTATTTAAAAACCCTTCAGAACCGAAAATATTGTGGTTATGTTGCACAATCGTGCGCGGCTTCGGCAGCTGCATTTCCGAGATAATTGCGCTGGCCCGGCTCGTATAATGTATGCAGGCGCTGCTCACGGGCTTATTTAAATAGCAGAAACAATAAATCGGGTTTGGATATAAGAGACAATAGGCCGGAGCCAGTTAATTGACCGCACAAAGGCCCATTAATTACTGGCCGATCAGTTGACTCGGTCGCAATCCATTGACCTCTTGACAGACTTCACTTTATTAATTAGACGTAATTAAAAGGGCTACGGTTTATCCTTGTACACTTATAATGGAGAGGCCTACACAGCTACAGGAATTGATTTATTGCATCCAACCAATTATTTGTTTTATTTACAACCGTCCCACTTGTTACAGTAACTAGCGGCCCTTAAGAGGCACTATCTCGAACTCTCTCTGAAAATACTGTGTTAACAAAGTGGTCTTTGCTTTAGGTGCAAGCAAATAAAATCATTAAAAACCATTAATTTTTGTATACGATTTTTAAAATTTATGCAGCAAATCCGATGGGGAGGGGGTCTACAGATTTTAATAGTGATTTTAGGAATAATACAGATTTTTAAAATCATCAAACTTAAGAACTATCCTGGCAACATGTTTTCCCGAGATGTTTTAAACCCTAAAATTTGTACTTTACATTCATCCATAACACGGAGGGTTATTATTATTTTTGTTAATAACCAAAAATTAATTTAAAATAAATTTTTAAGAAATAACATTGAAAGTAATGATTCAATTTCTTAAAATTAATAACAAATAACTTTAGGTTGGACATAAAATGGATGGAGAACGGTTTCTCAACCGGAAAGGTGGAAGGAACAGAGGAGAGAGGGAGATTACATGGTAGGAGGATGCTATGGGGATCTCTGACACTGACGGGAGGTCCTGTGGAGAGGGTTTGAAAGATTAGACTCACCAGTTTTTCCTGTAGTGCACTGACAGTAGAAGCTCCCAACCCTGTCTATGCAAGTGGCGCCATTGAAGCAAGCAGCACCGGCACAATCGTCAATGTTCGTGGAACAGTCGGGCCCCGTCCAGCCGTTGACACAGATGCACGAGAAGCCGCCGTTGGAGTTGGTACAAGTGGCGCCGTTGTGACAGACATTGGGCCGCAGCGAACACTCGTCCACGTCGTGCTCGCAGAACTCGCCCGTGTAAGTCGGCGGGCACTGGCAGTCGTAGCGGTTGATGAGGTCCACGCAGGTGGCTCCGTTCTGGCAGAGGTTCCCCGGGCAGTCGTCGATGTTCTCTTCGCAGTTCTTCCCTCTGTAGCCTGCAACCAAGTAAGCACGTGTATTAGTTGCGATATGCTAAGAGCTTTCAGCAGCCCAATAGGTGGCTCTACTCGTAAATATGATGCCCCCCCCTTCCTCTACAGCTATGAACATACACAATTGTAAAAAATAAAACTCATTCTGTCTAACTGCCTTATAAATACTATACTGTGTGAAAGCAAGTCCCAGTTCTGTTTAACAATAACCCCATGATTTTATTTTTAAAAATGTAGGATTTGGTTGTAATAATTATCCATAGAGAAAAGTGAAAAAACCAAGTTAAAACAAAGAGGAATCTGGAGAAAAGAGAAAGCTGACGAAAAAGGTAAATTGAAGCAAAAAGGAACGTGAAAAAATGAAGGTGTAAGCAAAGAGAAATGTGAAGAAAATAGAAAGCTGACTAAAAAGGTGAACTGAAGCAAAGAGAAAGCTGAAAAATAGAGAAAGTTAAAACAAAGAGAAAGCTGAAAATAGAAAAAGTTAAAACAATGAAAAAGTTGAAAGTGAATAAAGTCAAAACTAATATAAAAACTGAAGGAAAGAGGAAGCTGGAGCAAAGAAAAAGATGAAGCAAGGAGGACGCTGATTAAAAGAAGACGAAGAAGAGGCTGAAGCAAAAAGAAGACTGAAGAGAAAGGGGAACTGAGGAAGAGAAAACTTAAGCCTAGAAGAAGGTTAAGAAAAACATGACACTGACAAGACAGACGTTTAAAGTTTTACCTACCTTTGCCTGATTATTTTGAATAACAACTTATATACATGAACACTTCTTTTAGCGCGCCACAACGGAAAAACATCTTCGCCTGGCTCCATCACGTTTATATAGTGTTTAAATGTAAATTGTATATATCTGTTTAGATAAAGTGATGACATGATTTCGTACAACTGCTATTAAGTTATAGGTTATGTTTTAGAACAGCTGTATTCGCGTAGGTTATGTAAATTAATTTATTGTATATTATTATTTTTAAATATTATTATTCAATATTTTTATCAGTTAATATATACCCTATAATTAATTATAATTAAACTTTCCTGTACTCCTTTTAAAAAAAATATATAAAATCAAACGTACATCTATTTTTAAAAAATAAATACAATGTGATATATATATATACAAGACATATATATATATATATATATATTTATATATATATATATATATATATATATATGTCTTGTTCAAATTTTAAAAAGTTGATAACATATTTTTTATTCATCCACTCAAGTTCAAATCCGTTTTTTAAAACTTGTAGTGAATGTCAGTTGATTATAATAGTTTTTTCCAAATATTATTACATTAATTTATTTAATTATTTAATTTTAATAATTAATTTCTCACACCTACGCACGCACACACACACACACATTAGTTAAAACAATGACAATGGAATAATCAAAACCTTTAGAATTGCGAATATTTCACCGGTCTCACTTGGACAGTACTAGCAGTCTGGGAACATTGGATGGCTAATTGAGCAAATATGCCACGTTCGGTTAAGTCCCTGACTGTATATAGCGGACAGGTCTTGTGAGCTGAGCATGGGAAGTGAATGTACTGGTGCAGGATCACTTTCTCTCGACGGTATCACAGATGCAACTACATCATAGATACTGCAGACACTCGCTCACAGATACACAACAATGGTTATGACAGGTCGTAAAACTTTAGGCTGCTTCTGAAGTTACGTGACTGAATGACAGCTTTAACAATGGAAACATACCGACAGTAAGCAATACCAGAGCAGTAGAAATATTTAAGTTTCCTGAGGAATTTATAAAATTTTTAAATACCACTTTCTCCACAACTCAGTCACTCCCGTCATAGAGTAAATAAAAATCTGTTTTATTAGATCGTTGCTGTTTTCCCCATTACAATGAAGTAGTTCAGAAAGGAATTGCAGGCAACGACGAGGATATCCCATAGTATGCTCGAACAAAGGATCCTATGTTCCGTAACTCTAGACAGATGTCATATTTTTGTGGGAGTCTTTGTTCCACTGTAATATAATCAAACTATTTATTCTGAACCCAGTACAAATACTTCAGTGAAACATTCAGCCAATCAGAGAAGGGATGGTGACTGTGGGTTTTGCAGCGTCTGTCTTCTTCTTCTTTAATCCTAGGTAACAGACGGTCGGTGTTTTGTTGGTAAACAATATCAAATACAATTTCTTTGAGTAAATCCCTACTGAGGTTAACAAAGAAAAATTGTATTGTAGTTGCCCTGTATCACTATTTATGATACTGTGTGGTAACCATGGCAACAGTTTAAGGTTGGACAATAAAGGTTTCGACGACAACCAGAAGGAGAGAATTCATACACATCTTTGAAAAATATATTTCTAGGTATTGGAAGGTTGGCACAGTGCCAATGTGCGCTAGACTTCGAACATGAAGGTTCTAAGTTCGAATCCGGCTGCACCCCACAAATTTTATTATTTAATTATTGAATACATATTTGAAAAAACTGTATTAACACCAATTGTCATCCACTATGTGTTTAAAAAAATGTTTTTAAACTTGATTGGATGAATAAAAGAATTTTATCAACGATTTAAACTTTGTACATGATATATATCGAGGAGATTGGGAGCTAATAGGGGTTTTAAAAGGAGATTTATTGTGAGAAGTGTCTATGCATGTATGTATTGAAGAATGTCTGAGGGAAAGTAGAATTAACCATAGAACTGCCTTCTCGATCTCTTAGTACCGTGACGTTTTCTGCATTTTACAAAGTGCGTGTAAATTTAAGAATAACCTTATTTAAACATTTGCTAACATATTTAACCTCACATAAAGTAAGGCTTAGAACAAAAGCCACCACGTGCACAACTTGACATCCAGATGAGGCCCGCATCTGTGTTCCAAGGACCTGGAAAAGGTCCAAATCAGCGCTTTCGTGCTCTGAACCTGCTGACACTTGATAAAACACATGTTTAGGCTAAGTACGTGACGTCAATGGCAATAAATGGAATTCTTTGACCTGAGTAAGGGCTTGTACTGTGCATAGTTGAGAAGTATGGCTTGAGTGGGAAGTGATTACCCTGCTCCCTACAGGCATTATGTCAAATTAAATATTATACTTATTTTTTTTTATCTTTAAAAAAATAATTAGGTTGTGGCACACGGGGAAGTGGCAACAGGAGTGAACACTTTTATAGCCACGTCTACAGATATTTTGAATTCAGAAAAATATTTAATTTTGCGTAGTGAGAAATTACCTAAACATTTGTTATCAGACGCGCCTAACAATGTTTTCATTTAAAAAATTGTATTAAAAATACTTAACTTATTATTATTGTTAGTTGTATTGAGATTTATCAAAATTCAAATAAATGAATATATTTATTAACTGATAAAAACTATTTAATACCAAGAGGCGTAGCCATGGCCGACACAGGGGTCACGTGTCCCTCCAATTAATTTCAGCAGAAAAATATTAGCCTATAAAACAGCGATAGGTTTTTACCAAAAATGCTTCCCAAAGACTCAAAAATTGTGTAATTTCAAGTCCCGAAACGGCATAAAATATTATTTCTAGAGACAAAAATGTCCAAAATTTCCCGCGGGACAGTTCTATTTCCCTGCCTCCCAACTCGTCTCCCTCCCCCCAAAAAAAATCGTCCTGACTACGCTACTGATAATAACCTTATTATTTAAAACATTTAACATAACGTACGTATTAAAGCAGTTGTTTGACAATCCGGTGATATATTTATGTAATCACATATTATCATTTAATTCACTTTGAAGTAACTTGATGAAACTTACACTTACGCTATTAATCTGGCGGAAATTACACTGACGCAAAATTGAATGATGGTATGTCCATCCAATAAATTTGTTTAGGCGTCACTATAAGTTTTCAAAAAATACTTTACGCAATATAATACGTTAAGGGAGGTCATCATTGGCTTAATATTGCTCAACACCTTTCCCCTTAACAATGTCCAATAAGTACTGTAACATAACCTATGTGTAAAACAGCTGTTCTACGACATAAAGTATAGCATAAATTCAGCTGTTGCATGAAAGCATTAAGTTCATTCTGAGGCGACTCGTAGCGTAACATGACGAAAATTATAATGTCGCGTAATTGTTTATGTTCATCCAATACGTTTTTACGTCGCTATAAAAGTGTTTACTTCAAAAATGCAAAATTTACATACATTCGTGTGATGATCATTAAACTTCTTCTATCACATGGGCATAACATTTGTTTTTTAATCCATCTACGAAAAATTAACCAATTCAATACCCAACTGTTTAACTATGATCGAAATCACGATAGCGGTTGTTTGCAAAACATTTTCCCCCAAATGAATTCAATTACCTTCAAATCCTGGCTGGCCAAAACTCATTACAATATTGCTCCCATCTGCTTCCAACGCTCTATTCTTCCATGATCTCCGTACAAAAATAAAGATCGACTGATACCGTCCACGTTTGGTCACACATCAACCCCTAGACATTTCGGTCGCCAATTTCCCCTCTGTTCCCGTCACTCTTGCGGCCGGCTGCATAACTAAGGCTTACAAGTCCTGCGGTAGCCGTTTAAAGTAAGATAGCATTTCGGCAGCAGCCAGGGAGAAGGGTCCTTGCCACCTACGTATCGCGGTTTTGTACATTTCAATTTTTGTGATGACGCTGAAAATATACAACCTTTGGCCGACGTAATGACGAGGGTTGATGTACGATCCGCTTCTAGATAATGAAAAATGTGAACGACGAAAAGATGATGAAGGTGAAGAGTCCAGACAACATTAGAAAGAAGAAGACTTGGCGAGAGTTACACATATCTAGACATCGTGGGTAGACAATAAATGGCAAAAAGTTAAAAAAGACGAGAATTTCCCAGCTGTTTGGTTGACACGTCAGTTGAAAATATTTTAAAACACTTTCATCCTTAACATTGATTTTCATCTGCTTAAAGAAATATGCTCGAAGAAACCATGAAATAAATTCAAAGAAGGTTCTACCAAAACAGAAAGTACAAAAACAAATGTTTAACAAATCGAGAGTTGGCAAAATGCCAGACGAAATTCAATAATGCTAAGAAGTGTTCCGAAAAATGTTCTTTTAAATTCTGGTGGGCAACAACTCTCTTCAAAACCAAATCCCACGTGCCCTAGTGCTACACGTTCCCACATTAAGTGGGAATTACGCGTAATGGTAAATAAAGCTTTCGACAACACAAACCACTTGTGTTCCTAATAGAACTCTGCTGAAAGCTACGATTTAACGAATCTCACATGAAACATAGAAAGTTTGAAGTTGGCGCGAACGCAAGCACGAGCGCCGCGGGCTGTCCCCGGCTTTGCGTGTTTGCACGGACCCGCCATCACGACACGCTACAGCGCGCAACAATTAGCCCTTATATAATTATAATTTCAAAATATAAACATTAGAAAATTCCTGTCAAACTATACACTGGGTCCTGTTAGTTTCGAAATATATAAGGATTTACAATCATTACATTTGTATACTGTTTAAGTAAAGTTGCATGTTTTGGGTTGGTTTCTTAAAAAGCTGGAACAGGAAGAATATAATTTATTAAAAAATAGTTCATAAAGTTCCTTGTTAAATTAACTATGCTTTTAGCTTCTCTATGTTGTATTATGCATAATGTAAGCTAAGGTAAGATTCTTAATATACTAGCCTTTATTTCTTATATTAATATTGGTTCACATTTGTTGGCTCACTCTTTACGTCTGGTTGGTTAGGTTAGGTTTAGATTTTAAGTCCGATTGGCCATATTACGTTAGATTTACGTTTTATGTCTGGTTGGTTAGAAATGGTTTAGATTTTATGTCCGCTAGGTTAGGTTAGATTTACTTTTATGTCTGGTTGGTTAGGTTAGCTTGTTTTGCCTAGTTGGTAAGATTACGTTAGATTTACGTTTTATGTCTGATTTGTTAGGTTAGGTTAGATTTACTTTATCTGGTTGGTTTAATTATGTTTGTTTTGTCTAGTTGGTTAGGTTAGGTATACATTTTATGTTTGTTTGGTTAGTTCAGGTTAGATTTACGTTTTATGTCTGGTTGGTTAGGTTAGGTTTAGATTTTATGTCCGCTATGTTAGGTTAGATTTACTTTTATGTCTGGTTGGTTAGGTTAGCTTGTTTTGTCTAGTTGGTAAGATTACGTTAGATTTACGTTTTATGTCTTTTTTGTAAGGTTAGGTTAGATTTACTTTATCTGGTTGGTTTAATTATGTTTGTTTTGTCTAGTTGGTTAAGTTAGGTATACATTTTATGTTTGTTTGGTTAGTTCAGGTTAGATTTACGTTTTATGTCTGGTTGGTTAGGTTAGGCTTAGATTTTATGTCCGCTAGGTTAGGTTAGATTTATTTTTATGTCTGGTTGGTTAGGTTAGCTTGTTTTGTCTAGTTGGTAAGATTAAGTTAGATTTACGTTTTATGTCTGATTTCTTAGGTTAGGTTAGATTTACTTTATCTGGTTGGTTTAATTATGTTTGTTTTGTCTAGTTGGTTAGGTTAGGTATACATTTTATGTTTGTTTGGTTAGTTCAGGTTAGATTTACTTTTATGTCTGGTTGGTTAGGTCAGGTTCACGTTTGTGTAGTTGTTTAGGTTGGGATCATTTTATATCCGTTTAGTTAGGTTAGGCAAAGAAGACAATCAATTTGAAGGTTAGGTATTTTCATATTTTTAATCTGCTTGGTCGGCCAGTTATCAGTAGTTGTTACTGTGGTCCGAGTTCAGTTAAAGTGAAGGTAACGTCACTTTAGGTTCAGTTAAATTTACGTATTCTGTGGTTTGTTCGGCGTTTGAGAGGGCGAGGGTTAAATTAACAAGGACTATAAATTTATTACAAGTGCTGACAACCCATTAACTATTACTGCACTATGAGCCAGAATTACTTGAAAGTCATCTTTCTGCGATCCAGAGCAAAAGCTCGCCGAAGCTGTCGATCCAATAAACCTTACGGAATGCAATCTTTGAGACTGTCTATGTGGCACACGGCATGTTAAGGGCCAAAAGACATGCAAGCACTGCATGTTCCAACATTATTCATCAAACAATCCGATGTACTTTCACTCGCCTCATATTCCGCCGAGCAGATCCACTTGGCCGATGAACCAAGTGATGTAATGGTTCTTCTGTTACGACAATGCGCGGTGTAGAGCCGAGTTGGAAAAGGGTAGCATTAGTTTGGCGTGTAGCTCCATGGCATGGAACTAATTTGTCCATCCTTCCACAGTCTTTGCGTTCGTATCACAACATGACAGTATCAATTCAGAATCGCGGAACAGTGGCGACGGGTTTGTTACGATTATTTGATTTGATCTCGGCTATTTTAAATTTTTTTATTTATTATTATATCAGAATAGAATAGATTTTAGTAATGTTGTAAAAAACAGTGAAGGGGAGAGAATGAAAGATAGAAACGACAGTGAACGAGAGAGACAGTCAGAGAGAAGAAGCAGGCAAACAGAGAGAGAGTAAGTGAAAGAAAGAGAGACAAACAGAGTGAGAAAAGAGAAACAGGCCGAGACAAAAAGATAGTGCCGGTTAGAGAAAGAGACAGTGGCAGCTGGATAAAAGCAGTCAAAGAGAGAGACAGAGAGAAAGAGATGGTGAGAGATATATAGACAGAGAGAGAGGGGGGGCAAAGAAAAAGAGATAGGGTCAGTCAGAGAAAGAGAGAGACAGACACACACAGTGAAAGAGAAACAAGAAAAGAGAAAGAGGCAGACAGAGAGGAAGAGAAACAGAGATCATCCCTGATTATCAGAGAGTATTCTAAAATAAAGTGTTTCAGGCACGAAACTGCAATAAAAAAGCACTAGCGCGTAAGATTCAAAACAGGTTCGGGTGAAACATTTCCTAGCAACAGCTTGCAGAATAACAAGGCTCGAAACACCAAAACCAGCTTTATAAAGAAATGAGGTTTCATACTTTATTGTAACTTAGTTTAAATCCATTCACAGGACTAGAATAACTTTTAACAAATACACCGAAATCAGTGTCCGATTCTGCCTGTGATAGCCGTGATATAGAGCTCTGAATCATTTGTTCTAATAATTTCTTTCCTGTATTTCATATGTTTATATTCGGCCTTTCTTCTGGCTTACGTTTATTTTGTCTCTTCTATTATTCTTCATTGTGTTACTATCGTGTTAACGTTCTTTGTGTCACCGTGTTACTGTTACAGTATTCTATACTTGCATAATTCTATTCTTCTATTTGATGTCTTCCTTACACCTTCTTTACCCCTTGTGATAATATCCCGGTCTACGAATGTAACCTTGTAAAAGGTTGAAATAAACATAACCTATAATTTGAATTATTTCTAACACTATATACGTCTAGTATTTAATAAACGCGTTCCTGATAGAGACACAGAAGCCATAAAAGCGAGGATTATCTTGGGCTAGGTGAAAGGCCGCGCGGTCGGCCGCGGTACGCACAACAAGTGGTCGGAGTTCGTTGACACCGGTTGCCAAACGCGCCAATGCCAACTATATATTAATTACCGAGAATGAGTAGGGGGATTTGGTTATTGATATGGCTGTGGCAGTGGCTCAGCGCAAGCTGTCAATTACTCTTGACGTCTCCAGCCGTCTTAATTATTGCCTATGTACTCCCGGCTCGCCTGACGTGTCCCTTGGGCGTGCAGCAAGTGCTATTTCTGTTTAATCTGTGCTCTGTCCAGCCAACAGATCACTGGACCCGTGCGGAGAGATGTGAACTGTTGCATAGAGGATTCGAATGTCTCCTGTATCTGTGCGTCACTGATTAAACACGCTCTACAGTGTTTCTATTTAACCTCTAACTCACGTCTCCGCTTAGAATGCCGTTAAGATAACTTTTGAGGGACAACAAGGAGCATATACTGAGGTTCGATTCCCAAGTCTGTTGACGGCAAAGTTCCGATTCAGGTATGATAAGAAAGTGTGCGCCAATGAAGACACAAAAATTGGAAAACAAACCTCACTACGCCGATGGAGGTATTATTACAATACGTTTAGGTGGCCAAGTGTTGCAGTGGGTAGAGAACGCTACGAACCCAAAGGTCGTCAAAACGTTCCTGTGAGCTTGTGGAAGAAAGTAAGAGAGTGGAGCTTGGCGCGGTCACATTACCTTCCTCGAACAGCTTGGCACGTTCCTACCTTTACTCTCCTAAGCCACGTGTCACGGTATAAAAGGAGTCGTTATTATATCGTATGCGCCAAAATAAACAGTACTGAAAGTGAAACAGTTATGGTAGCATGACCGATATAGGGTACTTGTTGGTAGTTTTAAAGGAAACCTCAGAAGATTTTCTTGTGCCCGAATCCTGCCTTTTCGTTCACAATGATTCCAGAAAGATGATGCAACCAGCCACTCTACCTTAGACAACATTGCTTGCCTTCAAGAAACTTTTGGCAACCGCCTCATCTCCCATAGAACTTTCCTTACCGAGCCCACTTCTCCGATTTTATACCGCCTCACCTACGTCTGAGGAATGATGAAGGAGGAGATTTTCTGTGATGACCCACCAACCACCACTGCTCAACTACAGGGAAAATAGCCACGTGTATAACAAGCATGAAACAACCCCTCTTCACAAAAATGATGCAAAACCTTCCAGAAAGGTACGAGTGTTGCCTCAAATTGTACGAAGGTCATATAGAGCATGTTTATAACCGATTTAGCTTCATTTACCTTGTAAATGTTTGTAAAACTATGTAAATAAAATAAATCCTACAACTGTTTTATACTGTTTACTTTGGCGCATACAGTATCATAATCGTATATAGAAATGATTGCTTGTTCTGGTGAATGTACGAGTATATAATAGGCTGTTAAAGTGGTCAGATATTTGCTGGTGTTTATCTGAGGGTTGTGGTTACACGGCCGCCCACTCAGCGGTCCATGAGAACATTGCGGCCGGAATCATGATTAGTAACATAGGCTGTGTTATCATGTAAACAGATAAGCGCTGTGTGTGTGAACGGGCCTCGCGCTGGGCACTTCCGCCGCTTGACAACAGATTTATGTAGAGATGAATGACCAAGGGATGCGCAGCAAGTACTTGACATTCTTTGCCTGCTTTGGTGCTTTAAACAGAAACCAGAGACTTGGGCAACGGATGTATGTGTCTTGGTCTTAAGGGGACTCGATCCTTTTGATCACTTCACGTTCATAATAACCCTGAACTAGATTGTTAAAAGCAAGTTGTCAGGACGTCTAGCGCTGTCCCCTATCTAGTTGCTGTCAGGACGTCTAGCGCTGTCCCCTATCTAGTAGCTGTCAGGACGTCTAGCGCTGTCCCCTATCTAGTTGCTGTCTGAACGTCTAGCGCTGTCCCCTATCTAGTTGCTAACATAACGTTTTGGTTGCCTCTATTTAGTTACTGTCAGAACGTGTAAAGCTACTCCCTCGTTAGTTGCTGTCAGAACGTGTAAAGCTACTCCCTCGTTAGTTGCTGTCAGAACGTGTAGGGCTACTCCCTCTTTAGTTTTTGTCAGCATGTGTAGGACTACCCCCTGTTTAGTTGCTGTCAGGACGTCTAGGGTAGTTTCCTATTTAGTTGCTGTTAGAACGTCTAGGATTGGCCCAATTTAGTTGATGTCAGAACGTGTAAGGCTACTCCCTCGTTAGTTGCTGTCAGAACGTGTAGGGCTGCCCCCCTTTTTAGTTGCTGACAGAACGTCTAGCCCCCCCCCCATTTAAGTGCTGTTGGAATCTCTAATGATGCCACCTATTTAGTTGCTGTAAGTTATTTTAGCATTCTAGATCTCTTTAAATGCTCTATTCGATAAAAAAGAGGAAAATAATAGAATGCTTAAACATAGTATATTCATGTCTAAAAGGAGGCAAAGACTTTTTATTGAATGGTTTTTTATCGATGAGATGTGTTCAAAAAGGTTTTGGCAGTATTGCACTGACGTTCTGACGTAAAAGGCAATACGAGTGGGTTGACTACACACATCTCTTATCAGCAATAGATACATACTTGCCACGCAAGCCATGATTTCTTCACTGACCTGTTCCCGGAGAGTATCTATGAGCACTGTTCTACCACAAGTATTAGAGTTATGCCTTTTCCAGACCACGCAGGCAGAGCCATAAGCTTTGAAATTAAATACGCTCCCCACAGCCTAAATACTGACGATTTTAAGTGGGACTATTATCAAATATATATAGAGCCATAAGCTTTAAAATTAAATACGCTCCCCACAGCCTAACTACTGACGATTTTAAGTGGGGCTATTATTGGCTTTGAAATTAAATACGCTCCCCACAGCCTAACTACCCACTATTTTAAGTGGGGCTATTATCAAATATATATAGAGCCATAAGCTTTGAAATTAAATACGCTCCCCACAGCCTAGCTACTGACGATTTTAAGTGGGGCTATTATCAAATATATATAGAGCCATTGGCTTTGAAATTAAATACGCTCCCCACTGCCTAACTACTGACGATTTTAAGTGGGGCTATTATCAAATATATATAAAGCCATAAGCTTTGAAATTAAATACGCTCCCCACAGCCTAACTACCCACTATTTTAAGTGGGGCTATTATCAAATATATATAGAGCCATTGGCTTTGAAATTAAATACGCTCCCCACAGCCTAACTACTGACGATTTTAAGTGGGGCTATTATTGGCTTTGAAATTAAATACGCTCCCCACAGCCTAACTACCCACTATTTTAAGTGGGGCTATTATCAAATATATATAGAGCCATAAGCTTTGAAATTAAATACGCTCCCCACAGCCTAACTACTGACGATTTTAAGTGGGGCTATTATCAAATATATATAGAGCCATTGGCTTTGAAATTAAATACGCTCCCCACTGCCTAACTACTGACGATTTTAAGTGGGGCTATTATCAAATATATATAAAGCCATAAGCTTTGAAATTAAATACGCTCCCCACAGCCTAACTACCCACTATTTTAAGTGGGGCTATTATCAAATATATATAGAGCCATTGGCTTTGAAATTAAATACGCTCCCCACAGCCTAACTACCCACTACTTTAAGTGGAGCTATTATCAAATATATACAGATCCATAAGCTTTGAAATTAAATGCGCTCCCCACAGCCTAACTACTCACAATTTTAAGTGGAGCTATTATCAATATATATATATATATATATATATATATATATATATATATATATATATATATATATATATATGATATTTCACGTTGTCCATTATTTTTCCGTTGCACTGACTTTATGAAGTTATTATTATTACTTGTAAATCATTTTTTCCACCACTAAGGTAGAATTATTGCACTTACTGGTGGAAAAAATTAGTTACAAGTAATAATAATAACTTCATATATCCTAATTATTGTAAAATTATTTAATATATATTTCTTAAGGGATTATTTTAGCAGTTTGCTAGTGGGGCAGCGCCAATGTAGACGATACAGCCTATATCGTGTTCGGGATACTCTAAACCTTTGGAAAGTATTAAATTATATCGTATTGCGAAATAATCTCACAGCAAGGAATCCCAATAAAACTGGCTCCCTTCGCGCGATATTCCCTCCCCTTGAGAAGCACTTTAATAGCAATACGGTTTGAAAATAAAACTTTATATAACAAAAGTAAAAATGTATTGTGAAAAACTTTACTTTTAGAATAAAATTCTTTTAACTTTATGCATGTTTTAAAAAAATATTCTAGGCAATATTATTTCTCTCGTGATTTTCTAAGAAGTTTCTTTTAAATTTAATTTACCTGCGAGGAAAACCACGTTATTTTGAGAAAAAATATTTCAAACTTACGTAAATGCACTCCGCACTTTGCTGGACACGTTTATATAACAACAATAATGCTTTTCAGCAAACAGAACGGCAATATACTAGCGGTTTGGAAAACATCTCGCACAAGAATACTCTCCCACCAGGAAGAGAATGGAAAAACTCGATAAACAATGGCGATCCTACCTTTGGCGTTTCAGAAACATTTTACACAGAACGTTTTCCAACATTCCTGATATAAAAGTAGATCCAACTGGCACAACATGGAGGTAAAACGCAACTAGCTTGAGCTTATTCTTATACAGCTTACAATATAAAAAATCCGTACAAGTTGCATATGACCAAGTTTTGGGGCAAACACCTCACAAACAAGGAAAACTATTTTAATAGATTAATATCTCCTATAATCTTATAATCGCCGTCAGTCTGCGCTCAGAGTTTAAGCATCTAAAAAACGTAAATAAAAATGCTATATCTTGAACGGCATTTTGCCGACAAAACAAATTGGGCAACGAAGATTCCGACTTTATGGCGAAGTCCAGGCCCCCATAACAAGTCCTATAACAAAGCCCGTTACTTCCAGTTACAGGAAGGCGCAACACAGCAGGTTAGAAACAAGTCAAAACGTATGGAGTGAAACCGGTCCCCTTCCGGGTCGTAAGTTTCAGGTAGCTCGTAAATGTTGAAAAAAACTGTCTTCATATGTTAAAAACCACTTTATAAATAAAAAAAGCCCTTTACATGGACAAACGGAACCCCACAGGAAATGTGGCAAGACTCAGTTCTACCAACATGACCGACCTTAAACATTCACTAAAGTGACCGGCCTTAAACATTTACATAGAGTAAAATACGCTGTACTTTGATACAGAATACGTTAATAAATCAGATTATATTTAAACACGAAAATACTTTACAAAACAAAATATTTTACAGTGAAAAAAAAAAGATTTTAAATCTAAATAAAAATATCTATTAAATTTAAACCGATTCCACTATAAATAAATACAGAATATCCCCGACGGAGGCCCAATGTGGGTATCACGTTGGCAGTGGGAGCTGCTGCCAGTAACCATTGGCAACTCATCTGCCTGGTCAAATATGCAACTGTTATGTATCATTTACCTCCACGGTAAAGTGTCCTGCATATTAACTGATCCCAGAAGGCGAAGCAATGTAAGGCAAATACTGCCTTTTGATTGGTCGTGCAACTTCTCTGTACATGCAATATCTGTAAATTATTTCTTCTACCTACCTTACCATTAGTTACAATAACAACAACACGTGTTCTGTGTTTATGTTTAATTTTATATCGTGTGCTGTGTATTATAAACTTATTATTATCTTGAACTATTTTGTGTTTTCTACTTTTTTTCTTGTCAAAATTATTATGGATTGCCTACCACCAAATTACCATTATAAAATAATGGAGGAAGGAATTCTTCGAATATATGATTTAAATACAAATGTTATAATATTTTGGCGTGAAATAAACACTTAAATGTTTAACTATATTATTATAAACATTTCATTTCCGGTTAGTGCAGGGCTTTTGGGTATTTTACCTTAGAATGCTCCAAATTCTACAAAATTTCGTAAACAGGCGCAATTTGACATCCTTCCAAGCAAATTCCAAAATCTTTTTCTTCATTTCCATCATTTTTTAGTAGGCCTATTTGAGACCCATGTAATTAATTTTGAGGCTTGCATGTCTTAGCCGAAATATTTTTTTCTAAAGGCTCTACGAATTTGACAGTTGTTGGTTGTGGAGTGGGAGGAGCTACACAACCAATCAAAAGGCAGTATTTGCCTTACATTACTTCGCCTTCTGGGAACAGTTAATATGCAAGTGTCCTGCCTGGGTGTTTTAGTAGCATTTTTTATACGGTAAACACCAAATGATTCATTAAGGTAACAAGTAATATAAAAGAAATGGTTTTTGTAGTAAATTCCTGCTGAGGTCAAGAAAGAAAAATTCTATCATGGTTTGCTTATTTCCAGTTTGTTTGTTTATGTTATTCGTTTCACTCATTTTTAACTTTAGAGCGCTATTTATGATATTGTGTGGTAACCATGGCAACAGTTTAAGGTTGTACAATAGAGGTTTCGACGACAACCAGATGGAGGGAAAAATTCATATACGTCTTTGAAAAGTTTATTTCTTGGTATTGCAAAGTTGGCGCTGTGCCAAAGTGCGCTAGACTTTGAACATGAAGATTCATAGTTCGAATCAGGTTAGACCAAGTTTTTACAATTTAATTATTGAATAAATATTTGAAAAAACTTTATTAACATCAATTGTCATCCACTATAGGTTTTAAAAAATATATTTGAACCTGGTTGGATGAATACAAACGTATTTTATTAAGAATTGAAAATTTGTACAAAATATATATCAGGAGAGTGTGAGCTAATAGAAGGAATTTAAAAATAGGATACCTTTGATGACGGATAAGGACGTTGCTATGATCTAAACCGCGCACGCAGCTACGCCGAAGGTTTGTAATCATTCCGCCCGAAGAACGCGATCGGTAGAAAATAGTTCATTTTGCGGTACAACACACAAAACGGACGTCCGGTTATGAAGAGTCGCGAACAAAAAGCTCTGCTAATCAAGATAGCGGGTATCCTGAGCTGGTGAGAATCTTCCCACAACATTGTCTCGGTCCGGCCGCTCAAGGCCGTTCTAAAAACATCAGCCCCGTCCAGAGAAAGGGCCCGATGACTGGTACGAACGCCGAGAGCCCTTGGCATATCTCTTACAGGCCGCGCTCGCCTGAAGAGCCCTTTGATACCCAACCCACCGGTACCTTTTTCAGTTTCATTCTTTTATTCAAGTGTTATTGCGTCGTGATTGTGAATTTTCCACCTGCACCGGCACCCACGCGCATGCGCCATGTAAACTAGCGCTCCTCGTGACCAAATGGCCAACGCTTTGCCGGACTGTCTGAAGCAAATGGCTGTAAAGTATGTACTAAAGCTTAGCGAGTTTCTATGTAAATACTGACGGTTATTTCATAGCCAAACAGATCGTAGGGTTTACATACATTACGCGATAAAACCTGTTCCCTTGCACACGTCACGCCACAACTTTGTCATCCGTGGAACAAATTCTATCTTTAAATGAACAACTCCACGGAGCAGTAATTTGTAGTGCATTTATAAAAGCTCTTCAACATGAAACCCACATCTCTCTAAAGCGTATATTGCTTTTATTGTTTGTATACACGAGTAAACAGCGAGTGACTTGACAATTAATAAAACAAGCAATATGAACAGTCATTTTT